>JAMXBD010000351.1:600000-1107670 GCA_024138025.1 Combretum micranthum
CTGTAGCATTTTTTACTGTTTTATGCTGCAAAATTTTTTTCTATAAAAGGCGAGCAAGGTTCAGGCTTAAGGGGAGGAGAAAAATAGTAGGGAGAAAATATTAGAGAATATTTGAGTGTTTTGTGAGTGATATTTCTGAGTGTTTTAATCCTGTAAGAGTATCCTTGTAACATACCTCCACCATATTAAATAAAGCTTTTGTAAGTTTCCCTTAACCATGTGCGGTTAATTTTCCTTTTAAGGTATAAAGATAACCATGCCTTAAAACCTTATTAGGGCTTTGAATCATGTGATAACGTTTTATAGCATGGGTAAACAGATTAAGGCACCATACATGGGTAGTAAAACTTTGGTTCCTTTAGAGATTATACCAAAATGGCCACCTTAAGAACCCTTTGATAAGGGCGTTTGAGGTGGAGTTTGCTGTGTTTTGGCCTTGTGGGTTACGACATAAGCATGGGTGCATTCTTTAAAGAAAATATGCTCCACTAATCAACTATCCTTGCTAGGAATGCAACAGGGACGGGTTTAGGACGTGTATACTAAAACCTAAACCCGAAATCGATGCCCAATAGGATTCCCAAAACCTATCCCAAATCTTATAGAGTTTTTGTCCATGAACCCAAAACCTGCTAGACAAACCCTATAGGGTACTCGAACCCGAACTTGAAACCCGATATAAAATGAGAATCATTACATAGTAAAATATTTAAATACGTCATTATAAATGTTTTTTTTCATCTTTTTCTATTTTCGATCCGTTCCTACTTTATAGGCTAAGAAAAGAACTCTTATCATTACTCATGTAATCCTCTTAATAAAATCCTAATCATTTTCATGAGAAGAAAATCATTAAATGAAACAGTGCATCAACGGGAGTGAAAGGCTTGAATTTGACGAGAGTGAGCCAAGACCAAGACTGAAAGTGGAGACCATAGAGTATTAGTCTACTATCCTAGGTTTTTTACTTTTTCTAAATGATTTAATAAAAAAGAAAAAAATAGCTTTACAATTAATGGAGCACAACTGGTTAATTTCAGAGACTGAGGCTAAACATAATATATATATATATTTATATATTTAAACGGTTTCGGGTTTCCCAACGGGTTTTATGCTTGTCTCAAAACACATCCCAAAACTCTATAGGGTTTTATTATTGATCCCAAACCAAATAGGGTATTTATCGGGTTGGGCGGGTCGGGTACCCTATAAAAACCCGCCCGCTTACATCCCTAATCCTTGCTTTAATTGTTTACCCCTCCCATGAAGTCTTTTCCCATGGCACAGAAATCTTGCTTTTTGGTATCAGAGCCATGATTATCTTTATATCTTAAAACTTTGTTTAATAGTTTCACTTTAATATTCAGCTATATACTCTGTTCTTATATCTTGTCTTTTAATATTCTATTCATATTTTATATTTCGCTTTATTTATATTGTTGTTGTTTAATATTATTGTTTAATATTAGTTGTTTGTTTTTCTTTACTTATTACCCTGCTTATTTTTATTATCTATTTATATTAAGTTGATTAATTGCTGTCTCACATACTGTTTATTTTTCTTAAATTATTAATGATTATCCAGCTTATATTTTATAACTCTTATGCTTACATATATATGTTATAGAAGAAACGTATTCTGTTAAAGAAATCTTAAATAATATGTTTGATTATGAATGTTTTTTATTAAAGAATACATAAGGAATAAGGAAAGGAAATCAAAAGGTTAAGAGATATTATAAAGAGAATAAAAGGATACATAGAACAGCTTGAAAGTCTTCTGGAATTGCACTTTGAGGACCCAACTCAAAGGAATAGGAACTTTATAAGTACCCTATAAAGGACAAGCACATATAGTAATCTACATAGTAATTATAATTTTATTGAAGAAATAAGGTGCAGATTAAAGGTTTGCGAAGATAATATAATAAGGTTCACATGATGATATGGTTTTAAATTTTATGATTATTTGGTATCTTTTTATAATAGCTATAATTTCTGATATAGTAGATATAGGGTCTGTTTGTTTTAGCTTTTTTCCGGCAGGTACAGACACTTTTTAAAACTTTTTGCTAACAAATTATTTATCAAGAAATAGATATAGATAAAAAAAAGTTGATAGTTCTCATCAAAAGATCAAATAGAACAAATATAGATAAAATTTAGATGCAAATCGAATATATTTTACACATATTATTTTAAAAAAGATACAGATACAGATGAAAAACAGACAATCCAAACAGACCCATAATATGTGATATGATAGATTTGTTAATAAATTCTAGAGTACATTTGATGTTTGGAGATCATGACACATAGATACATAGAGTATATTAAAAGGTATAAGGACACAATAAAAAGGTATAAGAATCTTGTGAAAGATATAGAAAATGATTTAGAAATGGTTAATAGACATAAGAAAGAATTAAAACAAAGGTTAGAAGGAAGTATAAAGGAACCAACTACTTATTCACAATATAGATATATTCTAGATATAATTTACATAAGAGAAAAAGAAATAATAAGATATAATGAACTTATAAGATATTATGAAGGATTGATAAGTATCATGATGATGTGATGCATAATTATGTTAAATATATATAGGATAAAAACCAAAGGATAAAAAGGTTAAAGGATCACATAAATGCAGAAAAAGGGCGATTAAAATTCTAGAAAAAGGATATAAAAGGAATTGAAAAGGCGTTAGAAAAGAGAAAATATCAAAGGGAATCTAAAGAAAAGGAACTTTTAAAGCATCATAAAATGACCCTTTGCATAATAGACCAAATTGAAAATGATATAAAAAGGATAACTCAAAGGATAAATTATTATGAAGGGTTGATAATAAGTATGACAGGATGAGCACAATTTTTGATAGGATTATAGGAAGTAGTAATTATGATAGAAATTTTAAGTGTAGAAAGAGTTGAAAGTTATATTAGATAGTTAGGTTTAGAAATAGAAATTAATCTTGCAAACTTAAATGAAAAGGTTAAGTAGGAGAAGAGTTGAAAAAGTTATATTAGACAGTCAATTTAGGTTAGTAGACCCTTGCGTATTGCTAAATTTAGAAATCAAGGAGCATAATAGGACACAAGTAGGAGATAATAGTTTTTCTCATTTTTGTTATTTTAAGCATTCACCGCATTTGTTGCATTCATATCATGAGCAGTTAAATAGCATAGTAGACTTAATTATATCTTTTAGCACATTTGTTCAAAAGGATTTAGATACTTTGTACAAAGCTCATTACTTCTTAGGAGATTGGATGAAGAGAAAGGATAAACAGATAAATGAGCTAATAGATAAGGTTGACTACATAAAGCAAACATAGGTTGATATAGAAAAGAAATTGAAACAATGAGAACATAAAAAGGCTATAAGACTAGAACAAAAGGAAGAAGTAAAAAGAAATCAAGATCTAATAACAAAGGAGCTAAGGAAAAAAGCAACAAAGTTAGCTGATTTAGGAAAAAGTATTGAAGGAATGGTAGAGGAAAAAAATAAGACATTCTTAGGATGACTAGTCATGGTAGCTTAGATTTAGATGAAGATTACATATTTGTCTTAGAAGACACAAAGGAGTTTGCACTTTGTGGAAATATAGAACCAGTAAATGATGTCATAAGGGCCAAAATTAAGCAAAACAATACAATTATAGCATTACTTGTGAGGCTTCATCAAGAGGTCAATAGTTTAAGTCATAGCTTAGAAGAAGTCTTGAAAAGGAAAGGTATAGAAGAAAATAGTTATAATTACTGTTAGGGTCTAGAGTATGCCTTCAATGGGGAGAAATCCAATGGGCTTTGTGAAGGATAACACAATTGGGCTTTTTTAACACCATCTATAACCCAAAACCTTAAGGCAATGGGTTAATAGGTCTTCCCTCTTATAAACTCTTTACACAAGTCCCATATTTCTCATGTGGGATTCTCACACTTGCACCCCAACAATATTCTCGTCAAGTGTGAGTCTCCACAATGGGCTAGGCCATACTCCCCGTCAACAAGAGCTTATTAAACTAACTCCACTAAACCCACTTTATGAGTGGTCCCACCTACCCACCATTGGTTTCACAGACGAGTCATACCACCAAGCTCTTCTTTCCACATGGTGGGCCAACCATGAGAGATTCCCAGCCGAACCATCAGCTCTGATACCAATTGTTGGGGTCTGGATTATGCATTAAATGGGGAGAAATCCAATGGGCTTTGTGAAGGATAACGCAATTGGGCTTTTTTGACACCATCTATAACCCAAAACCTTAAGGCAATGGGTTAATGGGTCTTCCCTCTTATAAACTCTTCACACAAGTCCCATATTTCCCATGTAGGATTCTCACACTTGCACTCCAACAATTCGTATTATAAGAAGAACAATGGCCAAAATGAAAAATGATAAAGCACACATAAGATTTATGTGGAAAACCCAAATTGAGAAAAACTATGGGCAAAGGAGAGAGAATTCACTATATGTCGATAATGGAGTACAAAAGAGAGAGAGTAACAAAATACAAATCAAAACTCTCTTATTTTCTCAGTCTCATACAAACCCTAACAAAACACATATTTATATGTGTGTAGATGTACAAATTTGATTACAAAGGCCTTGAGCCTTATTCTTATTTAGATTTAATTCTTTGGGCTAATGTGACAGGGCTTAAAGAATTAGGCCCAGTTCAATTGGGATGATCATGGGAGAATTGGCATGGAAGACTTGGAGTAGGGCCCGTTGGAATTGGCCTACCCAATTCCAACCTTTCTCAAATTGGCTCACACACATTGTAAATAAAGGCCTCAATGGGCCTGGGTCCATAAAAGAGCCCACATCCATATCCATAATGAAAGGGACTCATCCTGGCCATTGGTCGTCTGTCTCATCTGACGGACGACATCGACAGCCAGATTCTCTATAAATACTCTTAGTCCTTACCTCATTTGGACAAGGTGAAATCTTGAACAAACCCCGTCGTGCTATTGGATTTCCATCTTACTGAATCAATTACTCGACTCACTCAAGAACGCACACGATATTCGTGGTATTTAGTGAGGTTGATGCTCAATAGCTCCCTCGCCTGTCACACGTGTGTTAGAGCCTATTGAGATTGCCTACTCCTCCTCCCTACACGATACTCTCTTGATCATCCTATCACGTGTTGTTTCCCTAGGTCACGCGTAGCACGATAGTCACGCGACACGCACGTGATTGTTGCATCCGGATTCATACCCGCACATTTTTTGGCGACTCTACTGGGGAAAGGGAAATCAACACTTGTGTGATGGCACCTCCAAGAAAGAGACCTATCGATCCCACTGAGAGTACAACTCAAGAAACTAATGTTAATCTCGAGGCCGCTGAACATGACATGCCAGCACTTAAGGATGTGAACCAACCTACTAGTGCTCAAATCGATAATGCTGCGATCTTACGTGCTGTGCAAGAAAATACCAAGCAAATCAATCAATCAATGCAAGAGTCTGCAAAACAATTCCAACAATTTATGACAATATTTGCTCAGTACCTGCCTGTAATAGCTGCTATTGCTACCACGCAACAAGGTATGACTTCGTTGACCCCTATTGTTGTTGCGCAACAACGTGCTTCTCAAGCACCTCAAGTTGCTCCACTTGCTAATCCTACTCCTATTCCCGAACAAGATCCTACCAGAGTTGGTGAGCAAATCCCTCCATTAGAGCCTGTAATCACACAACCGCTTGCACCTCAGGTAATGAATACTGGAATTCAGCTTGGAACACCATCAACTTCCCAGCCTGCATTACATGCTTAACTTGGAAGATCTTCATCCTCACAGGCTACACCACCAATTGTCATTGGTGGACCCACTGTTCAACCCAATGCAACTCTACTCCAAACGACCACTCTAGCTACACTAGTTGAAGTTACTACTTCAACTCCTAAAGGTACTTTCGTCACGAAGGAAGATCTGGACATTTACCTAAAGGAAATACAAGCTAAGTCTGATGTGGGAGTATTGGATCTCACACTCCCATACAATCAACGTATTACTGCTAAGCCATATCCTCAAGACTATGTGAGTCCCAAATTCATGCTATTCAATGGTAAAAAGGGAAGTGCCAAGGAACATTTGTTGAAATTCATTGAAACACTAGAGGTTTATGGATTTGATGATGATTTAAAGTTGAAAGAGTTTTCTAAATCTCTCATAGAGAAAGCGTACACTTGGTACGTTAATCTTCCCCCTGGATCTGTAGATTCATGGGCAACCTTGTGTAAAATGTTCTTAGAGAAATTCTTCTCCACACAAGATGGGTGACCTTGACTGATATGGACGAATCCGTCAAAAGCCCAAGGAAGACTTGATGGATTATATCGAGCGCTTCAGGGAGCGTTCACGAGACATCCAAGACATATGTGATGAAAGAGAGTTAGCGAAAATTTGTATCCAAGGCATGTTTACTGAGTACGCGGTGCATCTAGAAAATCTTTCTTTAGCTTCATTCTCCACTCTGGTTGAGAATGCGCGAAGGACTAACAATTCTGTCGCGCGACAGAGAGGAGGAAATATGAAGTTTAACAAGAGAGAACCATAAGTGAATTTGGCTCAAAGTGAAGATTTCAAAGAAGGGAAGAAACCAAGAGTTGAGAAACCCAAGGGTGAGAGGGCAAAAGAAGTACAAACATATCCTTGCTCAATGGGAAAGGTGTACGCTATGCTAGATCAGTGGTTAAGAGATGGAAATCTCAAACTCCCAAGAGTAGAACGTTTGCTAACTCAGGAAGAAAAAAATAATCCTAAATTTTGTAGATTTCACAGGATTGTGGGGCATCCTACTAAGGATTGTTTTACTTTGAAGAGGATCTTTAATGAAAGAGTTGAGAATGGTGAACTTATCATCGAGAATAATGATGTCAGGAATAACCCACTTCCAGCTCATGGCAATCAACGTGGTGCTGTGAATGCCATTACCCATGATCCTACTATAATGGAGTCAACAGACACACAGTTGGGGGACATGAAGAAAATGACAATACACTCAAAATTGAAACTCATGGGGATGATAATGTCTTTACTTTACTAAAGACTTCAAATTTTAAGAATTTCTTTGATCTCCTTGGATTTGATGATCATGCACGATTTGCAGCAACGACTGTACTTAACCAAATTGCGCAAGGTCATTATAGTGGATGCGACATAGTTCAACCTAAGAAAGGAGTGGTCTCTACAAGGGATTATGCAATTACATTTACTAGAACTGATGCACACTTGAAGAACTTCAATCACAATCGTCCTTTGTATGTAGAGAGTGTACTCAATGGTTACCCCATCAAGAGGACATTTATCGATAATGGATCCTCACTCAATATCATGCCCATGTCTACTTTCAAAGCTGCAAGAATAGATATCCGATACTTGATGAAGCATCCCATCGCAGTGAATAGTTTTATCGAATCTTCAATGACAATGGGTTATGTCAAAGCAAGTTTTAAAGTTGGGCCCATTCATAGCCTTGCTACATTTCATGTAATTGATGCACCGGTGTCCTATCACCTTCTCATAGGAAGGACATGGCTGCACGAGTACAACATGATACCCTCAACACAACATCAGTGCATGAAAGGTCATTGGAGTGGAAGTGATATCCTAATCCATGCGACAAAGAATCCATTCAATCGTAATGAACTCCACTTTGCTGAAGCTACCTTTTTCTATGAACATGAACAGAAAATGAAGCAGATATGACTTTAGTGGAATCCGCGGAATCACTACCCACAGGAGAGAAATTAAGACTCGAATTTAACAAAAGAAAGAAGCGTGGTTGTCGTGGAGGTGTAAAGAAACACAAGAAGGCTTATGATATGGAAATGTAAAGCAGTGCATGAATTGAAGAAAGAGCTGTTTATGACAAGAGTGTTATTATCATATCTCACTCATTTCCCTTTTGTTTCTGTGTAAACAAAGCATTAGATGCTTTTACCTAATGAATGAACTGTATTACTCAATCAGTCAGTATTGTTCGTGAAAATATGATGGTGATCACTTATTTTCCTTTCATCGCTATTGTCGCTGCAAAGTAAGAAACTAATCTTCTTAGCGCGCAAAGCTAGTTTAAAAAAAAAGGGGATCGACATCAAATTGAGTAAGATTACCCTTTAGTAATGAAAGAAAAACAATAACAAATATAACATTTGATTTAGTCGTTGCTCGGGTCAGAGCTTAGCTCCCAGGCGCACGATGTTGATAGCTCATCACCGCTTTTTCTTGGTATTTCTAGTTGTCAAGTAGTGGAGATAATCCCCTTGACAACCCCTATTGAGCCAAGTAATCCTTGGCATATGGTATTCTACACAAGTACTATATAGTTGAGTAGTGGGAAATACCCCCTTGACTAATAAAAATTTATCGATAACAAATGCTATCGCAGCATGAGCGCGATTGATAACAAATGTTACTATCGCTGCATGAGCGCGATTGATAACAAATGCTACCGCTGCATGAGCGCGATTGATAATGAATGCTACTATGCTGCATAAGCGTGAATGTTCATTTTCCTTAAATGGATTGTCTAAACATCATTGCGAGGAAGTAGCGTTACTTCAATGCACATGATAATTCCACTCATCTTTTATATTAGATAATATTGCTGCTTGGTTGAAGCTTTGATCCTAAGCACGTATTAAAAAAAAAAAAAAACATGTTTTAACTAAGTGTTGTGTTTCAATGACAATCCTTGTTATCTAGACATGCTCTTTGTCTGTGATGCTATAATAATTACAAGTGTATCTAAGGGATTGAAGTGATCCTCCACTACGTCTTTTCATGTGTTGCAATCATATGAGAGCTACTACTCCAAAGCGCATGATGACTAGATATATCACCAAGGCGAAAATGAGTATCAAGAATATAAATGGATATAGAGATGATGAGTTGATTTTATTGTCTGGTCAGTTTTACATAATCGATACAACTCATATTGAAAGAAGAAAGGAGACAATATTGCATGACCAAGAAGATAACAGCAAAGAAAGAACAAGTAGATGCCTATCACAAATCAATAACGTGCAATGCACATTTGTGATGCTTGAAGTGCAAAATGTTTATTTGTACGTGATCCTCACTTATGCAACGATGCATGAAGTTCATTTGTGCAATATGTTCAAAACATGTACGTGCATGTGACACTAGCTTCCATGAAAATAATGCTCGTCTTCAAACAAAGTCAATATGTTCCTTCAAGGTATGGCAATGATGGCCCGAGCGAATTCAAAGGAGCGTAGGACACGACATCCAAACTTGAGTTAAGAAAAAAGTATCGCATGCACTATGAACTGTGACAAGCATAGGTGCTGGATTTATGCAAAGCAAGTGATGCAATGATATGTTACAAAGTCTCAAGGAGCACTGGTATAGGATTCATACTTTGAATGAAACCATCAATCATTATCCATATTATCGAAGTAAAGGTACTCGAGTGCTATTTTCCAAAAACATGACACGTGCCATCAACAATTTGTCTCCTACCATCTAATTTTGTGACAAGGTTTGATACATACTAGATAGTTGTCTACTTTGGAGTATTTACTTATTATGATATTGTTCATTCACAAGATGGTGGAGAAAGCAAGTTTGATACTAAAATAATGAAAGAAAAAAAAAGAAGAAAGAGTCTTGGTATAATGAAAATAGTAGATGAAGTTGTTTATGCAAAACCTTGATTTAGAGGACAATATGTACTACTTGTGAACTCAAATTCACAGCATGAGACATACACAACAAGTGTATTAGCTACCAAAGTATTGCATTCATTCACCAAACGACTAGGCGCACAAGATGAGAAAGAGTCCCCTCTTATAGTGGTGCGGTTCCAAGATCATCGCATGGCGAGTGAGACACAGACAACTGAGGAGAACCTCTCTCATAGCGGTGCGGTGCCAAGATCATCATGTGAAGAATGGAACACAGACTTAATGTGCGGTTCCAAGATTGTCACGTAAAATTTGGGACACGGACGGCTGAGAGTGTCATCATACAGTGTATGGTCTCAAGATTACCATTTATGCGGTCGGAACACGGACAACAAAGAGCTTTGTCTTAAATATCATGAGACACCATAGTCATTTGGTAAATGAATAGAATACGTGATAGACAAGAATGTTTGAAGTTGAGTATTCTTTTTGAATGGATTCAAGAATCATTAATGGTTGATGACACTAATATGATCTTAAGTAGGCAGTCTATAAAGTGAAAAATCATACTTGTAAAAATGAAATCAAGAGGATACATGATGAAGATTCAACGTTCAATAAAGAGCCCTACATTGCAAGAAAACGAGATGAGTTAGTTTAACAAACAAGACAACACACAAACAAAACAACATATAATCAGTAACACTGCAGCAATCAAAGTAATCAAAGGGAAAAAGATATTTACTTCGGCATTATGATTCTCATGCGATATATGAACCAAAAACAAGTCCTAGATATCAAAAAATTTGTCGAGAAGGAAATGAAACAAGAAGCAACTAGATTATCTCCAATTAGAGCTTCAACTTAATCGATTTACCTCGTGCGATACCACCCGAGTTCTACTGATAGAAGCCAGGACAAACAACTACGACAACACAAGTTCAGCATTATAGACACAATGAAGACCAAGCACTTTACCTTCAATATTTTGAATGAAGTTGAATGGAGACTTTAAGCTGTCAAACGCATTCCTTGCATCAAGGATAAAGTAGAAACATCTCCACATACAGGCAAAACAATAGCCATGGTTATCGGATCAGGATCAATTCCTCGGGCTTCCATCTGTAAAAACAGGATATTGGCCAAGGAAACACCTGACAAGTTCATGCAAGGTGTTTCTTGCAATTCGTTGCAACAACTCACCTTTAGTAGTAGCTTGATGGACTATGTGGAAACAAGTGTTCACAATTGTCCAAACATGTTCATCGCTTAAAACATTAGACGCTTTGCATTTCATACATGCTAGAAGAACCTGAAGTATTTTCATAAGCACCAATTCTTCAGACGCAGGATCAGTCACTTCAAACCGACAACTGGTCACAACATCAACTACTAAATGCATGGCATTCTCAGCATTCATAGTTTTCATGGTTGCTTCCAGGAAAAGATGTGCTTCCTCAATGCCTTCAGAGAATGAACCAAATGGTGCTCCTCTTGATCATCAACAGTCGTATAATAACCGCTCCATCTAACATTTCTTCTCATAACCGCTAAGACGGCAGCTACCTCTAAATTTATCATGCATTGTAATGTTGCTTTGTTGTTGGGATGGACAGACTCAAAACTCCCAGGTCCTTCCACAGTAGCCTCCAATTCACATGGCATCTTTAGATGCCCCATGTTTCATACTGTTCTTCATGTATAATCAAGTTATTCATTAAACTTGAAAACAACCAAGAATAAATGTCAGGACCTGGTGAAATATAATATACCAACATACAAGAAACAGGGAAGTGAATACTTTCCAAATCATTAAAAGAGCTGCACAGAAACTTTTAAGGGGTGTCCAATTGAACAATCGGATCCTGTCCCTCGTCGTTCTCTTGGCAAAAAAAAAAAAAAAAGGTGAAGCAAAAGCGCAGAGACTGAGAGAGGCAATGCACCAAAACGATACCATACTACGTTAAGACAACAAAAACAAAACAGTAGAAGTGGACATTGTACACTTGACCATTGGTCGGTAAGGATAAGGAACCTCACAATTTACCAAAGGCTGGACCATGGCAGGCCTCATGCCCGTATACGATGCAGCAGGATGCAGAGTCATATGTGCTGGTGCAAATACCTGTTGTGCATTTTGGGGAGCAGAGCTATCTGCAAACTGCTGTGGTGCACAGACAGAGCCTATAGTGCCAAGTAGATTCGGGTTTAGGAAACCCATGAGAGAAAGAAGAGATGCATAATCTGCATGAGTGATGTTTTCTTTTTTTGGATCCACATAAACCTGCATGTATGGAGCAGATGGTGGAACACCCATTCCAGGATGCTGTGTATTATAAGCAAGTGGTTGTTGTGGTGTAGGAACAGGCAAAGACTTATCTGACTCTGCCACCTGTTGTGGAGATAGGAACTGGTCGGTTTTGACTGATGGGATAACATATCCAGCTGTAGTGTTATCAGTGTATGAGCTAGGTGTTCGATCTACAAACAACAGTTTTGAAACGTCATCGGCACAGGTGGAATCAGTTAATTGCATGCCCGTTGATGGCGACATACTGCCATCTCCTTGGCTAGGAATCGAGCAATCGACAACTTCATTGCAGCTAATATCAGAGTTCTGTGTGGAACCCATGTTTGCTATTGAATTGGAATGTTCTGGTCCAAATATGGAAAAAGCTCTGAGATGGGCATCATCTGTACCTTCAGTGTCAACATGTTGTACAGATATCAAGTCAGCACTTTTTGCTGTTTGGATGGGATGGTTCATACTTCATGATATTGCTTGCTTTCATGAATATCGTGGCGTATTTTGGGCCTTTCCTCCTTTTAAAGTCCGTCGAAAGTTATATGAACTTTTCAGGCATATGCTTAAGGATCTTCAGCTAGAGCAGGTTCCTCGCTGTAAAGTTTGGACAGAGCTCTTTTCTATGGATTTTTTCCCCGATTGTTTTGATTTCATCACTGATCCTTCCATAGATCTTTATTGTGAATAGAATTGAGGCTTCTTCAAGAATGAGACTCTTAGATGGTGACATCATTGTCTTTTGAGGCGGTGTTTTATGTTGGCTTGGCGATCTTCCTGTTTGTGACAAATCATGTTCAAAGACCTTATCTTTAATATAGTGCAAAGAGATGGAGTCTCATCACAGGGTTCAGAGGATACCTGAGTTCTGTATTCTTCATAATGGGATTCAAGGTCGTTATTCCACTGTTTGCTGTTTATATAGCTTGGCCAGCTGTTGGGTTTCCTGCCTTAGTTGCAGTAGCTCTTTTTCTCATTGGTTATCTGGCTCAACTTACATTTGAGAAAAGTCTTGAGAAGACTCAATCATCTTGTTGGCCACTAGTTCCTATTAGCTTTGAGATGTCATGAAATACATCAGGAGCATGAGCCTAGGGTGCTGAGTCTTTACTGTCACCAACCTAGCCCAATGTACAGAAAAGAAACATCAGGGAGACAAGTAAATGGGGGAAACCATGTTATGCCGTAATTTCTCCAAATAATCAACCTCTAAGACAGTTGCGTTGCAAAAAAAAAAAAAAAAAGCATCTCTGACAATTCAGAAGATGTCTGGTTATGCAACCATAGATGACCTATGAGAGCAAGGCATAAATCGTGCATCTGCCTCAGCTGCAAAGCAAATACAGCACATATTGCAATCATAGTCCCTTTCTTCCTTTGATTCCCCTATCTCAACTTTCTTCAACTATGCCTGGCAGATAAGGAGGTTTAAGAAATTCTCCAGCTGCCCAAGTTTTGAGGAATAAGCTTCATGTCTAAAGCACTCAGCCCAGTTGTACTCCAACAAGTACTGAAATCCATACTGAACTTTGTCGAAGCAGTCTACACTTGCAAACACACTCACTACATCACTTTTGTCCCTGCAATGTTTCTTTCCACTAGCATCCCACAGATTCAAGATAATCCCCACCAAAGGTGCCAACAACATACCACAATTCACTTTCTCTGAGGATTGACCATGTCTCCTAAAAGATAGGTAAAAAAAAAAAAAAGGAGAAAATGTGTACGGGGCACATCAAGAAGCATAGGACAAGGCAATTAATGAACGTTTTGGCCGTTGTGCCGACATTATACAAGCCATACACATATATATACTTGCAACAAGAACTTGATGGTACGATTCACTTAAATCAAAGCTGCAACTCCCACTTTAATGCTGCGTTTGTACTGGGATATATGAAGCATTAGTTACTACCATAGCAATAAGATTGTGACACCTATTCCTGCCAGTACGCTTGCAGACGCCATGAATCTGAGCAATTTCAGGTTGAAAATGAGTGGTTCTTGTGCGCGACACATACCACGCGACCCGACCAGCACGTGTAATACACGAGCCTAAAAGCACTTCATCATAATCATTGATCTGGTTCCATCGCAGCATGAGATGAGTCCTTGTGAGAAGGTTGAAAGTTGTAGGCAATTCACTGGCTAAGACATCTGTTCCATAAACTGAAGGTGAAGCAGTAGCAAAAACAGGTCACTGGATGGGTGCCTTGAACATGGCAATGACACTTTATGATGGCAAGACTCATGGCGTAATTGACCTTCTGAGGACTTTGGATGCCGTACAAGATGCTATTATACCATACTTGGTGGATTTACTGCAGTCATATGTTGGTGAAGTATCTTCTTTATGTAGATCAGTGCCATGCGAGATGAAAGCGTTGTCCTCTGCAAATGGAATATTAGTATACCAAAGGGTGACACATGGACAGTATCATGTCCTTTATTGCACAAATGGAGGGTAAAGATGGATTCAGTAAAAGCAAATGAAATTGTATCATGGGTATGTTGACAAATATGTTGGTCTGCAAAACGAACGTGTTGATTTTAGTTAATATTTTTGTCATTTATTGTAAAGTTTATGTCTTGATCAACTTGGGTTTTCTTTGAGTCTTTATCTATTTTACATTATTAAGCCAAAACCTGCCATTCGGAGCACATAGAGTTTTTATAATGGGACTTTTGAGTGACATGCATCACGGGAGACGTGTGTTCCTTTACTTGCTTTAAATGAAATACCCTTATTCTCATAAAGACAATGCAGGTTATGTACTCGACCCTGCAAAATGTAGCAAGCTCAGCTTGGGTGAAAAGAGAGAACTAGTTTATCAAATTGCTCAACATTCCAAAGAGGCCCCAGAAATTCTCAGTTCATTCACCCGAAGGGAACTTCTTGAAATCATATGTGCTGAAATGGGTAAAGTGCAGAAGTATACAGGATTTACAAAATCTCAAATGACAGAGCTTCTTATGAAGTTAATTTTGCATAAAACAGAGAGAGACGATCAAACTGTTTATCCTACTTTGACATCAACTTATGCAAAAGTTGAACTGAAAAGGCAAAGAAATAAAGAAGGCCCAAATCAACATCAACCTTGCTTAGGCCTTTCTTCTCAACTTTGTTAGAATGCTGCCTGCAGGGCCACACACGAGATGCTCTTGCTGTATCTGTTACCAATATGATGACAGCAAAGATCCAAGTTTGTGGCTGACTTGTGGATCTAATCTTCAAGATGATACAGATTCACGTGGAATGTCTTGCCACCTTAAATGTGCTTTAAATGGTGCAAGGACTGGTATTATAAGGAATGGGGGTACTAAGTTGGATGGACAATTCTTCTGTATATCTTGCGAAAAAACTCAATGGATTGATGGGAATCTGGAGAAAACAATTTTTGGTTGCCAAGGATGCTAGAAGAGTGGATGAACTATGCCTTAGAATCTCATTGGCTCAAAAGATTCTACTTGGAACAGAAAAGTTCAAAGATCCACAGAAGTTTGTCACAACTGCTTTTCGACTATTGAAGGATGAAGTGGGACTGGTGGACATAGCATGCACAAAGCTAGTTCGTGGCCTTGTAAACCTACCTTCTTGTGGTAACGAGGTCCATAGAATATGTGCTTCTGCTGTTGAAAGTTTTGATTCTCTGTCTTAAGAGTGTCATTCCCTATATGCTTAAAATTTTCCAGTAGCTTGTAAAATTCACTTTGAAGATGTATCTCCTACCTCTGTGATAATAGTACTGGCATATGAGGGCCATCTGCTAAAAGAATTTCTAGGTTGTCGACTATGGCACCACCCAGCCATCATGAAGGAATATCTAGAATCATATCCAAAACAGCCCACTTTCATAGTGTTGAGACCAGACTCTAGGTTCAAGGTAGCTGGCCTATGGCATTCAACAGAGTACATGTGCAAAGTTCCTGTGTTTAGCAGCTCGTGTTTTGGGTGTTTGGGAAGCCAAATGGGATCATCTATGTGACAGTACTATCTACTTGCATCCATGTTGGACTAATTAATGATGGATGGGAACACTTTAGTTCAATGTACAAGGACTATGGAATTGTAACAAAGATGGAACATTATGTATGTATGGTTGATTTTTTTGGGTCGATCAGATTTCTTCATGAGGCCTTGCGGTTTATCAACTCAATGCCTATTTTGGCAAATGCCCTGGTTTGGCGAATATTTCTTGGAGCTTATAAAGTCCATGGTGACGTTGGGCTTGGGCAATAAGCAGCAATGATGATTTTTGAACGTGAACCTAACGATAATTCTAATTATGTCTTATTGGCCAACTTGTATGCTTCTAAGGGCAAATGGGAAGAAGTGGCAAATGTTTTGGAAAGAGATGAAAATCAAGAACCTGATCAAAGAAGTAGATTGCAGCCACATTGAGATAAAAAAATGTGGTTTATAAGTTCCATGTTGGTGATACTTCACATCCACAAGCACAGGAAATTTATGACAAACTGGACGTATTAGTTTCCGAAGCAAAGAAATTAGATTATGTCCCTAATACTGGCTTTGTCCTGCATGATTTAGGGGGGAAAAAAAAAGAAAAGTACTTGCTGCATCATAGTGAGAAAACTGCCCAAACCAATATTTGGTCTCATAAGCACATCTAAGCCCAAACCAATCAGGATATTTAAGAACCTTCGTCTTTGTGCGGACTGTCAGTCTGAGCTCAAATACTCTTCAATGACCGAAGGTAGAGAAATTGTGTTAAGAGACTCAAATAGGTTCCACCATTTCGATGAAATGACGTGCTCATGCAATGATTATCGGTAATGAGCTAGTAAAGTGATGCTAGTATTGGGCTCCGTTTTCATATTTTGGTGTGTTTCCTGTTTTCAGCTCAATACTTGTTTTGTGAACCAGCGATGTTGTTATAAGCTAAATGTTGTAGGTGCAAGTTGTCTTTGTATTTGATGGTGTTTTGTCACTATTCAGCAACCATTGGCTGGTGGCTTTAAGGTCAATCATGAATGAAAGAGACCTTGTTGCTTATTAGGCACCATTAGAGGGGAGACAATGTCTTGGAAATGCCTTATCTCTGGTATGAAGAAGCATTGAACACGTAGCTGTGTGATTCTTATCAATGGTCGATCCCAGTGCAACAAGTCACCAGCAGCTGTTGGCTGTCGTTTGGACTGGCTACATCCTTCCGTACAGACTTGATGTCTCAAACAAGAGATGTGATGTTGGGTACTTCACTAGTTCCCATTCTAAAAGTGAAAAAGAAAGAAGTATCCCTTGAAACAAGAGAGTTAATAGCATCTGAGTTGTGATGAGACTAACAGGGTCTTTGAGCGTATTAAGGTAAAGGATGTTGTATCTTGGAATGCAATGGTTATTGCTTACTCGCAAATTGGTTGATGTGAAGAAGTTCTTGCTTTGTTTAAGAAGATGAAAGAAGAGAATATAGAGTTGAATGTGTTTGTTGGTAGTGCACTTGTTGATGTGTATGCCAAGTTTGGGAATGTGAGGGATGCAGAATTGGTTTACTATAGGGTTAAGGATCAAGATGTTGTATTGCTTACTGCATTAATTGTTGGTTATACACAACATGGTGAATTGAAATTAATGAGTTTACTTGTGCAAGTCTTTTGATCAAGCAGCGGGAATTTAAGGGATGTTACTACTGGTAGAATGATCCATGGTCTTATGGTTAAGTCTGGTTTTGTCTCAACTGTTGCTTCCCATACTTCTCTACTTACAATATACTCGAAATGTGGGATGGCGGATGATTCTTTCAAGGTGTTCATGGAATTGGATAACCCAAAGCAGGTAACATGGACATGCTCATGATCGGTCTTATGCAGAATGACGGGGAAGAGATTGTCTTGTTACAATTCAAGAAAATACTACGTAATTCAACAACTCCAAGTTCCTTTACACTATCTAATATTCTTGGAGCTTGTTCATGTCTTGCAATGCTTAAAACATGAAGAAAAGTCCTATTGTTGATTACAAGGATCCTAGAGGATAGAGGATCTCCATGGAACAACGCAATACTATAGATTGACATTTTGGCAATAAAAAGTAGAAAACAATATTCAAAGGACTCGTTCGTCAATTAATCTTAGGGTATCTAGGTCAATACATGAAAGATATCCAAAAGAAGCAGCTCAAGATCACTCTCTAGAACGAAGAAGTTCTCATTGAAAACGTCGAGCTTATTCTCAAAGCTTTTAAGTACCTTCAATTACCTTTCGCTCTTAAAGAGAGTTGTGCTAGAAGATTGAGTATTAAAATTCCATGAAAGAAGCTTGGTTGGAATCGATTCACTAATGCAAGCTGTTGGGGATTGAAATTTACGAGGCATATGTCACCATGATAATCTCATTGATTATAAATTGATGCATACAAACGTGAGTTTAGGATGCTGTTTTCTAAAATTAACACATCAAGCAGCAGTGCAGCTAAGTTATAGTGCACATGTGCTGGATGAGACTTTGTCATTCGAAAGGGCTTAATTAATGCCCAAATCCTTTCGATATGGCTTGAAAGACTTTGGTCAGGAGGCAAAATGTAGATGTACAAATTTGATTACAAAGGCCTTGAGCCTTATTCTTATTTGGATTTAATTCTTTAGGCTAATATGACAGGGCTTAAAGAATTAGGCCCAGTTCAATTGGGATGATCATGGGAGAATTGGCATGGAAGGCTTGGAGTAGGGCCCGTTGGAATTGGCCTGGCCAATTCCAACCTTTCTCAAATTGGCTCACACACGTTGTAAATAAAGGCCTCAATGGGCCTGGGTCCATAAAAGAGCCCACATCCATATCCATAATCAGAGGGACTCATCCTGGCCGTTGGTCGTCTGTCTCATCTGACGGACGACATCGACAGCCAGATTCTCTATAAATACTCTTAGTCCTTACCTCATTTGGACAAGGTGAAATCTTGAACAAACCCCGTCGTGCTATTGGATTTCCATCTTAGTGAATCAATTACTCGACTAACTCAAGAACGCATACGATATTCGTGGTATTTAGTAAGGTTGATGCTCAATAGCTCCCTCGCCTGTCACACGTGTGTTAGAGCCTATTGAGATTGCCTACTCCTCCTCCCTACACGATACTCTCTTGATCATCCTATCACGTGTTGTTTCCCTAAGTCACGCGTAGCACGATAGTCACGCGACACGCACGTGATCGTTGCATCCAGATTCATACCCGCACAATGTGTATACAGCTAACGACAATAAAGGCCAAAATTATGTCTCTTAAATATATAATGAATGAATAATAAATGTATAATTAAATATTCATTCATTATACATTTGACCACAAAAAACGGCTACTGAAAACGGGTCACAAACTCCAACAATCTCCACCTTGACACAAATTTAAGAGTTTTGACATAAAAATAAAACATTCTTCGCTTCTTCCACAAAACTTATAAAAGGGCTCAATTGACATAGAATATTCTCTACCCCTTCAAGAAAATCTAATGCTATGATCTAAGAATGGAATATCAAACTTAATAGTTGCCATTGTAGCGAAAAGCAAAACCAAAACCTTGGCTCTGATACCACTTGTTAGAAGACAAACAATGGCCAAAATGAAAAATGATAAAGCACACATAAGATTTATGTGGAAAACCCAAATTGGGAAAAACTACGGGCAAAGGAGAGAGAATTCACTATATGTCAATAATGGAGTACAAAAGAGAGAGAGTAACAAAATACAAATCAAAACTCTCTTATTTTCTCACTTTCATACAAACCCTAACAAAACACATATTTATATGTGTATACAGTTAGCAACAATAAAGGCTAAAATTATGTCTCTTAAATGTATAATGAATGAATAATAAATGTATCATCAAATATTCATTCATTATACATTTGACCACGAAAAACGGCTACTGAAAACAGGTCACAAACTCCAACAATCACCAAAAGGAGTTAGATGAGATAATAGGAAGGCTAGAAAGGTTACCAATTGAAAGGAAAGAAAGGAACAAGCCAATGGCTTATTTTATGAAAGGAGGGTGGAAGACTTTTTCAAAATAAACATGATTCTAGTACCACAAGAATCACAGGAAACTAAGGTCGAAGAAGAAAGTGAAGAAAGAAATAACACGCAAGATGCAAAGTATAACAGGTAAGACAATGCAAGGTTTTTGGATAGCTTTAGGCCATTCACAGGAGAATCCCATGTTTTACAATCCCCTAGACTTAGAACTAGCTTTGTAGAAACAACCTCTAGAGTAAGAATTTTGGATAGAATAAACATTGGAAGAAGAAGACAAGGAGATCATATAATACATTTGGAAGAAGCAGTGGAAATAGACAAAGATATTAGGATTTATTCGAACCATGCTATTACTCTGTTGAATCCTAGAAGATTGTACCAAGCATGAATCTTAAGTTGGAAAAAAGGATTGTTCAGGTCAAATAGAAAAGAAAGGATTTTAGTAACAACAGGACCATTAAACATAAGGATGGTCACAAAGGAATCTTTAAGGCAGCTGAAAAGGTTAAGTAAAACCTTAGTCCATCTTAGGGTAATTGTCATAGGAGTTAGAGGATTAACAAGAGAAAATGTAGGGGGAAAGGTCCTAGTAATGTTAATGGATAAATCATGGAAAGGTGATATAAGAAAGGCTATAATTGCAACCATAGAAATAGATGTAAACAATGGAAAGAGACTGTTTGACTATGCAGCTAATTATATGGTTTCAATAAAAAATCTTAGTAATATTGAAATAAGGCTTCAAAGTAAAGGATATGAAGATCACACAGGTGAAAACTTACTTATAGATATTAACTTTATTTGCAAAACAACAAATAATAGTGAAATATCTTATAAGCTTGACATAAAAGGAATTATAGATGCAATGGCAAAAAAAGGAATAAAGATGATAGAACCCATGGAAATAGATTCTTTTGCTTTAGAAGGAGAAGAATGGAATGTAAACAGAAACATGGCAAGTAAGACACAAAGAGTTCCTACAAGATGTTTGATGTATCCAAACCCAGATGGTACATATTCTTTAAGATTCAGGTCTTATGATGATAGACCAAGATCCACATGTGATGAAGATAATGAGTAAGAAAATTTTAATCAAACCTTGGAAGAAAGAGGAACATTAGGAATGATGTATGTGCTAGAACAAATAGACATTTCAGGTTGGAAAGGAAATAGGATGTCAACTTCTAGTTGTGTTGATGACACAATTAGGAAGATAAAGGAAATGGAAAGGTATCTTAATGCTAGATGCAATTCCCATGCACATGAGATAAAGGCTAATCAATGGAGTCTTAAAAAGAAAGACGAAGATATAAATGACAAACAACCATTAAGGCTAATTTAGTATTAGAAAGATGGATTTTTGAAAAGACATGGAGAATATCTCATTCCTTATGAAATATGGTTTGAGGAAAAAGGAATTTTAGGAGAAATGCAAGAAGTAAGGTTTAAAAAGAAAGCAAAAGAAAGAGATGTATACTGTTTTAGAAAGGAAAATCAAGAAAGGGAAATCTTGTTAGAACTAGCAAATGAAGTAATGCAAATATAACAAGATTTTGAGATAGAAACAAGATCACAAGGAGATATTGAGACCTTAACACATGTGTCTGAGAATGCTATGATGGATAACAATGAAGAAACAGGGTCAAATACAATTCCCTCTGTAGTAACTCATAGAGGACAAGACATGTGGGACGGAATTCCAAGCAAAGTACCTTATACTCATTATGTTGACAGAAAAATAGGAGATAGGATGTATAAAGGAAAAATGATGCCATTTGAATCATTGCATAAAAGGAATTTGATAGACAATGGAAGAATCCTCAATATAAGTGCACATGATCCGCAAAATAGGAGACCTTTGGTAGATAATTGGACACAAATGGTTGTCAGAGCATGGAGAGATAGCCCTTTAACAGAAGACACAGATCATATGTATATATATTTAGTCTTTTTTAGGAGAAACAGCAAGAGCAATGTGAGAATCTTATAAGAAAATTTTTCCATAACATGTAGCCATAGACAAAGTTTTAAGGACAAATCCATGCAATTTTTGTAGTAAGATAAGAGTAGTATTAACTAGAGAAGCACTACAGATCGGTGGATATGACCAACAAAGGGATGCTCTAAGGATTTTAGAACAGTTACAACTAAAGGATTAGTACTTTGTCAAAAGTTATATACAGGAGTTTTTCTATAATTGCACCATTGCTGGCTGCTATTATGAAAAATTGATAGCAAACAAATTGTTTTTATAGTTACCATGGCCATGAGGAGCAGAAGTGTAAAAAGAATGGAAGGAAAGAGTTGAATCAACTCTAGGAGAAGAATTAAATAACCTAGGAACTAGGATAAAGTTTCTTATAGATAAGTTAATAGAAAAATGTTCAGCTTTACAAATAAATAGGCAATTGAAAGGAGGAAATTATAATTTCTGTCGAACTATTTATACTCCACAGGTATATGAAGCAAAGGAAATGATTAAAAGGAGGCCAAAACCAAAGTATAGGCCTAAAAAGAAATATTTTGCAAAGAAAAGTAGAGCAAAAAAGCTATGGTTAAAACAAGACAGGCATGTAAGGAAATACAATAAAAACAGGGTTTAAAAAAAAAAGTGTTATACTTGTAATGAGGAAGGACACATGGCAAAGGCATGTCCTAAAAGACATAATAGTAACACTATGGCAAGCATTTTAGTCAAATGCATGAAAGGAGACATTTTGGCAATAGATGAAGATATGAGTGACACTTAAACAATCTATAGTATAGTATCAATAATGGATCTACAGGGAGTGATGATAGAAGAATCTAATAGCGAGGATGAAAATGATATTACAGGAATGTTCTTAAATCAAAGTTATCAGAATCCTTACAAAGAACAAATAGAGTCAAAATATCAAGATGAAAAGGTTGAATTGCTAAATAGGATGTTATAAGACATAGGAATTATAATGATGAACATAGGAGAGAACATAGAAGGATGTAGGCATAATTGGACTCAAGGAAGTGGATTAGAAGACCATCCATGCAAGTTTTGTTCTGGATATCCAATAACCAAACTCAAGTATCGGTGCAGAAACTGTATGATGGAATCTTGTAAAATATGCTTAGAACAAAGAAATGCAAGGTTTTAGTTTAATGAAAGTTTTGTAGTCAATAAAAGTTTTCAATAGGATGCAATAGGAGAAAGGATAATGAGGATTGACAATAAGATAGATAAGACAGAAGAAGAAATACAGGGAATAAAAAAAAGGATAACAATTTTAGAAAAAGGAAAGGCAAAGGACAATATGAAAAAAGGAATAATAATAAGAGAAGTAGGAGATGGCCATGATGATACAATAAGAAACTACATGGGAGCAGCCAACACATCTTTGGAAAAGATAAAGGATGAAATGATTAAGGAGTTAAAGATGTCAAGTCCAGAAGAAAGGTATGTTACAAAATTTGTAGGTATATATATTAGGAAAAGTTATTCTTTAAGATACAGACAATAGAATTAGATGCATCGATAGATATAGGTAGTACTAGAAACATGATAGATAAAAGGATAGCACCTATAGATGAAGTAGAGCAAATGGACATATGTAGAATTAGTTCAGATATACATGGAAATAAAACAAAGGAATGTAGATGTATAAAGAAACATAAAGTAAGTTTTTCCACTAGAGAAGAATGGATTATACCTATGCATAGTGGAATGATACAATTATGAAATTTTGGTAGTTCAAAAATTAGATGTATAATAAGATTAGATTTTCTGTTAAGTAATCACCACAGTATTTTAATCATAAGATACATTGTAAATATTTTAGGAGATCTAGCTATAGCATATCAAAACTATTTAGAAAATACTGAACCAAATATTAGGTTGTTGCAACGGTGAGATGAAAAGGATAACAAGAATTGTGAATGCTAAAGGTTAAGAGAATGTCAAGGAAAGGAAAATGGTAAAAAAGGAATAGAGGAAAATTCAGAAGAATTAAAGGAATTCTTGGAAGAAGAAATTGAATGGAAAGAAATAGAATCAAACAACGGAAAAATGGTAAAATGGGAAAAGGTATACAGGATTTTGGAAAATTCATGTTTAGAAACAGGTTACCCAGATCTTGATCAAATCATTAGTAGTCTGGAAAAGAAAGAAATTTTTGGTGAAAATCCAACAAGGTTTTGGAAAATATATAAGATAATATGTCAATTAGATATAATAAATCTTAGTTTAAGAATTTATTCTAGAGCAATAGAGTGTGATAATTTAGATAGAGAAGATTTTGAAATGCACATAAAAGAATTATTAGAATTAGGAGTCATAAAAGGTCAGATGGTTAACACAAAAGTCCTGCATTCATTGTCATAAAAAGGAGTGAAATAGTAAGAGAAAAATCAAGGATGGTAATAGACTATAGGAAAGTGAATGATAACACAAGTGATGATTTTTACAATCTTCCAAACAAAACTTAATTAGTTAACAAAATACAAAATTGTTACATATTTAGTAAGTGTGATTGTAAGTCAGGATTTTGGCAGGTAAAGATGGATGAAGAGTCACAACCATGGACTGCTTTTACATGTCCAGAGGGACCTTTTCAATGGGAAGTCATGCCATTCGGTTTAAAAAATGCACCTTCAATTTTTCAAAGGAAAATGGACATTACTTTTCAAAATTTAAAGGATTTTACTGCAATTTATGTGGATGATGTTCTCGTTTTTTCCAAAAGTGAACATGAACACATAGGGCATTTAAAGATGGTACTTTTTGGAATTTCAAAGATAAGGAATAGTAATAATAGGGCTGTGCAAAAAAACCGATCGAACCGTGAATTGAACCAGACGGGACAAAACCGAACAGAAATTTCGATTCTTTTTTTGAAATGATTCGGTTTGTAATTCTGTTCAATAAAGAGCAAACAGTTCGCGGTTCGGTTCGAGACTATGAATCGAACCGAACCGTTTTATATATTAAAAAATCAAACATATTATTTTTACTCTTAATTGTTTTATCAATGATACATATCTAAGTCACAAATTTTAAAAACAATTAATTTTTGTCACAAATTTTAAAAACAATTAATTTTTTAGATATATGTTATTCATTAGAATAAAATTAGATTTTTCATAATATATTTTAATTGTTATGTTGTCCACAAACAAGATAGATTTTAGATTTTAGCCTCTAGTATTCTAATTGCTGCATATTTCTTTTTCATTTGTTTTACTAATTAATCTACTTCTATTATTTAGTTACCTATTAATTTATATAATTGGTAATATGTTAGGTAGAAGCATACAACAAATTAAATTTTATGTCTTTTATTGGGATAAAGTCTAGTATACCATTATAGTTCAAGATAATTAAAAAAAATGAGACTACTCATAATTATAATTTTATAATGAATGAAATCCCTTCCTTGTAAGTTTTGCATGTTTATTTGATAAATGATTAATTTAAAATATTGTTATTTATATTTGCATTAATGAGAAGAAATACGTAATTGAAGTTTTTCAATAGAATATATTTTTTATTTTATGAATAAAAACGATTCGAATCGTACCCAACCATTTTTCTTTCGTTTTGAAAAAATTACGAACCGAACCGTATGATTAAGTTCGAATTTAATAGAAAAACCAAACCGTAAAATATGGTATGGTTCGGTTTAAGGTATAAACGGAACCGAACCGTACCGTACACATCTCTAAGTAATAAGCACAAAAACGCATAGTTTTTTAAAGAATTTTTAGGAGTAGAAATAGGAGAAGGGAAAATCAAGTTACAAGAACTCATAGTAAAAAAGGTGATAGAATTTTTTGAACAAATGAACAAAAAGCAACTACAGACATTTTTGGGTTTATTAAATTATGCAAGACCTTTTATAAAAGATTTGAATTCTTTAGTAAGATCCTTTTATAACAAAATTTCATATTTTAGAAGATTGTCTCAAGAAGACATAAAGCAAATAAGGAAAATAAAGGAACAGGTCAAAAGGTTACCAAAGCTAAGATTACCCTTAGACATAGACTTTTGATTGTTGAAAGTGATGGATGTGATCTAGGATAGGGAGGAATTTTATTAAGGAAACCCCATACATATGTTGAAAGGAAAACTAAAGAAATTTGCAGGTACACAAGTAGAAATTTCAAGGAAAAGAATTTACCAAGTATAGATAGGGAGATTATGGCTGTTATAAATTGTTTAGATAATTTTAGATTATTTCCGATAAATAAAAAAAAATGTTACTTAAAACAGACTGTGAAACCATAGTTAAATTCCATAAGAACACGGGGAGTAATAAAATGAGTAGGAGAAGATGGTTAAAGTTTAAAGATGTAATGATAAATAAATGATACAAGATAGAATTTAAACATATAAAGGGAAAACATAATACTACAGTAGATGAATTATCCTGCTTACTAATATAATTAATTTTCCTTTTAGGGAAACATGAAATTTCAAAGGAACAAAGGATTTAAGCGACAAAAGAGGCCAATATCTTCTTAAGGTTTATAGGAAAGCAGTTCTAGTGGAACAAGGTTATCAGAAGTCATGGAAGGACCACAAGTTATGATTGGTGATATAGCCTTACCTATATTACCTACAAATTCTCCAAGGAAGTTTCAAGTACCATCGCCAATTAGAGTTAAGGGAGAAACATATATGGCTCTCATACATAGTGTATGGTCTTTAACTAGTCAAGATAAGTTCAAATATGTAATATGTTGTGCTCTAGCTAGGTATTTTAATGAAATTGAGATATAAGGTATAAAAGGTACACAAGAAACTTGCTACATGAAAATGCCACAGAAGAATGGATCATCACAAATGATAGGACAAAAGAGATAAATTAAAAGAAAATATCAAATGTATAGAGTCGCAAAAGGACATTTGATAGGAGTTTTTTGCTATTGGAATGATGTTCAAAACCAAATAATAGATTACTTGAATCCTTCATGGAGATCATTCAATGATCTCAAAACTGTAGCAAACTGTGTCAAACAAATAACAGGGAAACAGGAAATTTATCCGCTCTTGATAATTTTAGGAGAGTAAAAAGTACCACAGGGTATGTTAAGGACACATAAAGGTATACAGATTTGAATACCTTGAAAGAAGAACAGGAAAATAATATCGTCTCTCAAAATCACAGAAAAATCAAACCCAAACAAAAAGAGAAGGATTGAAAGCATTAAGGAACACAGTAAAGACTATAGGGAAGCATTTCCATTTTAAAGAAGGAAAATAGGAAAAACACCTCAAAAAGAAAATGAAAATGCAGCAGCATTCATTTTCTTAAAAAAAAAATGAACTTATTTCAAAACTTCTATCTCTTCCAGAATGGTTAATAAAAGGATATGCGAAGGAATTGGATGGAGTAGGATTTGGACAATATAAGAAGAACGTATATGTTTTGATGGAGTAGGATTTGGAACTATGGTAAGAGTAAAGGCTTTTCCAAAACCTCCATATTACTCCTGTATGGGAAAAGATTTTCAGGTTGAAATGAATAATCATTATCAGGATAAATACTATTGTCCAAGGCATGTTTGTTATAATATACATACAGCAGCTATAGACGTCAACTATTTCAAAGGATTCAAGATAAGAAACTAGGAATATGCATTGGCTACTCTTCTTGATTATGGACTTATCACAGAAATTGTAGGCACATTTCCATAATTTATGACTCAACCCATGGGAAAAATGTTTCATGAAGTTTTAGCAGCCTTAAGGGACATAGAATGGGAACATGAGCAACATGATATCCTTGTAAAATATGATATAAAAATAAAGGCAATACCTTTTTATTGTTTTATGCTGCAAAAATTTTTCTATAAAAGGCGAGCAAGGTTCAGGCTTAAAGGAGGGAGAAAAATATTAGGGAGAAAATATTAGAGAATATTTGAGTGTTTTGTGAGTGATATTTCTGAGTGTTTTAGTCCTGTAAGAGTATCCTTGTAATATACATCCACCATATTCAATAAATCTTTCGTAAGTTTCCCTTAACCATGTCTGGTTAATTTTTCTTTTAGGGTATAAAGGTAACCATGCTCTAAAACCTTATTAGGGCTTTGAATCATGTAATAAGGTCTTATAACATGGGTAAACATATTAAGACACCATACTGAGGTAGCAAAGCTCTGGTTCTTTTAAAGATTATACCAAAAGGGCCGGCTTAAGAACCATTTAATAAGGCTGTTTGAGACAGAGTTTGCTGTTCAAGGCACAGAAATCCTGCTTAGTAGGGTTTTTGTGCCATGGGAAAAGACTTCATGGTATGATTAAACAATTAAAGCGAGGATAGTTGATCAGTGGAGCAATGTTTTCTTTAGAGAATGCACCTCATGCCCACACCACAATCCATAAGGCCAAAACACGGCAAACTCTGCCTCAAATGGCCTTATCAGAGGGTTCTTAAGTTGGCCCTTTTGGTATAATCTCTAAAAGAACCAGAGCTTTACTGCCTAAGTATGGTGCCTTAATCTATTTACCTATGCTATAAAACCTTATTAGGACCAAAAAGTAGGATTTCTGTGCCACGGGAAAAGACTTCATGGTAGGGTTAAATAATTAAAGCAAGGATAGTTGATCAGTAGAGCAATGTTTTCTTTAGAGAATGCACCTCATGCCTACGGCACAACCCACAAGGCCAAAATACAGCAAACTCTGCCTCAAGCGGCCTTATCAAAGGGTTTTTAGGTCGGCTCTTTTGGTATAATTTCTAAAGAAACCAGAGCTTTACTACCCAGGTATGGTGTCTTAATCTGTTTACCCATGCTATAAAACCTTATCACTTGATTCAAATCCCTAATAAGGTTTTAGAGCATGGTTACCTTTATACCTTAAAAGGAAAATTAACTGGACATAGTTAAGGAAAACTTACAAAAGCTTTATTGAATATGGTGAGGGTATGTTACAAGGATACTCTTACATGACTAAAACACTTAGAAATATCACTCACAAAACACTCAAATATTCTCTAATTTTTTCTCCCTCCCTTAAGCCTAAATGTTGCTCGCCTTTTATAGAAAATTTTTTGTAGCATAAAACAATAAAAAGTGCTACATTGACCTACTATTACAGTAAAAAAAAGGTATTACAGTACCTTAAAAAGCTACTATAGTGACCTATGCTATAGTGTTGAATAGTAACTCCCCGTGATTTCCTTTTCTACCTTTGTCCTGTTTCCTTCCGCATTTTTCGTGTCTGTTTTCTCCTTTGTCTTCCTGGTTTTTCTCCTTCTATCTCCTTTTCTATTTGTCCGTGCCTTTCTTTTGCCTTTTTTTCTGTGCCTTTGTTCTGAACCTTGCCTTTCTTCATTTCATTCTTTTTTTTTTTTAATCTTGGAGCCTGTTTAGGTCTTCCTGTCCTTCCATTTCTTCATCCTCATCCTCAGTATAATTAGGATCATAGGGATTATTCTTTTCATCCTGTTCATCTTCCCTGTTAAGGCTTTCTTTAAGTGTCTTCAAATTTTTCTAATATCTTAGTCAAATTGCTCATTTTTTCTTTATGAAGATAAATTTCGTTTTAGTGGTTGCATTGAGATGACATTCTGGGTCTTCTGGTATATACATTCCCATTTTATCAGCAATGTATAGATTCAACTGTTCTTCTAAACTATTGGTGGATTCTAGCCTGTAGATTTTTTGGATAATTGAAACCTTTCCTCTGATTGGGGAAATAAAAAACCAAGTTTATGCTGGTTTGAATTCAAATTTTAACCACTCTAGTGGTATTGCCTTTATTTTTACATAATATTTTACAAGTATATCATGTTCTTCATGTTCCTATTCTATGTCCCTTAAGGCTGTTAAAACTTCATGAAACATTTTTCCAATGAGTTGGGTCATAAATTGTGGAAATATGCCTACAATTTCTGCTAAAATTTTCATCCATTATTTATCCTTTATCTTTTCCATAGATGTGTTGGCCTCTTCCATGTAGCTTCTTAGTGTATCATCATGGCCATCTCTTTCTTCTATTATTATTATTCCTTTGTTCATATTGTCCTTTGCCTTTCCTTTTTTCTAAAATTGGTATCCTTTCTTTTATTTCCTGTATTTCTTCTTCTATCCTGTCTATCTTATTGTCAATCCTCATTATCCTTTCTCCTACTACATCTTATTGAAAACTTCTATTGACTACAAACCTTTCATTAAATTGAAACCTTTCATTTCTTTGTTCTAGGTATATTTTACAAGATTCCATCATACAGTTTCTGCACTGATACCTGAGTTTGGTTATAGGATATCCAGAACAAAACTTGCATGGATGGTCTTCTAATCCACTTCCTTGAGTCCAATTATGCCTATATCCTTCTATGTTCTCTCCTGTGTTCATCATTATATTTCTTATGTCTTGAAAAACATCCTATTTAGCAATTCAACCTTTTCATTTTATATTTTGACCATATTTGTTCTTTGTAGGGATTCTGATAACTTTGATTTAAGAACAATCCTGTAATATCATTTTCATCCTCACTATCAGATTCTTCTATCATCACTCCCTATGGATCTATTATTGATAATATACTATAGATTGTTTCTGTGTCACTCATTTCTTCATGTATTTCCAAAATGTCTTCATTCATGCATTCGACTAAAATGTTTGCCAAAGTGTTACTATTATGTCTTTTAGTACATACCTTTGCCATGTGTCCTTCCTCATTACAAGTATAACACTTTAACTTATTCTTATAAACCTTGTTTTTATTGTATTTCCTTACATGCATGTCTTGTTTTAACTATGGCTTTTTTGCTATACTTTTCTTTGCAAAATATTTCTTTTTAGGCCTGTACTTTGGTTTTGACCTCATTTTAATCATTTCCTTTTCTCAATATACCTGTGGAGTATAAATAGTTTGACATAAATTATAATTTCCTCCTTTCAATTGCTTGTTTATTTGTAAAGCTGAACATTTTTCTATTAACTTATCTACAAGAAACTTTATTCTAGTTCCTAAGTTATTTAATTCTTCTCCTAGAGTTAGTTCAACTCTTTCCTTTCATTCTTTGTACACTTCTACTCCTCATGGCCTTGGTAACTTTAAGAACAATTTGTCTGCTATCAATTTTTCATAATAGCAGCAAGCAATGGTGCAATTATAGAAAAACTCCTTTATATACCTTTTGACAAAGTACCAATCCTTTATTTGTAACTGTTCCAAAATCCTTATAGCATCCCTTTGTTAGTCATATTCACCGATCTATGGTGCTTCTCTAGTTAATACTACACTTATCTTACTACAGAAATTATAAAGATTTGCCCCTAAAACGTTGTCTGTGGCTACATGTTGTGAAAAATTTTTCTTATAAAATTCTCACATTGCTCTTTCTGTTTCTCCTAGAAAAGACACTAAATATATGTACATCTAATTTGTGTCTTCTGTTAAAGGGCTATCTCTCCATGCTTTGACAATCATTTGTGTCTAATTATCTACTAAAGGTTCCAAACTTTGCGGATCATGTGCACTTATATTGAGGATTCTTCCATTGTCTATCAAATTCCTTTTATCCAATGTTTTAAATGGCATCCTTTTTCCTTTATAAATCCTATTTCCTATATCTCTTTCAACATAATGAGTATAAGGTACTTTGCTTGCAATTCCTTTCCACATATCTTGTCCTCTATGAGTTACTACAGAGGGAATTGTATTTGACCCTATTTCTTCATTCTTATCCATCATAGCATTCTCAAAAACATGTGTTAAGGTCTCAATATCTCCTTGTGATCTTGTTTCTGTCACAAAATCTTGTTATATTCACAATACTTCATCTGCCAGTTCTAACAAGATTTCCCTTTCCAAAACAATAAACATCTCCTCCTTCTATTTTCTTTTTAAACCTTACTTCTTGCATTTCTCCTAAAATTCCTTTTTCCTCTAACCATATTTCATAAGGAATGGGATCTTCTCCATGTCTTATAAAAAATTTTTCTTTCCAATGCTGAATTGGCCTTAATGGTTCTTCATCATTTGTATCTTCGTCTTCCTTTTTAAGACTTCATTGATTAGCCTTTATCTCCTGTGCATGGGAATTGTATCTAGCATTAAGATACCTTTCCATTTCCTTTATCTTCCTAATTGTATCATCAACACAACTAGAAGTTGTCATCCTATTTTCTTTCCAACTTGAAATGTCAATTTGTTCTAGCACATTCATCATTCCTAATATTCCTCTTTCTTCCAGGGTTTGATTAAAACTTTTTGACTCATTATCCTCATCACTTGTGATCTTGGTCTGTCATCATAGGACTTGAATCTTAAAGAATATGTACCATTTGGGTTTGGATACATTAAACTTCCTTTAGGAACTCTTTGTGGCTCACTTGCCATGTTCCTGTTTATATTGCATTCTTCTCCTTCTAAAGCAGAAGAATCTATTTCCATGGGTTCTATCATCTTTATTCCTTTTGTTGCCATTGCATCTATAATTCCTTTTATGTCAAGCTTATAAGATATTTCACTGTTATTTGTTGTTTTACAAATAAAGCCAATATCTATAAGCAACTTTTCACCTATGTGATCTTCATATCCTTTACTTTAAAACCCTATTTCAATATTACTAAGATTGTCAATTGAAACCATAAAATTAGGTGTACAGTAAAATAGTCCCTTTCGACTGTTTACATCTATTTCTATGGTTGCAATTATGACCTTTCTTATATCACCTTTCCATGATTTATCCATTAACACTACTAGGACCTTTCCTCCTACATTTCCTCTTTTTAATCCTCTAACTCCTATGACTATTATCCCAAGATGGACTGAGGTTTTTCCTGATCTTTTCAACTCTCTTAAAGATTCCTTTGTGACTAGTTTTATGTTTAATGGTCCTATTGTTACCGAAATCCTTTTTTCTCTATTTGACTTGTGAACAATCCTGATTTCTAACTTAAGATTCCTGTTTGGTATAATCTTCTGGGATTCAATAGAGTAATAGCATGGTTCGAATAAATCTTAACATCCTTGTTTAAATCCACTTCTTCTTCCAAATGTATCATATGATCTCGTCGTCTTCTTCCAATGTTTATTCTATAAAAAATTCCTACTCTAGAGGTTGTTTCTACAGAGTTAGTACTGAGTCTGGGTGATTGTAAAACATGGGATTCTCCTGTGAATGGCCTAAACCTATCCAAAAACCTTGCATTGTCTCACCTGTTATACCTTTCACTTTGTCTGTTATTCCTTTCTTTACTTTCTTCTATGACCTTAGTTTCCTGTGATTCTTGTGGTTCTTGAAGCATGTTAATTTTGAAAGAGTCTTCCACTCTCCTTTCATAAAATAAGCCTTTGGTTTGTTCACTTCTTTCCTTTCAACTGGTAACCTTTCTAGCCTTCCTATTATCTCTTCTAACTCCTTTTGGTGATTATAACTATTTTCTTCTATACCTTTCCTTTTCAAGACTTCTTCTAAGCTATGACTTAAACTATTAACCTTTTGATGAAGCCTCACTAGTAATGCTATAATTGTATTGTTTTGCCTAATTATGGTCCTTATGACATCATTATTGGTTCTATATTTCCACAAAACCCTTTAGGTGGTAGTGAAAACTCCTTTGTGTCTTCTAAGGCAAATATGTAGTCTTCATCTACATTTAAGCCATCATGACTAGTCGTCCTAAGAATATCTTCTTTATTTCCTGTACCATTCCTTTAATACTTTTTCCTAAATCAGCTGACCTTGTTGCTTCTTTCCTTAGCTCCTTTGTCACTAGATCTTGATTTTTGTTTACTTCTTCCTTTTGTACTAATCTTATAGCCATTATATGTTCTAACTGTTTCAATTTCTTTTCTATATCAACTTGTGTTTGCTTTTTGTAGTCAACGTTATCTATTAGCTCCTTTACTTGTTTATCCTTTCTTTTCATCCAATCTCCTAACAAGTTGTAAGCTTTGTATAAGGTATCTAAATCCTTGTGAACAGATGTGCTAAAAGATATAATTAAGTCTATTATGCTATTTAACTGCTTGTGATCTGAATGCAAGAAATGCGGTGAATGCTTAAAATAACAAAGACGAGAAAAGCTATTATTTCCTACTTGTGTCCTATTATGCTCCTTGATTTCTAAATTTAACCAATCAAAATTCCTAATCATGAAGTTTTGTACTAGGTAATACGCAAGGATCTACTAACCTAATTTGACTTAACTGTTTTTTTAATCCATTTATGCCTTCCCTGTCCTTTAAATCTGTAAGGTACCTTTCAAAACCTTCCTTTAGATAAATATACAGCCTATCCTTTGCCAAAAACCGGTGGATTTGTATGAATTCTTCTCCTACTTCCTTAACCTTTTCATTCAAGTCTGCAAGATTAATTTCTATTTCCAAACCTAACTGTGTAATATATCTTTCAACTATTTCTACACTTAAAATTTCTAAATTATCTATTACTTGCAAGAAATCATAAAGCTTCCTATCATAATTACTGCTTCCTATAATCCTATAAAAAATTACGCTCATCCTATCATACTTATTATCAACCCTTCATAATAATTTATCCTTTGAGTTATCCTTTCTATATCCTTTTCAATTTGGTCTATTATCCAAAGAGTCGTTTTATGATACTTTAAAAGGTCATTTTCTTCATATTCTATTTGATATTTTCTCTTTTCTAATGCCTTTTCAATTCCTTTTATTTCCTTTTTCCAGAATTCTAATCTCCCTTTTTTTGCCTTTATGTGATCCTTTAACCTTTTGATCCTTTGGTTTTTATCCTATATGTATTCAACATAATTATGCATCACATCATCATGCTACTTATCAATCCTTCATAATATCTTATAAATTCATTATACCTTATTATTTCTTTTTTCTCTTATGTAAATTATATCTAGAATATATCTACATTGTGAACATGTAATTGGTTTCTTCCTTCTAACATTTGTTCTAATTGTTTCTTATGCTTATTAACCCTTTCTAAATCCTTTTCTATATCTTTCACAAGATTCTTATACCTTTTTATTGTGTCGTTATACCTTTTAATATATTCTATGTATCTATGTATCATAACCTCCAAACATCAAACATCCTCTAGAATTTATTAACAAATCTATTATATCACATATTATATCTACTATATCAGAAATTATAGCTATTACAAAAAGATACCAAATAATCATAACATTTAAAACCATATCATCTTGTGAACCTTATTATATTATCTTTGTAAACCTTTATTTTGCACCTTATTTCTTCAATAAATTTATAATTACTATATAGATTACTATATATCCTTATCCTTTGTAGGGTACTTGTAAAGTTCCTATTCCTTGGAGTTAAGTCCTCAAAGTGTAATTTTAGAAGACTTTCAAGCTGTTCTATGTATCCTTTTGTTCTCCTTATAATATTTCTTAACCTTTTGATTTTCTTTCCTTGTTCCTTGTGTATTCTTTAATAAACAATATTCATATAAACCATTCATAATCAAACATATTATTTAAGATTTTTTCAACGTAATACGTTTCTTCTATAACATATATGTAAGCATAAGAGTCATAATATATAAGCTAGATAATCATTAATAATTTAAGCAAAATAAACAGTATATAAGACAACAATTAATCAACTTAATATAAATAGATAATAAAAATAAGCAAGGTAATAAGTAAAGAAAAACAGATAACTAATATTAAACAATAATAGACAAATCCGGTTTATATTGTCGATTGAATATGTTTCCCTAAGGGAAGGTCTTTCCTTTCTTTAATAAGAATTATCCGATCAATAGCCACACTCCTAGAAGAGATCAATCCCACATTCGGCCATTTTTCAAAGAAAGACGGACTCTCCTGCTTGAAAGGATAGCTATTGTGAATCAAGCTTGAGAAAAGAGAGGAAAAGAGTTCTTTCTGAAACAGAATAGAATGCCCCTACTACAGCACCAACTGCAGTTATTCCCCCAAGAGCAGAAATAGCTTCGGTTATTTCTTCATATTAAACAACAACAATATAAATAACACAAAATATAAAAATATGAACAGAATATTAAAAGATAAGATATAAGAACAGAGTATATAGTAGAATATTAAATAAAGCTAAATAGAGAAGAAACAGTAAAGTAAATAAAAATATAGTAACAAACTGATAAATATGACATACAAAGCTGAATATTAAAGTGAAATTGTTAAACAAAGTTTTAAGATATAAAGATAATAATGGCTCTGATACCAAGAAGCAGGATCTCTGTGCCACGAGAAAAGACTTCATGGCAGGGGTAAACAATTAAAGCGAGGATAATTGATCAGTGGAGCAATGTTTTCTTTAGAGAATGCACCTCATGCCCATGTCACAACTCACAAGGCCAAGACATGGCAAACTTCGCCTCAAACGGCTTTATCAAAGGGTTCTTAAACCGACCCTTTTGGTATAATCTCTAAAAGAACCGGAGCTTTACTACCCAAGCATGATGCCTTAATCTGTTTACCAATACTATAAAACCTTATCACATGATTCAAATCCCTAATAAGGTTTTAGAGCATAGTTACCTTTATACCTTAAAAGGAAAATTAATCAGACATGGTTAAGGGAAACTTACTAAAGCTTTATTGAATATGGTGAAGGTATGTTACGAGAATACTCTTACAAGACTAAAACACTCATAAATATCACTCACAAAACACTCAAATATTCTTTAATATTTTCTCTCTAATATTTTTTTCTTTCCATTAAGCCTAAACCCTGCTCGCCTTTTATAGAAAAATTTTTGCAGCATAAAACAGTAAAAAGTGCTACAGTGACCTACTGCTACAGTAACAAAGTGTTATAGTACCCTAAAAAGCTGCTACAGTGACCTATGCTATAGTACTAATATACTAACTCCTATGATTTCTTTTTCTGCCTTTGTCCTGTTTCCTTTTGTATTTTCCGTGTCTGTTTTCTCCTTTATCTTCCTGGTTTTTCTCCTTCTGTCTCCTTTCTTGTTTACCCGTGCCTTTCTTTTACCTTTTTCTATGCCTTTGTTTTGAACCTTGCGTTTCTTCATTTCATTCATTTTGATACCAAAAAGCAGGATCTCTGTGCTACGGGAAAAGACTTCATGACAGGGGTAAACAATTAAAGCGAGGATAGTCGATCAATGGAGTAATGTTTTCTTTAAAGAATGCAACTCATGTCCATGCCACAATCCACAAGGCCAAAATACAACAAAACTCTGCCTCAAACGGCCTTATCAAAGGGTCCTTAGGCCGACCCTTTTGGTATAATCTCTAAAGGAACCAGAGCTTTACTACCCAAGTATGGTGCCTTAATCTTTTTACACATGCTATAAAATCTTATCACATGATTCAAGGCCCTAATAAGGTTTTAGAGCCAAGTTACCTTTATGCCTTAAACGAAAAATTAACTGAACATGATTAAGGAAACTTACAAAAGCTTTATTGAATATGGTGGAGGTATATTATAAAGATACTCTTATATGACTAAAACACTCAAAAATATCACTCACAAAACACTCAAATATTCTCTAATATTTTCTTCCTCCCTTAAGCCTGAACCTTCCTTGCCTTTTATAGAAAAATTTTTGTTGCATAAAACAGTAAAAAAGCGTTATAATGACCTACTGCTACAGTAAAACAGTAACCCCACTGCTACAATAAAAAAGTGTTATGGTACCCTAAAAAGCTGCTACAATGACCTATGCTACAGTGCTGAACAGTAACTCTCGTGATTTCTTTTTTTGCCATTGTCCTGCTTTCTTCTGCATTTTTCATGTCTATTTTCTCCTTTGTCTTCTTGGTTTTTCTTCTCTTGTCTCCTTTGCTATTTGTCCGTGCCTTTCTTTTGCCTTTTTCTGTGCCTTTGTTCTGAACCTTGCCTTTCTTCATTTCATTTATTTTTTTTAATAAAACATTGTTATTATTGTATAAATATATGTATATATACACACACAGTGTATGGGTAATGACAATTATTATGATCTATTAGTCTAAATATCTCGGAAGCAACAAAATTTTCATTATCAAGTTTTCCTTTTCTCCTAGCAATATACGGTTTTACTACTTAGTATTTTGATTATGTATAATTTAATCTTTCAATAATATGATTCATGTACTATAATTAATCACCGTATAGTTGTAGTATAATTAGACCGTGATTCTATTTTAAAGCATCGAATTACGTATTATACATATTTTTTTATTAAAGTTTCTCTTTTATTAGCATTCTACGAGTTATTTCTCTGCCCTGGTTTGCTTTGATCCCACTAGTTCGGGGTTTTTAACTTATACATTATATAATTTTATTGATATATGGTTACTTATTAAAAAAGATCATTTAATATTGAACTTATATTATTGTCCTTCTGACTATGTCTTCTATTACGTCCATTAGTAATTGTCGGCATTTCATTTTGCGAAGAAAAAAATGAAAGTGGTTTTTCAAAATATTTTCTCAATATTAAGTAAAAATTTATCATCTAGTTGGGCAATTATCAAGAATTGAGTTCATCAGAAATATGTGGAATTACAATAGATGCTCTGATCGCTTGATTTTTTATGCTTCAACTTCGGTGGAGGGAACGACAGTAATACTTGTCAACATATGACTGAAGGGTTGCTAAATTTGTTGGCCATCATCCCAATTTAAAAAGAATATCTTGCAATGCTGGTTTTCATATGTTCATCTTTTCCACATAATATAAATGGTATACATGTAATACAGTCGTACGTAGGCGTATGGCATATCGGTGAGTAATTTTTTCTTTTTCTAAAATCCATATCTGGGCTGCCTTTTCTTAAATATATTTGTATTACACATTATCCATAATCACTTTTTATCAATGTTATCAGAATGTGCTGAGAATTAACCCAGACATGCTAAGAGATCAAGGATTGAGAAGTCAAATAGGATCCAATCGGAAATCCAATCGGGATCAATGAAACATAAAAATTTAAGTTACATTTTACTAAAAGCTAGAAATTATTAAAATTTATGAAATGGATTGGAAGATTTAGGTCATCATTTATAACTTTTAAAGGTTATAAATAAATTTATTAAATTTAAAATTTTTATTCAATTATATTTAAGAGTTCAAAAATAAATAAAAACATAAGGATTATGAAAATTTTACTTCTAAGTTCTAACAAATATATTGTAATTGTGCATTAACACATAATTAAAAATACTGATCATATCAATATATGTAATCTTTTTCGTCAAATTTATAGTTAATAGTATATAAACACCTAATGGGATAACTAGATTTGATCGATTTCTCACTTATGTTATATTATATAAAATAACCGATTACAAAAAACTCTTTCTTTTTCTAGCAATGTCCATATATCTAATTGGTTAAAAAAAAAAAAAAAACTCTCTTTCTCGAGATATGTAATTAATTTAAAAATATAGAAGTACTTCAACTTCTCATGGTGCAGAGTGGCCAGTGTGCTAGTGTGCATAAGCAGATAGAGATAAGTGATGACACAAAAAAATCATATCAAAGTCAAGAATTTAATATTTGAATTGACAATAAAAATTTAAAAAATTACCACGTCGCATGTGAAAGCAAATCATCCCATTAAATATGTACCCATGTGAATATAAATATTAAATATGCAGCCATGTGAATATGAATATTAAATATGCAGCCATGTGAAAGCAAATCATCCCACGATCCATTTCTTTTACTAAATTCCAGCTTTACTTTATATAGAAAAAAAAAAAAAAAAAACCATTTTCAGCCATGGCCTGAAACTCCTAATACGAAAACTATCTCACTTCCATCACCTGAAAGTTTGGGGCACAAACAGAGCCATTACGAGCCACAAAAACTCGCCCCAATCCACCACAAATCACACCAAAATTAAGCAAAACAAACCACCACAAACCCAACCAAAGCCTCGTCTCCTTTTTTTAATCACCTAACCATTGGCTATTGTAGCAAACACCACCGAGCATTAAAGAACATCGACAGCTTCGATGAATGTCTTAAACCCAACTCAAAAACACAGAACACAGTACACACGCAACCCATATAAAAATAACACAACAATCCTAATTAGTACCCACCATATGGTAACATAAGTAGTGAACTTTAGCTTTTTTGGTCAAAAAAAAAAAAAAAACTTTAGCTTTTGTTTCCCTTTTTTTTTTTTTTAAGATGGTGCATCCAGACTCATTTGATCCGACTGAGTCAACTAGTTCACGATTGAACAGGTTGAGTCGATCGAATCTATCCGGTTCAATGCAAAAAAGAGCTTCTAGCATGGACCAATCCGTTTCTAAGGCCGTTACCAATTAAAACAAATCAAACCGTTTGCATCGGTCCAGTTTTGACAACATTACTTCTTATAGGAAGTCTTTGAAGCATAAGATGCTATCCACCTTTTAAATGCTCTCATAACAAATATCCAACACCAAGCTCGCACTTGACAGTAACATGTTATCATCAGTTTTGATAACTCTTTTTTCTTTCTTTACATATATATATAAAAAACCAGAAGAGAAACCATTAAGCTGTAAGACTATTGATATATATATGTATGTATACATGCCTTTATATGTAATATTCTGCAACTTATTTTGTTATCGCGTCATTCATGCACCACGAGTACTTGGCATAAATCTTTTGTCAATATTATTCCATATTTCCTCGTACTAAGTCATTCCAAGGATACAGACGGCGACTTTTCCGAATCTTGAAAAATCTTCAGCGACCGAATTAATCATATGTGGTATGCCTGAACTTTTATTTATGCTCATATGCCATGCACGTCTTCATCAGTAATCCTTCCAATTTTTCTTTCTTCTATTTCACTTTTTTCCCCCTTTTTTTTTTTTTAAATCATCATTATCCAATAGTTACAACACCATAGCTTATCAACATAAAAGACGTTCAACTACATCAGATATATAATTCAATCTTCTTAAGTTTCTCTCTTCAAAGGCAACTAGTCCAACACACACACATATATATATATGTAATGGGGCCATCAAGTCTTCAATTTCTTTGGCATGCATGTGAAAAATTCTTGAAGCTATTATATTAATCAATTTTAAAGTTCAAGTACCTAATTGCATATTTTGTTAAAGTTCATGTATCATTCATTACATTAACCCTATTTAAAAAATTGAGACTACTTTTGATGTTTTAAATGTTAGTAGAATTTTTTTTTCTTTTTTTTTTTTATAAAATATTTCATGTGTGTACTTTTCTTAACTGCAAAATAATTTATAAGAAAATATTTTTTTCTTATCTAAGATTAATGTTGCGAATGGTACCCGAACTTTGACAAAATATATAATTAGATACTTGAACTTTAAAACCGATTAATTTAATGCCTAAAAGAACTTTTCATTTACACCAATAGTACTTTCGTTGTCATGCCTCAAAAGGGGGCCTAGTAGGATTAATCTAAAGCTATCATACCACGTGTGCACCCGTAATATGAGAGCCGTCTTGTAAGTCAGAGTGTACAAGACTCTATTTATTTATCAATGACTTTTATATAAATGATATATTATATTACTGGATTTCAACTATGGAATCCGATTGTCCACTTTCTACCAAGACCGCAGAGAATCGGTATCCCCTACCAAATGATGAAATTGAGTTCCAACTTACAAAATATAAAGTCTCATTTGTTTTATAGAAATAATAAATTTTACATTCTAAGTTCAATGCCACTTATGTATCTAACTTCACTATAGTCTGATGGAGAAGCACTCTTCACACATCCCTATCTCAGACCCAATTAGCGTTACACCTGAACAGAAACTATTGGGGGGTGAGCGAACCACGGGCTCAGTAAGATAACCTGACCAAACCACACATCAGACAATAACAAACAAGTATAATTACCAATCATATGCAATGTAACAATCAATCATATGTACACTACAAGCTTGGATGATCTAGAATCCAAAGCAGGATGGAGATTTACGCCCTCTCATCGGGGTTGAAGGATCACAATGCTATGGCCCACCTACCTAGGAGAGACTAAGCATACAGGAATATAACAATACTCACTTTAATTATCTCTTTAAATTAACCATATCTTAAATCTCTCATTTCTTGTTTTCTGCCTTAGAAACTACACTAAGTGTTAGTACTTTCAAAGCGATACCATAAGCAGCGTCCTTCATTTACCATTTAGTTCCTATAGTATCGACAGCTCAAAGGTAACCTTGCGTTGATCTAATAGCTTTTAGCTTAGGTCAACCAAGCATTATCAGAGGGCCGAAATACCAACACGTAGTAGGCTGCCACTTGCTCAAATGCTATTTATGCAAATCGTGTAATGCATGATCATTTTCTTTTATGATGTCAAAAGCTTTTAATCAGGTTTAAGGTGATCATACAATTCACAGACAATATCAACATTCTTCATACAGTAATTATCATACAATAAACTTATCACTTATAATAGGATAATTTTGGCAATCATGCATACACCAATCATCATGCAGTATACCCAACCCCACATGCATATTAGTTTAATGTATTATTATTATTATAAATGCAACTATATTACAAGCATAAACAGTATGATAAAGTCAAAGTTACTCACCTGTGGTCCTCGCTAAACTATTGGAATATGCTACTGGAAATTCGAGAATTGATCTATTTTTCCTATAAAAATGAAATAACAGATATTTATTATTTAACTAATCTATTCTTCTATTAGTTCCGAAAATAAGATATTTGAAATAACATATTCACCAGATTAGTTATGGTATAACTTATACTATTACTAATTCTAAATTAGACATATTTTAGAAATTACGTACTCCTTCCTTTTTATGGTTTTACTTAGTCAAATAATTCATTTAAGATATATTAGTTTTATTTATATTAATTACAACTCATTGTCACTTATTATGACAAAATATTTATTAACATGATATAATTAGTGTAACTAAACTTCTATAATTATCTATGTGTCCTATCTTGATATTTAATTTAGTTTTCATTACCTGTATCGGTCCTTTAATGATCCTATGATAATTAATTATTATTTAATATTTATTTTCATTTTTCTTGTCTTGTTCTTAAAATATTTTCTATTTCTATTGAGCATTCGAAAAATTGATATTTAGTAGGCTTATATTTTTATAGTTATTATTATTATTGCTGTTTTTATATTGTTCCTTACCCGACCCATTGTAGTACTTGTATTTATCTACTAGTTACTTCGGTTTGCCGTTTAACTTATAGTATTTATTTAGGTAATATCACATGTACATATATATATATATTTATATATGTATATTGTATTTGACATATTAGGATGGGAGTTATAAAGGTGTATATATCTCCATAAGCTTAAGTGTGTGCCTTATGTTGATAAGTTGATTATTTATTTATTTAGCTCCGGTGACCATGCCTTCACAAACATATATATTTTCATACACGTATTAATTGAAAGAATTATGTACGTTAATATTTCGACGTTTATATGAAGGTTTACTAGGAATTTTTATCCAAAAAGGATTTCAAATTTCTGTATTATCAATAATATCGTAAATGGTACTAGGTTCATAGCTTGCCTATAATGCTTTGGTGAAATAAAGTTTATAAGTTTTGCATAACCGTTTCATGGTACATGACGAGTAAAAAAAAAATGGTAACAATCTAGTAGAATAAATTGCTTATTCCACACACCTGTGTATACATATATGCTTTACGAATGATACAGTAGTTAATTGAACTTTAAGTCTTCCATGGATGAATATCTAACGAATAGAAAAGCTAAAAGCTTGTAAAAAAAAAAAAAAAAAAAACCCATCTCTCTATCTCTCTCTCTCTCTCTTCTCTCTCTATATATATATATATATATATATATTAAGATGATAAAAACTAATATTAAATGCAGAATTGTACCACAAACCCATCAATAAGTATTTATGATAAATAATTAAATCTCGAATTTTTACTAAATCAAAATAATAGTAATAATAGAAATCTATGGTTATTTATTTAATGAAATTTATAAACATCATAAATTTGATGAGAAGGTTTATTTAATGAATAAATGAAGGAAAGAATTAATAATTTTGACTTTCCAAAACTTCGGTTTGTACAATAGGATAGAAGTTGAAATAACCTAAATACTAAATTAGTGACTATTAAATTACCAGGATGTATTGTCTCATGTTATAAAATATCATATTCCCAAAATATTGTGTAATTAACGAACAATATACATATAGACTAAATTATCACAAGGTACATATTTTAATATAATCAATTCTTATAAAAATCGCATGTCTATATAGTTATAACAACATTGTTGTTGTTGTTGTTATTATACTAATTTAACAAAACATAAACATATTAACATCATAAAATATTATTTAATACTTACCTGTGAAGATATATTACGAACCAAAACCACCAGAGTCCTTTTGGCTTAGCTCAATAAACTAAAAATCCAAGGAGTGGAAAAAAAAAAAAAACCTTATGCTTCCTATTTCTCTCCGTGGCAAATTATATTTGCTACTAAACGTCTCCTTCGTTTATTATATAGAGGTTCGATCCTTTATTTGTTTCATATGTGCGTGTGTGTGTATATATATATGTATATATAAAACAAAACGTAATAATCGGCCGTGTTTCTCCTTCATATTTGAAACAAATTGCTTGCATTTGTTGCTGTTTGATCAGCTTGTTTTATTGTCATTAATAGGTGGGTGATTTGGCTTGTTTATATTGGCTTAGGATTAGATTTGTATTGACTTTATGTGCATTATTGAGGGAAATTTTGGTTCACAATTCTTAAGAAGATCCAAGCCATTGAAACCATGATCATACGTTTCCTGCAAGTTGTTTATATGCATATATTATTTAAATATTAATTAGATATTATTTAGTTAAATTTTTGGGTAATTTATTACACTATTAGGATATATTTTAGCTTATATATGTAAGTCTATATACAAAAATATCTTTAATGAATCCTACAAGATGTTTAGTTTAGTAGACAGTACAAATTTAAGTTTTATTTGTACGTATTTATTCATTTAAGAAGGGTTTATCTTCCGCGATTTAGGTTTAGGGTATATAGAAATACAAAAATAAAGAGAAGATAATGAATTTGTAACCAACAACCGTGTAAGGAGTGGAAAAAAATAAAACTTGTGAAAAAAATCAATTTTGCGGATTTAAGTGATACGTATATTAAATACTGATTTGGTAATATTTTTAGATGAGAAGTTCCATATTCGCGTTATTAAATATTCTGAACACTATGGTATACATAGAATTTATATTAATTATTTGTATATATGTGTTTGAATTTTTGCTTTTTGTTGGAATCTTGCTCGCGTCCAGAGGAGTTCAATTTCAAAACAAACATAATACGTAATGCGTAACCAAAACAAAACAAAGAAAAAAATACAAGTGAGTTAGGATATATGAAAATATAAAAATAAAAAGAAGATGATAAATTTATAACTAATAAATATGTAAGGAGTGAGAAAAAATATAAATTCTTGAAAAAAAAATTTTGTGGATCTAAATAACACGTATGATAAATACTGATTTGATAATAATTTTGGATAAAAATTTACATATTAACGATATTAAATATTCTGAATACGATAGTATACATAGAATCTTTAGTTTAATACTTTTACTTTTTTATTTTTATATCTACTATCATAAATTATATTTTATTTGTTTAAAAGTTTTGTTTCGTGGTATTTTGATAAACTAATAATTATATTGCCCTTAATTCGACTTTATTATAAATCTTTAAGATTTGAAATTACATATGAATTCATTTCTATTTATAAATTTATTCTAGACTTTTTATTAGATTAGAAATTTAATTTTAATTTTATATTTGTTACTTAGTTCTTTTACTAATTATAAATTACTAGATTAGATCATAATTTTAGTTTTTATAGACTCAGAATTATTTAACTTGAAGGTTTTTATATATATATATGTTATATTTAACATTAAAACTTAAGTTCGTAAATATTAAATAGTTTTCTTTATTTATTATGAACTTTTAAAGTCTTAGTGATAAAGATTCTTTATTCTAATTTGTTCATTCTTAAAAAATTTAAATCGCTAAAAAGTTTGGAGTGATTTCTAATATTTTTGTTATGGTTCTTTTATGATTCTACATTTTATTTTTATATATTTATTATAACCGGGTTATGTAAAATCAAGGGGATTACATTCGTACCATCAAACTACAGGACAAAGGTATTGTCGATGCACAAGAAAAATTTTTTATGTACCAAATTGGTAAATTTCAAAGTTTAAGTACCAACTTACATATTTTACAAAAGTTTAGGTCCTTTTTTATATGGTTATGGTTATTAATAGTATTAATAAAGTGGTAGGACACATTTCATGTCTTAAAAAAAAGCGCATTATATATTTATAATTTCCTACATTTTTTGTTTTTTAAACATTTGAAATGGTTATATATTTAATTGGGTAAATATCACATTTAATACATAAAATTTATCAATTTTCATAAATAATTAACAGAAATTTAGCAATTTGACATTTAAATTTGTAGTTTATTACTAGGAACTTTTTTATTTTTGCAACTAAATACGTAGTTTAGGTATTATAAATGAGCTAAAATAGTTAATAATTGCTAATAGCATTGTAGCCTAATAATGTTGTAGCCTAGTACCATCATCCATGGTCTCTATAGTGAGATCTACTAGGTTCGAGAGTCCCTTTCTTATTAATAGCCTGTAAACTAACATATTTAAATTTCACATAGTCACTTATAAAAGTGATTACAATTCAGATATTAAACACAATATTTATCTTCATTATTTATCTATACTTTAAGGGGATAAGATTTTTGGTATCTTACATGCACATGCATACACACACACACACACACATATATATTCTTTTTTTATTGATTATATATATATATTATAAAATACTATAATCATCTATATAATTAAGAAGAGAAAAAAGATATTGAAGATATAACTATGATACTAGGATAAAGTTATGATGTAGTAATTATTTAGAGACACCTATCTATTATTTGTAAAGAAAGATAATAATTTATGAACTTATTTATCGTTTTTTAAAGCATCTACAAATCAATTTGATGTTAATAATTTGGAAGCTTTTATTGAAGAGGTGTGTTTTATCATACGCTTACCATTTACGATGTACCTCTTAAAATAGTTAGCAAATTTTTGAATGATATTATATACTATATATTACATATTTAATACCATCATTTTGTCCAATAATTATAAACAACATATATAGTAAATATGTTAATAATGGTGATGACCTAATCCCAAATAAATAAATCTAGGACTAATTACAGAAACCTTACATGTGTTTTAATTATTTGTGAATATATTACCTAGGTTATTTTATTTTATTGTTTTTTGACAAATATGTGACCTAAGTTTCGTGTAAAATAGTCGATATTGTAAAATATTATTGGAAAGATATGTATTAGTGTCTTATTGGTCTAAGAAATTTAATTTAACAAAAAACATTACTAAATAAAATATTAATGCTATGTATTATATATGTAATATATATAACAAGAAAATAGGATATTGACAAAATATGTAAGTTGCATATATAAGTCATATGTATATTATGTTTTATAAATTATAAGTTATATATAAAGCTATAATTCATATATATAAGTTATAAGTTATACATATGATATATCATCTTTATTTATAAGTTATTATTCTATACATATATATCTATATATATATAAATGTCAAAAAATATATAAGTTAATAATCTAGACATTGCAAATATGTATAAATGACAAATTAGGGCATTGATAAAATATATAAGTTATATGTAAAAGTTATATATAGATATATATTACATTTTATAAGTTATATGTTATATCTATATGCATGTATATAACGTATGGACTAACACATAATCTAAATATATTTATATATGTGTATGTGTATGTGTATGTAATATAATCATATATAAATTATATGTTATATATAATGTATTTACTATAAATAGTATATGTGTGTGAGTGTGGGTATATGAGTATATTTATATAGCTTCTTACTTTTTTTATCCATGTAAGGGTAAAATGGTAATTTTAATTTTATTCTCAGATTAACACTAAAATCAATAAATTAAAGTAAACGGTGAAATATGTATTTTTAGTAATATAGCTCTAGATGAAGTAAACAATGTAATACATGATTCCTAGTCTATTACTGATAATACCATTCTCAAGACACAACTTTTCTATTCCCCCTCTATTCCATTTCTCCAAGTATACGGGCTGTAAATAGAATTAGTGGATTGAAGGATATACTCAAATGATTTCTACCATAATTACTAGAGTATAAATTACAACAACAAATTCAATAAAATAATTGATGGCCATTATGATTGTCTATGGCAGGTTATATTTAAAAAAGAATCCATACTTGCTAGAATACTTATAGCCAATAGTTTAACCAAAGTCCTACATGATCCCAATATTATGTAAATATGTATTGTGATTTTTTTTTAATATAATTAAGCGTAAGAAAGCAAAGGATCGAAGTCATCAGACTAGAAATACATTGTTACATGATGTTGAAATCGGTGAATAATGGTAATGGTAAGCTATTAAGAGAATTTTGCTTATGTTTCTATCTAATTGGTCCTAATAATACTATTGATATTTTATCAATAAAGCGAAATTTTAGAAATAGGAGAACCATGTTGGTTATGTTAAATTTAAATTAAAAATTTGAGAAAATTGTTTTTACTAGCATCGGATTAGTTAATAATATATATCTATATATAATAATAAATAACAGATATATTGTTCCTTTACTAGTTTAATTAATGAAGATAGGGTTGTCGTTGATGCTTCAAGACATAAGCGGAGGCCGTGGAAATAATATGAATATATATATACACACACGTCTCTATTGTTGCAGCAGCTCGTTGGATGCCCCACCATCCTCAGTCGCTGCCACGACTTGCCACAAGAAGTCCACGCACGGCTCCACAACACTACATAAGTAACTGTTGCTCCTACACCACACTCCACTTCACTACACACATACACACAGCCACTCAGCAAGCATGACAGTATGCACGCCAGCTGCTCATACACACACATAGTTTACACATATGAGCACTCCATGTTATCTCTCCTAGGCTCTCCGTAAGCGCTCTACAGGTGCCCTGAAGGCATTCCAAGCTTGCTCTATGAATGCTCTACTATGGCCCATGAGCACCCTGTTACCACCCCGTAAACGCACACACCCACACACACAAAGCGCTTTGATCGACGTTTCTTAAGCACTTCAGTAGGTGCTATGAGTGCTCGATAGGTGCTGCTTGAGCACTCTATGGCCACTCCAAGGGTGCTCTAGAGGCGCTCCCTGAGCGCCCTGCTCCAACTGGTAAGTTATAACATGTAGTTGATATTAATAAATATATATATCCTTATATATATGTATATACATCCATGTGTATATGTATATAAATGTATAATACTAATTTTAGTGTATTTCTTTATCTTATTATATTTTACCTTATTGTCCATGACATAAATTTAAATACACAAAATACACATCAATAACTTAATTTAGAATAAATAATATATATAAATGGTTATAATCTATATAAAATATATATGTGTTGGTAAATTAATTTAATTTCATTTGTAATATTACTTCATTTTTTTCCTTTACTTTAACATATCTTGTTTATTTAGACCAAACCAAATATATAGATATAAAAGTATTTATAATTTAAATTATAAAAGTTTAATAAATAATAAGTAATATTGGTTTAGAATTAGAGATATAGAAATTTGCTAAGGAACTAACAAATTTCGAATTATAAATAGTGTACTACCATGGCTTTAAAGTTTCCTTTAGCAAAGACAATATCATATTGAGAAGTACTTGAAAATCACATCCAATTGACTATTTATACGTCAAAAATGGAGTTAAAATGAATTTGTTCTAGGCAATTGAAAAATTTAGTATGGAAACTACGAAAATATTAGAACTACTGAAGTATAGGTTGCCTATTGAACACTTCTTGTTAATTCTTATAATTTATTCCTATTTCTTACTGTAGTAAGGTAATTTTGACTTCGATACTGAGCTACCTTTTGATCACTACGACTAATAGGCAAAATGGACTAGTGTATTCTAATGACCTTCATATCTGCTTGTACTTGTAGGTTCATAATATGATATTTTGTTGAAATAAATTAAATGATTCGTGTATGGGGTTGGGAAGTTTATGCTTATGGTTACTCGTATTTTTTATTTATATTGCAATTACTATAAATTATATTGAACTGTAACGTCCTAAATTTAATCAAGGCATTACCGCAACATATAAAACTTTATATATTATACGCTTAAGCTTTCTAGAATGATATGTTTATTGTGAACATTTACTACTCGCTTTTAACTTAATAAAATCATATACTTAAATTTTATAATAACTGTCCTACCAGTATAGACTAACTTTCTAAAAAACAAAATCTTACAAAAACATTTTATAATCTACTCTCGTGAGTTGATCAATATTTACAAAACATATGGGCATCACCCGGATCCTTAAAACAAAATTTTACAACTTAAAAATATAAATCCAACTCTTAAAACAAAATAAAAACAAAAAAAAATACATATAGGGTCCTAAACTCACTTTATTCAACCAATATCGCCCAAAACACGAGCCAAGCATCATCACCATCAATCATCATCATTAACAACAACAACTCCATCATCAACAACATCATCATCTTTATCAATACAATATCATCATCATCATCATCCCATCATCAATCTTCTAATGAAGACCTGGAAATACAATAACAACAACAATAATGAACCGAAGCTCAGTACACAGTAATACAGGCTCACACGGCATGACACACGAGATTAATTAAATGCAATGCAACAAACAATAAGTTATTATCTTTCAATTAAAGTAAATCAAGCATCATGAGAGTACTCACACTCTGAAACAAGCCACCGGGAATCGATTTATCATCCTTAGAACACCACTGCAGCAGTGGGGGAGCACACTAATAAGACCCATAGGCGACTACCCTAGTGCAGGAATCTGGGGGTCTTAAGTAATCACAGCTACTTAGAGGGTTGATATAAGCAGCCCAAATACTTATATCTCCAATATAGCTTTATAAGAAAAACATAGCTTCATTTAAGGTTTACAACCGTTACACAACTCTACTCATCCCAATCTATAACATCATCTAGTTTAGTCGTTCCCATAAAATGTGAATCAGATCATATTACTCCTTCTCGAGCCTAAATGGATGTTACGCCAATACCGTTTGCCTCATCAGCTATCCACTGAGTCGCTAATGTAAGTCATTGCATCATGATGAGTGGCCTAAGCGACTAAACTATCATATCCACTCGAACAAGGTTGCCACTCCTCGGACCGAATTCAACGACATATGCATAGCCAGCACTCATTAATAATTAAGTCGAGTTTAAGTTTTAGTTCATTTTAGGATGTCTATCCTAACATCAAACATGTAAGTTATTGTATACCTTATATTTGTAATCTAAATTGGCTTAAGAGGTAAATCAGAAACCAACTTAGAAGATAGATCAGGTATTCATATCTATGGATTCAAGAATTAAACTCATATAAGAAATTATATTATTATTCATTTATATCAAATTTTTATTAAAATCCTATTTGATCAGACACTAAATAGGAACCCCGTTATGGCTATAAAGATTGCCCTGCCAAAATACGAACAGTTCTCCTTTATCTGTTAAAGTATTTCTTTTCACTTTGTTTATAGTCTCTTATTACAAAAGCATCAACAAAGCATTCATGTACAAAAACATTCATCTATTAAGCAAACACACATTTGAAACAACATGTTCCCCATGTTATTTAAGGTTTATAGTAATATGTCATTCTAAACAAATTATTAGTTGTTAAACCCATTTTAACTTAATCTTAACCAAAGTGATTAGAAGTAATCATTTAATCCAATCACTAAGCTAAGATAATCAAACCTAATCAATCTAATCCATTTTAGCTTACTAAAGTTTATTTAATCAAGTTGAACTAAGATTGATTAACTAGGTCCATTTTATATCTAAGATTTATATTAACTTAAGTATAGGTTAACTTAATCTTAGCCATGTTGATTAAACTTAATCAATCTCATTCATTTTAGTTCATTCAAGTTTATTAAGCCAAGTTGAACTTAGATTATTAATTAGATTCATTTTATATCTAACTCTATATTTAATCAAATTATTTATTAAATCTTTAAGTTCGCTAAAGTCATGCTTAATTATATCATTCAAAAAACATAACACAATAACTATCATTTATCTATTTCATTTTAGCTCAAAAAGATTCATTTTTTACTATACTATGTACACAAAACTAGTAAGACAAGTTTTTAACCTTGTTTGGAAAATATAGTAGCTGGAATCAATCAAAATTTAGACCTTAATACTTTTAGAATTTGCAAATCATTTTGAATCACCTCAATCTCAATTCGGATGAAAAAGTTATGATTAAAATACAAACCAGTATCGCGTTAGAAAAATTTGACTAGAGGAGATACCTCCCTCTGTCACGGCCATGATATAAGATCTGTCATTTGAAAATTCATATTTCGAGGATATCACGGGCCGTATCACGCCCGTGGTGAATAAGGGATCTAAGCTGCACATTTTCCTTATCTTGTACCTTAATCAACTTATAACATCATACCAAAATCAAAACATCATTTAAACATCATACAAGCTAGTTTTCATACTTGTAGCACTTCTATACTCATTCAACAACATTAAACACCTCTAATCCATTGCATCAAACCCCATATTCACTATTCATCATCTTCCTCACACACCCACCTCATATCAACATTAACCAACGTATACAAACATAAACAACAAATAAAACAAAAGGAAAAGGCAAAATTTATCTCTTTTTAGCTAACACATGCACTTTGATCTTCTTTCTTGTTGTTAGGCTTCTCTTAACTTTGATTTCTCTTATCTTATCTCATCTTCTAACTTTGATTTCCCTTTTTCCCTTCTTGAATTTGAGATTCAGCGAGATAAATTTGAGAGAGAGAAAGAAAAGGAAAGAAGAACAAGGAGAAGATATGGGAGAGAGAAGAGAGAAAGAAAGAAAGAAAGAAGGAAAAAGGAAAAACAAAGAGAGGCAGGTGGAAGAAATAAAAAGAAAAGGAAAGGATAAGGTTTAAATTATGATATTTTAGAATAAAGGTATTAGGTTTAGAATTTTTAGACCAATATCTTTAGTTCTACAAATATCTTAAAGATGATTTCAAAATTAATAGGTTATAAGTTAAGAATTTAAAATAAGAACTTAATTTAGGAATTTAATTTAAATTAAAATGATATTTAATTTGTGTTTGAGTTCAAGAACTAATATTTTGATACAAGCAGATAAACTCAAATTTTATAAGGATTAACGAATTGGAGTTTAAGTTAAAGTTTAAGGGTTTAGGAATCCACTAAACATTTTAATAGCATGTTTAGGGGTTTAGAAATTTGAAATCTCAATTTCAACTTAATTAATTACTAATCTAATTATGTCAACTTGTCTAATTACATCCTATACTTCATTTGATTTTAATCTATCTAAACTCAATTTCTAACTCAGGTGATGGTTTGGGGTATTTCATGAACATTAAGTATTGAGTGTTGCTTGATTATTTTGATCTTTACGAGTGTCTAATATTTACTTGATCACTAAATAAATGAATTTAATAACTATTAGCTTGATAATTAAAAATTGAGCATGCATTACACGATTACATTGTAGAAGGCCATCACTATTACATAATGACATGGATGGGCACGCTGTCCTAGGTGGATGGCGAACATGGAGGACCAAATTAGCATAATCCTAGTGTATACCATGGGTCCTATCCAAGGGGAATGGGAACTAAGTCATCATGGGGGGATGACCCATCTCTTAGGGTTGCATCGGGGTCATTGTTATGAATATTTTGCTTTAAGGATATTGTTATATGTATATTATTTTCTATATATGGAAAGAAAAACTTGTTTTGATCAAGTTGATTTAATTTCCTAAGTAGTAGAGTTTCAGGGTGCTGATGTGTGAATGTATTCTAACCTTTGATTAAGAGGGCGCGAATCTTATCTATATATTGTTACCTGTTGGATGTATATATTTGTTCATTTTTCTATCTGCATTGCATATGCTTCTTTTAATAACTTGTTTGTTATTGCGTGAATGGTATGAAGCAATGATATACTTCACTCAGCTAGATGTAGCTGACTCCCCAGCAATTTCCTTTTGTAGGTAAATTGCAAACTGGGAAGGGATAGGAATTGAGTGCAGAGTGTACCAAAGATGAAGTTTCATAAGATAGGTAGAGGATTGAGAATTTGATAGATTAAACTTAGTTGAGAGATGAAACTTAAAAATATTATCCTCTTCCTTAATTAAACCTAGTTAATATTTTCCTTAAAGGTTTCACCTTGTCTTGTCATTTGGTAGCATATTCAATTTTCTACAATCCTTGTGATCTGTGGAAGTTTCGATGTCCAAGAAATTATTTTCATAATAATTAAATAGATATGTCTAACACAATGAGAGAATAATTAATTAGAGTCTTACAAACTCTGACTTACAAGGTGATCTTCATATTGTAGGTGCACATGTGCTATGATGATTTAGGGCAATTCTACTAGGTCTTTTAAAGTCGTTACATCTATATATGTATACAAACAAACACACACACACGCACACACACACATACGCACACACACACACACAAGCATATATATATATATATATATATATAGCTAACTTAAAGGAGCTAAAGTGATAATCATTGGATGATTTAGATACAGGGAGATTAATATTGGATATATGGGCAAAGATTTTGTGGGTTCAAATTGATATCAGATAGTGCTTTAAGTTTGGATTTAAAGGAGATGTGATTGGTATAAAAAAGATTTAGGAGGAGTAAGAGATATTAATATCAAAGAATATTTGTTTCATTGAAGCTTTATACAAGGATTTTTTGGCACACATACTATTTATTCTTGAAGAGTGGCCTTAAGCTTACCACTTGTTACATATTTGGGATAAGATGATTTAGATTTATGAAAAGGAAAAAAGATAAATAGAGAGAGAGAGCATTGCTTGTGATTTACAAGTAGAGTATCTTTCTCCAAGGCAAGTTACCTAGTTTATCGTCCAAGTGAGAGATCGATCTGAGAATTGACTTGTAAAGGATACCAAGCCTAAATTTAAAACCCCATACCATGTGGCACTCATCAATTAAGAAGCAGCTACAAGAGTTTTTGGACTAAGAAACTGATAGACTAAGTGTTTCACCTCAAGAAGCTTAGTACTCTTTATAGAGGAAAAGGATGGATCCATGAGTTTATACACAGGCTATCGTGGGCTCGATAAAGTCATCATCAATAACAAGTACTTGATGCCCTGAACCATTGATCTTTGATCAACTCTAAGGAGTGAGAGTGTTTACGCATCGATTTGTGTTATGAATACCATCGGTTAAGGATCAAGCTGGAAAACGTGCCGAAGACCACCTTCCGAGCATACTACAAGCATTACAAGTTCCTATGATGCCTTATGGAATGACAAATGCACCCATCACCTTTATGGACTTAAGAACTCAAGTATTGGACAACATGTGATAGTCTTCATCGTTGACATCCTTATCTATACAAAGAGCGCATAGACAACAAGAAGACCATCTGCAAATGGCGTTACAAAGTCGAGAGCCCATAACCTATATGCCAAGTCACCAAAGTGTAAGATTTGGGCTAAAACCAAATTTCCTTTTGGGTTAAGATGCTTCTAATGAAAACATATTGAAAAATCTCGAAAAAGGTAAAGGGGGTGGTAATATGGAAATTACCCAAGATGATTTACTAGGTCAAGACGGTTATTATAGGAAGTTGTAAAGGAATATTTCAAGATAGCCAAGCTTTCGACTTGGATGACCTAGAAGCAAATAAGGAATTACATGAACAGACAAAAGATGAGCGAAGTCTCCAAGGACTAAAGTGATGATCTGTTTTTGCACCAACTGCGATATTGCCAAATTAAAAGGAGTTCTACACAGTGCATGGGAACACAGCAGGAAATGGTCTCAGATGTGTGCTAATGCAAGATAGAAGAAGTAATTTCTTATGCTTCTCGATAGTTGAGGCCACAAGAACAAAATCGTTCGACACATGATTTAGAGCTAGTCGTGGTAAATTTGCTTTCAAGTGGGATATTATCTGATCGATCAAGGGTAAAGAATTTATATTGGTCACCAAACCCTTGGGCACTTGTTCACGCTAAAGGAGCTGAATACGTGGTAGGTGAAATGGTTAAAGAGAGCATAAAGGACCGCGATCTCGGAATAAGCTATTATGCCAAAGAGAATGATGTAGTAACCGATGCTCTAAGCCGAAATGAATGGAAAAGCCTAAGACCGATAAAAGAGTTGGATGGATTAGAGGCAACAAGTTCTTGAAATCAAAGTTAGGAATCATAAGAACATTTAGAGCAAATTCCGTTGGAGAAATATTGAACCTTTAAGGAGTTCGAGTATGCATCACAAGTTAAGCATACGTGACAAGTTTTGAGGATAAAACTTTCCTTAAGAGGGGTAGGTTGTAAACCCCTGAAATTTTTCATAATTCTTAAAAAATAATTATAGAGTTAAAAACCAAAGCCAAAACCCTGAAAATCGACCTAAGTTAAAACTGAGTTCTAAATAAGATCAAATACGAAAATTCTTAACCTTGAGAAAAAGAAGATCCTCAAAACAAAATGGAAAATCCAATAATCATTTCATTCAACATTCGTTCGCCAACCAAATCATCTATATGATCCCTAACACACAAATCAAGATGATATATCCAAATAACACTCGACAAAAACGTACTAAAAACTTAAATCCTTCAGTAAATTTTAGAATAAAAAAATTTTCAATTACCACCAAAAGTCAAACGGAATCAACCATAACCTTAAACTGGGTTAAACAATCTCGGGAACTGAAAAAATATTTAAAAAGTGATAAAAATAAAATAAAACGTAAATTTTGAACTAAAAATATAACATAGTAAAAACCCTAAAATTTTATAACCTTACGAATAAATCAAAAGGCCGAAACCCCAAAAGTCAATAAAGTCTACAACAAACCCTAGTATTTAGATCCAGCAATCCCGTGCTCAAAACTTGAGAATAATAGAAATAAGTTAATAATGGATTATAGTTCGAAATAATATAAGATAGCTTAAAAAGATCAAATTTGTCAAAATTCGATTTGTTTTGTACCCAAACGAGCTCAGTTTTCGAAAAATGTGTCATGGTGCTCGAAATAGTGAAAATATTCCAATAACATTAAAAGACTCGTAATTATACAAGGATTTCAAAATATCACTTTCATAATTTTTCAATAACTAAAAATACTAGATATAGCTCGTTTATGCGTATTTTTATTACCACCGGTATTTTATTTGTCTAGTCTACTATTCATAGTACTATTTCTACTATTTATTACTATTTCACTATCTCTACTTTTTCTTACAACATATTTCTTACAATCTACACACCTACTCTTACATTTTTTCATTTTCAATACAACTTTATTCATATCATACCTAACACATTATTACTTTTTTTTACAAAAATTACAAAGCAAACAAAACTCTCCCTCTCTCCCTCAAGCATGCACCACCCTCTCTCTCTCATCTCTAAATAATATTCTTTTTATTTTATTTTATTACGTCTAATTTTCACTCCAAAACTTTATAAATACTCATTCCCTCCCTTCACACTTTACACATAATTCTCAAACTTTAACAAAACTCTACTAAATTTTCCTCTCAACTCCTTTCTCTAACAATCCTCTCTCAAACACTCTCTATCATTCATCACTCTTTAAGAAAAATAACAAACACACTACTCATTCATCTCTTTTCAAATCATCCATTATATCTTAGGTAAAATCCTACCTATATTTCTTTACAATGTCAGGTAACTTAACATTGTGTGTGTTTCCTAAACAAATAATTGTTATGGAAGCAACACTATGTTCATGTTTTGTTCTTGTTCATAAACGAATCTCATTTTATAATTGTGTTGTTTTATTATCATTATGTTATTATGTTATTGTTGTTATTCTAATCTAACTCATATATGTTAGTAAATATATTTATGTATATATATTTTTTAGAGCATATAAGCTCACTAACATAATATTTATTTATTTATTCATGCTTTGCAATCTATTTATTTACTTGTTTCATGCAATTTATTAAGACTAGTCTTTATAGTCTTAAACTTGTCTTTATCAAGTCAAAACGATTTTCTTTTTTTTTTTTTCTTTTCTTTTCTTTTAGAACTAGTCTATTCTTAGTTCCTGAAAGCCTTGATGAAGCTAAGGCTCCCAATACTTTATCGGAATACCTTGATGAAGCTAATTCTAAATACTTGACCATATTATTTTGTTTATATGCTTATTAAATTTCTTTCTATCTTATTATGCAATATTCTTACCATTTTTCATTGCTGCATAATTATATTCATGTATGATTAGAATGTTGTTGTTTTAATAAAAATAAAAATGGGTTCTTTTGTTAATAAAGAAAAGTAAACTAAATTTCTTATCACTTAACAAAGGATTTTTCAGCAAAAGATCTAAGTATTGTTTTTAATAAATTCTTTTCAAAGCTTAGACAAACCAATCATAAATTTAAAAGTATTAGTAATGAAGATTTCTTCAAATAATAAAAAGAACTCATTTCTTTTATAAACGGAACTAAATACTCCATAAAAATATAATTTTCAGCATTAAACTTAAGATTTTAACCCAACCATATCTTTTATAAAATTTAAATAGGTTCATCATAGGCTTTAAAAATCACTTACTAAGTAAGCTTCTATAAGACTTAATTGTAATATTGTTATTCTCTTTTCAATGTTAAAATGAAAATTTTGCTAAGTTCCAATGATGAAAGCTTTTCTTATAAACTTATCTAAAAGGATTATGCCACCACTTGATAAATAGTAAGAATAAAGCAAGATTTTTAAATCAAGGTAAAAATCAAATTACTATTTTAGAAACTAACTTAGAGAAATAAAATTTGCCAAGGAAGTGAAGTTCTCAAAGGGTAAACTTATTTTTCAAAGAAGTAAAAGAATATAAAAATAAGAGGAAAACATATATTTAACACACTTCAAATATTAGACAACACTAACAACTTAAGAAAATTTTGAAAACATTATTTTTCAATCACTAGAAGTAAATTGGTAAATAACTTAAAGAACCAAATTTTTGAAAATTAATGTATCTTTGAAAAGTTAGGGAATGAAATTATAATAGGAAAACACTCACTTATAACAACTTAAGAATTTTTAAATTTTCCTTCTAGCAATTTGAAAAGAAAATTTTCAAAGTTTTCATCTTTTGAAACTCTTAAAGATAATTATTTTGTGAAAAACTAAAGTTGAGACAATACTACAAAAATCATGCATACAATTAAGTATATATATATATATATATATATACACATGTCAAAGGATTCTACAACTATACAAATATTCATATAATTGTTTAAGGATTTTTGGGTAAAGGAAAGTTCGAAAATCATATTTTAAGGCTACGAAATCCGTAACTATTATGTACCATGGTGTTCTATAACTCAAATGAATTTTTATGACAAAAATAACCTTAGAAATGGATAGATCTTTTCGAGCAGGTAGAAAACGATATACAATATGCGAAATTCAGAGTTAAAATGAGCAAGTTATGGCCATTTTAATTTGGAATTTTCTGTTATCCGAATTTTGGCACAAATACTAAAATAGAATTAGAGAGTTCAAGTAGAACTTCTACGAAATACCCATTCTGAGTATTTCTTTTGGTTAGGTAATGAAGCTTGGGAGGATCTATATTCGGTGGACTATTACGAGTAAAGAATTGTAGCAAGGATGGCCGAGTGAGTTTATCTCCTACTTTTACGTACTTGATTATGCTTGTAGCTAGAGACACTAGAAGTAGGAAAAAGATGAAAATGGAATATGCATGATAATAATGGTTGAAAGTATACTAAGTATATTGAGACATGAATTGTTGTTAATTAAATTGTGTTTTATTATCATGATTGAGTGTTTGCAAAATTCTATAATCGCCTTTAAATTACCTTAATCACATATTACGAGTTATATTAATTGATTCATGCATATCACGTAGTTAGACTCATTTCATTAGCTACTATGCTCGATGGGACAAGAGTATAGTAGTGAGATTCACGGAAACCCATAAGTCTACAAGATGGGCAAATAGGAGCCCGAAAGAACTATTTCAAGATAGGCGAGTATGAGCCTGAAAATAAACTACAAAGTTGGATTTCAAAGATGGGTTTTAAAGAGCCCCAAACACCTAACCCTGAATGGAGGGGTAAATCCATTCAACCATATGATTTCCGATAGATTATATGTATTGCTTGTTCACTTGCTTGATGCATTTCATATGTTTATTTAATAACTTGTTTGAATTTATTGATACGAGTACATTAATCCAGGAATATTCTCACTAAGCTAATTGAGCTTACACCCCAATAGACTTTTGTTGACACTTGACCGCTATCTCTTTTGCTTGAAGACTTCATATACCCGAGTGGAATTATGTTTTGAGAACCTTTTAGGGAAAATCCTTTTGAAGATCTTAAAATAGATTCCTTTTAATCTGCTATAGTATTATTTCTTAATGTGAAAGACTAAGATGATATTATGATCTTTGGAGATTTATCAGGGGAATGCCCTTAAGATGATATAAGGACCACATTCTCATAATGTTGAAGTTAGATATTTATCGAGATTTCTTGTATGCTATATTTAATCTCAAACTACACACCCACTAGAGTCTCTTATTGTTGTGATAGACGCCTTGCATATGGTGTTGAAGCTTTCGCATGACTTTAGGAAGTCATTTTGAAGTTTTAATACTGTTTGTGGCGGATTGCCACATCTAGGGTACACTTTGAGGCGTGATAAATAATCCATCGGCCCTACATCAATTCACTTTACTTCCTAATATTCCCATGACTCGAGTCAACATCATCATCACCATCAATCATCAATGCAACCCTTGGAAAAAGACAATGACAAAAATAATGAGCTGAATCCTAGTACACAACAACACAAGCACACACAGGGTGACACATAAGCTTAACTAAATGCAATGCATCAAACAATAAGTTATTATCTTTCCATTAAAGTAAATCAAACAACACGACAGCACTCACAATTTAGAACAATCTATGGGGATCTAGGGTCCTGAGTAACTGCAGTTGCTCAAGGGGTTAACATAGGCAGGCCGAATATCTATACCCCTTACATAATGTTATAAGAAAATAGCCTCATCTAAAGTTCAGAGCAATTACTCATCCTTACTCAATCTCAGTCCATAACATCAGTTAGTTCAACTATACCCATAAACATGAGCTAAAACATGTTACTTCACTCCAAGCTTAAGTAAACATTATACTGATATCGTTTGCCCCATAGGCTACCTACCGAGCCATTTATGAATGTCATTGCATCATGATAGGGGCGCCTAACTACCGTGTCCCCCTAGGACAAGGTTGCCACTCCTCGGATCGGATTCAACAGCATACGCACAAGCAACACTCATTTATTAAGCCAAGTTTAAGTTTTAATTCATTTAGGATGCCTATCATCACATACAACACACAAGTCACATACCTTTCATATTTGAGATACAGACAGAGTCAGAAGGTAGATCAGAAGCCATAAGATAGATAAGATATATACATCTATTTATGAAAATTAAACTACATAAGCAATTAAATTAATTATTCATTTAGATCAAACTCTTTTAAAAACCTATTTGATTAGACAATAATTAGGAACTCTATCATGGCTACGGTAGTTGTCCCACCAAGATACGGACAGTTGTCATGCCCCAATAGTACCCTAGTAGTAATATATATATTTGATACAGCCTGATAACCCAGACGATATCAAATACACATATTCATACTAGAACTACTTTGGAAAGTGACATATGTTTAACAAAACAGGATCTTTTTGGTTATGTGATAAGAAACGATGAAAGTAAATAAAATCACAATACCATAATTAAGTACTACAGTCTGAATAATAACTATTACAAACCATAAAACTATCTAAGTTCTCAGATAATAAAATTGATGCACTAACATCAATTAATACATATAAATAAAGAAACTATTTTTCCCTGTTTCCAAAACTCTTCAAGCTTTAGAATCATACTGGCTCTAAGCTCCTAGAAGCCACTAACCAAGGCTTAAGTGTCATCTTGTAAGGACTGTAGGAGTGTGAGCATAACCACGGGCTTAGTGAATAACCAGACTTATCACAACAAGCAAGTTATTATCAATCATATGTAATGCATCAATCAAACACATGAACAATTACAAGCTTAGACAAACCGGAATCCAAACAGGATGGAGATTTACGCCCTCTCATCGGGGTTGAAGGAACCAATACCTGAATCACCTACCCAGGAGAAACTAAGTACATAGGAAACCATAATCCTCACAATTATTATCTCTTTATGTTAATGATGTTTTATACACTCAGTTCTTATTTTGTACCTTAGAAACTCCACTAAGTGTTAGCCATTTCACAGCGATACCATGGGTGGCATCCTTCGTTACCAGTTAATTCCCATGGAACCGACAGAACAAGGTAAACTTGCGTAGAACTAATAGCCCATTGCCTAGAAAAACCAAGTATTACCAAAGAACCGAAATTCTAACACGTAGTAGGTGACCGTAAAAACATAATGCAGAATATGCAAATTATGCTATGCATGCACCATTTTATTTATGAGTTCGATAATTTTTAGTGCGGTTATAAGTGTTCAACATCATTCAGACACTCAACATGCTTCACCTACAGTAATTTCACAAGCCCTTCATTATCACTTTTGGTTAGTAGTATTTATCACATAAGTAATTTCAAACAGCATACAAATCCCGTAACCCCATATACACGCAAGTCCATCATTATTATCTTTGTATTTTAATGCAACTAAACTACAATCACAAACAATGTAATAAGTCTAAGTTACTCACCTGCTCATATTGATCAGTCGTAGTAATCGACCGGGAAATCCTCGACGGTGTCGAAATTACCTATTAAGATGAAGTATTTGTTAATAATATTTATAGATAGAAAATTAAATTCCTATGAGTGTCTAAGTGTCCTATGTCGGTATTTGATATCATTCCTATGGTTTATAACGATTTCTTAAAGTAAAGAAATTTTTATTATTTAATTCTTTCAAGTTTCTTTCGAGTATATATATATATATATATATTATGGAGAATCTCATTTAAGTTTTCATTTATATCTTAAGTTCCATCATAACCTATAGAAGTTTCGGTATGTATAATTTTCATGAATTTGTTCGTACACTTTTCCTGTAATGTAGGTCTTCTAATCATGCTTGTAAAGCTTGTTTTATCAAGCTTTATGTTCATATAAGGTCTTAGAAGCTTTAAACATGCATTTAAACTAGATTAGATGAAGTTTGAGTCTTGTTTTGTCCACTTTATCCTTAAATCCGAATTTACTATTACCATAATTATAAGACTTCTAAGTTGTTGTTTTTTTTTTTTCTTCTAACAATATCTTAACATTTCTATCACATCAATCATCTATCCACTTGAATTCATTCAAGGATTAAGAACTTCTATCAACCACAAAACTTTCTTCCAATGCTCAATAATCTATCCTAAAGTCTACTCACAAATTTAACAAGGATAGGTTTAGTTTGGACTTACCTTGGATTGGAATGGAAGGAGGTTGTTCAACTTCCTCTTAAAGCAAAATTAAACCTAGATCAAAGATTAGAGGATGAGTTTCTAACTAAACAACATTAACAATAATAAAAGTTTACTAATGTAATCCAACATTCTTACCTTGTCAAGCTAATTTCTTCCTCTTGAACCCTAGGATAACTTAAGACTTTTGGGTTTGGTTTTGGTTGTTGTTGATGAGCTTAGTGTGTAGGTAAGGTATGGAAGTAGGCTAGGGGTTTATGGTTGCTCACACAAGGTTCCAAAGCTTCTATGTTGAAGGTGGTAATGGATAAAGGAAAGGAAAAGGTGTTGGACGCACTTGTGTTTGCAGCTGGGTTTTTGGAGTGTTTTTGTGGGATTTACGAGCTCAAATTGTGTCTAACTTAGACTTATATACATATACTAGGACTAGACTAAGTTTTAGGAGCTAAGGAATTGGTTTTGGGCTTGAAAAATGTCCACAAATGCAGCTGTAAATTTCTACACGATTTTGCAAAGTTGAATCCAAAATTTGACTTGGGTGGACAGATTTTTGTGGCTATCTTTTAGAGTCTTAATTGTGTTTGTTTGGTAGCTAATTAATGCTATTATATGTGTAAAAATAAGAGATTAACTTGTGTAAAAATCGGTCAAATTCTGTTGAAGTTTGGAAGTGTGAAATCTGAAATTTCTGAAACAATTCTTCTTGATTTTTGGGATGAATTTTGGATCCAATTTTCTCATTAATTTTTGGTATATTAAGTGTCCATTTGAAGGCCCTTTATTGTGTTTAATTGGTCAAAATATCAGCTCATTTAATCCTAAGAATATTGCAAAAATCGAAGTTGAATTTGGAGAAGTGTGCTGCTACATTTGTTGAATTTCTCCTCTGCTGCAGCTATCAAGATCCGAATTTGGCATGGATATTTGGAGTGGTTGTGGTTGGTTATTCAAGTTGAAATTCTCCTCATTTATTGTTGATTACATGTGGAAGATTGTGGTTGGATTGTGGGTCAATTTCGTTTGGAGTTTAAGGCTCAAATTTCGTATCAAACTTAGTCAACAAAATCGGGTCCCTACAGCAGGGGAGGTTCTTGCTGCTGTATCACGATTTTTCTAGCTAAGTTTGGAGCTGTAATCCTCTTCTATTTAGTCTGTAATTCTTGCACATTAATTATGGGTTATAGGTGTAGCTTTTGGGTTGGTTGGGGTGTCCTTTTCGGGTTGAAATTTGTTGGAAAAATCGAATTAAAGTTAGACAAAAATCAGCTGCTGCCATCCGAGACTCCTGCTGCTCTATTTCCCAGGTGCTCTGTTTTCCATTGGGCAATGCTGGGTGTGTGTAGGTGTGGAGATGATTGTATGGGGCTGCTTGCTCGTGCCTTGGCTGCTTGCTCGTGGCTTGGCTACTTGCTTGTGCGTTGAAGCTACTGCTTGTGCATGTGTGTGAATGCTGCCGATGATGCTACCTGCTACATGCGTGCAGAAAATGGATGGTGCTGTTGCTGCTGCTTGTGCGTGGAAGTCTTCTGTTGCGCACCTGAGGAATTCCATGCTCGGTTGTGCTGCTTGCCGTGAAGTCCTCTGCTGTGCGTGGAAGGAGCTTTGTCTTGCTCGGGAAGGATATCCAGTAGCACGCGCATGGCTTCTCGGCTTGTTCAACGCTCCAAGTCTTTCATTTGTGCAGCGGTCAAAATCCGATTTTCCTCTTATATATATATATATATTTAATAGTTACAAAAATATTTTTACTAAAAAAAATATAAATTATTCGCGTATATTTGTACTCGTTATATTTACGTTTTATCGAGTTATAATTCACCTAAGTTACTACAACACTTTAGATTATTTGTATTTTCAAATTTTTAGTTAAAACTTCACACGATTAATTATTTTTAGTATTTTTAACTTACATGATTAAATTTTCAAGTTCGATAAATTAAATTAGGAACCAAGTCCTAATAAATTTAGAATTTCCTAACAATTATAACAACGGGTTTGAAATTTTCTTTTTAGATCTAAGTTGATAAATATTGTTCAGTATTAGTGTTTGTTTGTATTTATAATCTTAATATTTACTTTTTAAATTATTATTTTATACCGATAAACTCTATTAACAACTATATCTTATCGGTTTTGAAATTTTAAAGCTATTTCTAGTTATATCTTGAATTATCAGTTCAAGGTACAAAATCTCGTTTTTGGTATCTATTGAAGTCGAGAAAATACTTATTCAAGTTTTTCAAACTAGGAATGAGTTTATTACAACTCATAGGTCTATTCTAGGATTTTTATCGGTTCCTAAATTCACTATCTACTTTACGTTTTCTATTTTACTACTGTATACTATTGTGAAAATTTCCGGGGTTTACATCCTCCCCCCCCTTAAAATAAGCTTTGTACTCAAAGCTTGATACGTACTTGATGGTTCCAGTAGATTAGGATAATTCTTCCGAACTTCATCTTCTAACTCCCAAGTCATTTCTTCCGTTCGAGGATCCCATAAAACTTTGACATATCTGATTTCCTTATTCCTAAGAGTCTGTACTTTACTGTCCATTATTCGAACAGGTTGTTTCTCATATGTCAAGTTCTCCTTTAATGGAATCGGTTCCATCTCAACCACTTTATCTGGACCGGAGACATATTTCCTCAGAACCGATACATGAAACACGTTATGTATACCAGATAAATTTGGAGGTAAAGCCAATCGATAGGCTAAATCTCCTATCCTATCCAAAATTTCAAAAGGTCCAATATATCGAGGACTTAATTTTCCTTGATTTCGTCCACGATGAAGACTCCTGATCGGGTTCACTTTAAGGTATACATGATCTCCCTCTTTGAATTCTAATTCTCGTCTCTTCATATCTGCCCAACTCTTTTGTCGATCTTGAGCTTCTTTCATCTTTTGTTTTATCACTGCCACCTTATCTATCGTTTCTTGTACCATTTCCGGTCCAACTGCTATTCTCTCTAAATTATCCCAGAATAATGGTGATCTACACTTTCGACCATAAAGTGCTTCATATGGCAGCATTCCAATACTAGAATGATAACTGTTGTTATACGCGAATTCTACCAAAGGTAAGTGTTGATCCCAATTTCCTTTAAATTCCAATATACAAGACCTTAGCATGTCTTCCAAAGTCTGTATAGTCCTTTCCGTTTGTCCATCAGTTTGGGGCTGATAAGCGGTACTGAACTTTAACTGCGTCCCTAACGCTTTTTGTAACCCATTCCAGAATCTAGAAACAAAGCGTGGATCTCTATTCGATACTATGCTAGCTGGTATTCCATGTAATCGAACAATCTCTTTAAGATATATCCGTGCTAGTTTTTCTAGTGGATATGTCATATTGATGGGTATAAAATGTGTTGATTTAGTAAGTCTATCCACAATAACCCATACAGCGTCATGTCCACTGTTCGTCTTAGGTAATGAACATACAAAGTCTATAGAGATCTGATCCCATTTCCATTCAGGAATTAGTAATGGCTTCAACAATCCTCCTGGCTTTTGGTGTTTAGCTTTAACCCGTTGACATATCTCACATTTGGCCACAAATTCCGCTACATCCTTTTTCATCCCGTTCCACCAATATGCACTTTTCAATTCTTGATATGTTTTCGTTTCTCCAGGATGAACAGTATCCGGAATTATGTGCTTCTTGCATCAACTTCTGCCTTAAATCCGAGTGATGGGGTACACACAGTCTGTTGCCCATTCTAAGGATTCCTTCATCATCAACTCGAAAATCCTTATATTTATCTTGTGATATCTCTTGGATAATTGATCTGCTTGAAATGTTTAATATTTTAATACCAATTCTCCAGCAAGTATACTAGGTCGATCAAGTAATAAAGTGATGAATGAGTATCGATCCCACGAGGAAAGTTTAATTACTAAACATTATTAGTTCATTTCAATATTTAGGCCAAGAGAAATCAAATTCTTTATATAAATATTCACTATAATATCTACACTATGCAAGGTCTAGTATTTACTAATTCTACTCACACAATTCTTAACAAGTAAGGTTAGTGGGATTGAGATAAAATCCGATTTTCTCCAATCATGTTGAACTCAAGTATTAAAATTGTTAGAGTTCATGCATATCCATGTGAATCTACCAAGATTGACAAATTCTAAAAATGAATTTGAAAACCTTTTTCTATCTAAAACACTCCATAGCTTTCACGACTGAGCATTTTGATAGATTCAATATGTACAACTAAGAGTTTCCCAAATCTGAGTTGACTCATTGTCCTAAATCAAGAAATTACAGAATTCCTTCTTTAAAACTTATATTTAAAACAATGTTTGAGCAGAAATGATAGACTCTACTAGGATTAAAAACTCTCTTGCCATCGCAGACTTGAATTTTTCATCCAAATATAAATTCAAACGAAATTAAAACCTTTGCCAACATACCCAATTTCATTCAAACTTGAATTCATCCGAATTTTAAGTTATTAGTTTGAATTTAACATGGATTTACATCATTCTTACAACCCAATAACACTAGTTCAACAATCACTTCAGAAAATCAAGGATTTCACCATTTCCCACCGTTCAAATTTAGCTAATAACCATTTCTACTCTATCTAACAAGATACTAATAACAACTATGATAATATTCATCATGAAATGTAAATAACAAAGCAAGTGAAGAAGAAATTACCAGTAATTCGAGAAAACAATCCGTACAAATTATAATTAAGATCCTTGTTAGCAAATTCTACTCAATCTACAAACAAATAGAACAAATTTGATGAAGATCCAAGTACATCTCTATTTTCTACTTCTATCTCTCTCTAAAACTATCGGGTGAAATTCAAAATGGAAAACATAATGTAAGTCCCTTTCTCTCTCCTCAAAGCATGTAAAAATACATGCTTTTCGTATAACTGTCGTGTAACTTCTGCATCCAACGTCGGCGGTTTCTTATCCAACGTCGGGGTTCAATCAAGCGCTAAGGATTTGTAAACTAATGGTCTTCAACGCCGCCTTTGAACGCCGGCGACGTACTCCTCAATTTGCCGGCGTTGCCTTCAAATTCAAGTACTGTGTCATTCTCAAATGCCGACGGTGTTGGATCTAGCGTTAAATACTTAGGCTCTGTGATGTTTCAACGCCGCCTTTGAACGCCGGCGGCGTTGCCTTCTAGTTTGCCGGCGTACGCTTTCATCCTTCTCAACGCCGGCAGCGTTTGGCCTAAATTCATCGATGTTTGTGCTTTTCACTGCCAATTCACACAGTTCTTCATGTTTCCTTGTTGCTAATTTCAATTTTCATTCCTGACCTGATTCCGAACAAATGACACGAAACTAAATATTAATTCCTTTGCTTTTATAATAATTAACGCAAATAAGTATCAATTCAGAGATGAAAATTATATCAATTTTCTGAGTTTATCAATAATCCTTTGAAATTTCATATCTTCTTTTTGAGCTTCTTTGATCTGTTAGAGTAAGGTAGGTTCCAAAATCAGATTTCCAAGTTCAGCTTCAAAACCTTGCATTGTGAATCCTAAACTCATCCTTTCAAATTCTTTGATGAGTTCTTTCTGCTCAGTCAGCATTGAGGCTACTTCACCATAGTTTTTCCGACTCAAAGCATCAGCGACAGCGTTCATTTTTCCTGGGTGATAATTGATACTCAAGTCATAATCCTTTATTAGCTCTAACCATCGTCGTTGCCTCATGTTCAATTCTTTTTGTGTGAATATATACTTCAAACTTTTATGATCGGTATAAATTTCACACCTTTGCCCTTTAAATAGTGTCTCCAAATTTTGAGTGCAAAAATAACAGCAGTTAGTTCCAAATCATGAGTAGGGTAATTCATCTCATGGGGTTTTAATTACCTGGAAGCATATGCTATTACTTTTCCATTTTGCATTAATACACATCCCTAACCATTTTTGGATGCATCACTATGTATAACATATGGGTCATGATCATTGGGTAAGACCAATATTGGTGCTGACACTAATCTTTTCTTCAATTCTTGGAAACTTTGCTCCCACTTTTCATTCCATTCAAAATTTTCATTTTTCTTTGTCAATTGCGTCAATGGTCTTGCAATTGTTGAGAAATCCCGTACAAATTTTCTATAGTATCCAGCTAAGCCCAAGAAACTTCTGATTTCAGTAACTGTCTCAGGTCTTTTCCATTCCATGATTGCTTTGATCTTTGCATGATCTACAGAAATTCCTTCTCCAGATACGATGTGTCCAAGGAAAGATATGCTCTCCAACCAAAATTCACATTTTGACAATTTAGCATATAATTTATTATCCCTCAAGATCTGCAATACATTCCTCAAATGCTCCTCATGCTGCTCCTTTGATGGTGAATATACCAATATATCATCTATGAACACAATCACACAAATATCCAACAATGGTCGAAAAATCCGATTCATCAAATCCATAAATACCGCAGCTGCATTAGTCAGTCCAAATGGCATAACCAAAAATTCATAGTGGCCATACCATGTTCGAAATGCAGTCTTAGGTATATCTTCTTTCTTGATTCGAATTTGATGATATCTTGATTTGAGATCAATATGAGAAAATATCTTTGCTCCACGTAGTTGATCAAACAAATCATCTATTCTTGGTAATGGATACTTGTTTTTGATGGTTACCTTGTTCAATTCCTTATAATCAATACAGAGTCTCAATGAACCATCTTTCTTTTTAACAAACAACACCGGGGCTCCCCACGGAGATACACTGGGTCTAATGAATCCTTTATCCATCAATTCTTTCAATTGCACTTTTAATTCCTTCAATTCTATAGGTGCCATTCGATACAGAGCTTTTGATACTGGTTCTGTTCCAGGCATCAAATCAATGGAGAATTCCACTTCTCTTTGTGGAGGTAAACCAGGTAATTCCTCTGGAAATACATCTGGATATTCGCACACAGTTCTTATAGTATGAATATCGAGTTTCTCTAATTCTCCATTAACAGCTCCTAAAATAATTTCACCTAACTTCTCGGTGCCATCATCATCAACTTCAATGGTTGTTAATTTGACTCCACGGTCTCGTAGTACTTCTCCTTGGTACTCCTTTCTTTTTCCTTGACAATTTATAAAGGATACCATCTTGAGACGACAATCGATCTTAGCTTTTGTGGTAGCTAACCAAGTCATTCCCAAAATAACTTCATATTTGTGCAGATCCACTACAATTAGATCAACAATTGATCCTTGATTCCCAATCTGTATCAAGCATTCTTTCACTATCTCCTTGAGTCATAACCATGCCTCCAGTGGGTGTACTGATCCTTAACCCTTTATTCATAGCGTCACATGTTAGACCTAATCGTCTGGCTAATACAATGTCTATAAATGAATGTGTCGCGCCGGTGTCAAATAAAGCGTACACCGAATGGTCTTTCACTTGTATTGTGCCTATTTATCAATTATACGTTACATGTTATTTAGGACTTATAAAAGCATTAATCGTGCATCTAAAGTGTTCGTGCCTCATACTATTGCTTTAAACGTAATAACATACCTGCAGTGAGTCCGATATCATCCAAATCAGCTTCCTCCCAAATGTTTTCAGCATCATTCTCCTCTATCTCCTCTTCATCAACTGGAGTCCCATGCATAGCATAGATTCTAGCCGTTCCAGTATTTTTGTTAGTACTGGCATTGCTTTCTTTCTGATTCCACACTCCAATAACTCCTTTAGATTGTGATGATCTGCCGCTCCAGTACTCCTTTGAGGACAGTATGTAAGTTGCTATTATGACCTACCTTCTTACAGATAAGTAGGTCGCACTTGCTGCTTTGACATTTGGCAGCATGAGTCCGCTTTCACCACAATAAAAAGCATCTATGGCAGATATGGGCAGTCTCTTGGGTAATGAGCGCCCTTGCATTTCCAACAGGTACTTACTTCTCCTGGTATTTCCACTTTTGACATTTCCAATTGGCTTAACAAATTTCCCTTTCTTTGGAACATACTCGTTCCAGATTATCATGAATCCTTTTCCAAAAGTTTGCCCCTGTTTCTTATATCTTTCTATTTCATATTTTCTAGCGTTTCATCACTCGCGCCTTCTCTACCATAGCAGTGAAATCAACAATCTCAAATTCAGCAAGCTTCATCTGAAAATGGGGCTCTAATCCAGCGATAAAAGTTTGCCTTTTTAATTCATCACTATCTTTATATGCATCTGGGGAAAATTGCAGTAGTCGATTGAATTCATATTCATATTCATCAACCGTTTTACTCCCTTGAGTCAAATTCATTAAATCGGCACTATACTTTGCTTTCAAGCTGCCCGGGAAATATTCCTTCAGAAATTCCCGTTTGAAAACTTCCCACGTTATGGGATGTGGTAATCCTCTCTGTTTTGAATCCCACCATATTCTTGCCCTTAGTCACAACAAGTAGGTTCCGTATGGTACCTTAAGTGCTTCAGGTATCTGAAACACGTCAAATGATCGCTCAATTTGAGACAACCAATCTTTTACTTCTTCTAGTTTTCTCGGCATTCCCTCAAAGTACCTGTTACACTTTATAAACTCAGGTAACAAATTCCTTTGTGGTCTCCAAGGTGGCGGGGGTGGTAATTCATGATCATGTCGAGATGGTCCTTGCACTTCAGCCGCAGATTCAACACGTCATTCTTGATCTCTCGGTTCTTCTACAAGCTGTTTAACCGATGCAACCCGTTCATCATTTCTCCTAGCAGAAACTTGAGGCATACGTGGTGCCTCAGAAGGTGGCGCTGCAGGTGGTATTTGTCTAGCTTGCAAAGCTTGTAAAATTAAGGTGTTTTGTTGTTGATGTAAACCCCGGTATTCTCAGTAGTTAAGAAACCCCGGGAGTTGGAAGCGAAACCCTAATCCAGTCCAGTTTGAGTCTAGTAAGAGAAGCCTAAGAACCCTAAATCCGGCTTTCCTTCGGTTTCATAATAAAAGAAATTTTATAAAGTAAATAAAGTTGAATCATTGTTTTAAAGTACATTTTAAATCTTTGAAAGTTTTAAATTCAAGAATTTTTCAATTCCGGGCCTTCCCGAGCTCAATTACGGAAAAGCGTGCCCCGGACCACGGATTCAGAAAAATGTTCTGGAATATTCATTAGAACCATAATTTTATAAGGATTCCAAAAATATCAACTTTATAATTTTCCGAGCTATAAAAATTACAGCTATAGCTTTTCCCGTGTTTTCGGTACAACCGGTAAAATAGATGTTTTGTCTACTATTCACAAGTACAACCTACACTACACACTACCCATACCCTATTCTTACATCCTTACAACTACTCATTTCAATTTTCTTTTCTAAGAAATTTTGTCTCTTAAATAATTATCACATTTATTACATTTTAATTTACTAAATTACAAAATATCAAATTTTAAAACACACACAACATGGATGTGGCCGCCCCCCCCCCCCCCAAGCCTTTGTTTTTCCCTCATTTGATTTATTTTTGCAATTTTTATTCATTAATAAACCCTAATGCCTTCATATATAAACATATTTTCTCTCTCTCTCTTCATTTCTTCTTGTTTCAAATTTGTAAAAGAAGGAAAAACCCTCTCTTCTCTCCTCTAGTGTGCCGTGAGCCCCTCTCCCCCTTCCTCTCACATTTCCAACTTGTTTCTTCTCTTTTTCTCCTTCAAGACTCCTTTGGTATGTGTATTTAAGCTTTGTTCATCCCAAATCTTGTAATGGCAAGATCATTCTTGTGTGTTTTCTCATTTAAATCCCAATGAGCATGAGCAAGGGACATGAAAACACTACTACAAGAATCTCAAGCCATCACAAGAAGTGGATCTAGTATTTGGAAGAGTTTTGTTTGAAATATCAACTTGTTCATGCATGTAAAGTAGAGATCTTGCATATATATTGTTGTTCATGCCATGAGATCCATGATTCATGCATTATATATAGTAGATCTAAAGTTTAGACATCCACATCTTCATGTACATGCATGATCGTAGATTTATTTTGTTTTCCATGCATTGATGATCATAAAAATATAGTCTTGTTCATGTAAGGGTGTGTTAGATAGTGGATCTTCATATATAAAAAGCAAGAACATTGAAAAAGGAAAGGTTCTGTTAAATATGCAATGTTGGAAATTCGGATGAAATTGAGACCCTACTTAAAAAACCCCCAAAATCATTTTTAAACTCATGTTTCATAAGAAAAATGAAGGGTATGTATAATAGGAATATTGAAGGAATGATTTTCATAAGCTTAGATGAGTTTAGGCATGATAGAAATGTAAAAACAAGAAGTAAAGTTAAAATGAAAAATATTGATTTATGGATGTGTAGTCAAATTCGTAATTTAGGTTCATGCCTACAAGAACACTTAGTGTCTAAGTCTAAATTGGATGTTTTATAAGCTAAATGAAGTCCTTAGATAGTATATATACTGGAGCTTAAAATTTTAATGCATTAGACAAGTTTTTCCATAAGAAAAATGCAAGAAAATGAAATTTTAGAAATTCGGATTTTCACAAAAGGCTTGTTTAAAAACATGTTTACCAAATGAAAAATGGGAATTTTTATGCGTGAATGAAGGCCATGGTTAGTAGAGACTTTGAGAACTCATTTTTATTTAGATAACAAGTGAATTACAAGATTAAAAATCAAAGAAACCCTAAGGAGTGTAAAGTGGAAGAATAGCTTCTTAGAAATAACCTTTATGAAATTTTCTAACACTTAGGAGTTCATAAAAGTTTATTATCACAAAATCATCATGACCATGCATATATTGAGTTCATTACATGACATTCATGCTAGGAATTCATTTCCATACCAATCATCTATGAATCATTAACTAGGAACATTTTTATCAAAAGCGAAACAATTTTTTGGAATGGAGAAAGTGACCGAACAGAACTAATCCCACTGTTCCGTGACCTTATTATCTTCAAAACTTGAATTTAATATTATAATTAGATAGATATTTCCAAGTAGATAGAGATCGATATAAAATTTGCGAAATTCCGAGTTAAAATGACCATGTTATGACCGTTTTAAGTTGGAACTTCTGCAAATAGCGAGAATTCCGAATTCATCTAGTCTAGATGCATAGTTTGGAGTAGTTACATGATGAGAATCTCATTAGGATTATTCTTACTTGGTAGGTGATCCCGAGCAGGACGACACCTTACCGCCCGATTACTACTACTAGAAAGACCGGCGTCCAATGGCCGAGTGAGTTTTACTTCCACTCTCAATTAATGTTGTGGTTGTGATTGTAATGTAGTGGCACTAGTGGTGTAAGCAAAGATAAAATGGATATGCATGATGGGGTATATGGGAATAGTATAGTTATCTGCTATTGATGTGTGAATGGAACTTAAGAAATATCGAAACCGGGTATTAAGCTATTGACTGTTAGCTAGTACTCTTTATTGAATGTTTGAGAATACTTGTTGGTCACCTAAAAGAATTGAACTAATGTATATCCGACTTTAATTGTAATTGGATTCATTCATATCACGATGGGGAAGAAGCATTCGCATTGGTTGGTTTTTCGTGATCCATAAAACGAATATGTTGGTTAATCGTGATCCATAAAACGAATTTGTTGGTTAATCGTGATCCATAAAACGAAATATTGTTAGTTGACTGTGAGCTTAAACGGTGTCGTACCGCAGGATTCGTTAATCTGCTAACCCGGGATGGAGGGCGCAAGTCCATCCACATATGATTTCCGGTTGGTCATATGTTTGTTGAACTCATTTGCTTGATGCATACACTTGCTTGAATAATCACTTGTTTGAATGAATTGTACATAATTGTGTTATGGAAGTTATTACTCACTAAGCTAGTTAGCTTACGCCCCCATAGTTTTTACTTATTGCAGCACGAGTTTATCTGGCTTAGGCCGAGGCAAGCCACAGCACAGGTACCGGAGATAGGAGTTTCTCATAGAAGTTTAATCCATTCTTTTTGTATAGACTTCCGTTGGAAACTAAGGACTCTGGATGACTGTAATGGACTTGTTATTATTTTGCGGGAGAATGCCTCTTAGATTTTGTAAACTATAATTATGCGTTTTGATTTATCATCTATGGCTAATGAATGCCACATTAAACTGTTTAACTCCATTTGTTGAAGTATTCTATTGTCGTAAAGGAACGCTTTACATCTACTTAAGACTCCCGAAGGACTCGGGTAGGGAACTCGAGAGTCTTATTTAGTATGTGGCGGGCTGTTACGTTTAGGATACCCTACGGGGCGTGACAGTTTAAGTTGGTATCAGAGCACTAGGTTATAAAACAAGACAATAGAATTAAAAAGAAACCGGACTTAGAAACCTAATTAATAGGTTAAATGGAGTTAAGAGCGTTTTGTGCTAAGTCTGATTAAAAATATTGTGTTGCGACAGATCTCCTTGGGTGAAACCAAGGAGCGGGCTAGGAACTTCACAAAGGGAAACGATGAGACGTTGGTGGAATATAGGTTGAGGCTAAGAGAGTTGTGTGAAGATTTTGCCCTAGCCAGACATCCCCGGACTATAGGGGAAATGTACAAATTGTGGAAGGATGGATTGAGATACACCAGATGGGCTGCGGTAGTGGACCGATTGAGGTATGATCCCATGGGAAGGAGGAGTTGGACAAAATTGGGACAATTTACACTTTGGAGAGGATTATGGTTGATTATGGGCGTGAGCCCATGACTAGAGAAGCTACATTTATTTTGAAGGGTGGAGCAAACCAAACCCCTCCAGATTTTAGAGTATGGATCCCCATAGGACCTTTATATGTGTATGCCCATGATAATTTGTATGATCACCCTGACTGGAATTTAGCAGACGCATGGAATCATATCACTTGGCATGCGATTTACTTAGATATTCTCCCACCCTGAGTGATAGCTCCACCTCTAGCCATTGATATAGGCATGCAATTGAATGGGGCGCCTGTAGTTGGAGAGGATGAGGAAGAAGAAGAAGAAGAAGAGGACCCTGAGGAGGATCCTAACTGGGAAGAAAACGTAGTTCCTAGAACCCCTACCCCACCTGTCGAGCCAGAAGCTGAAGTGAATCCGGAACCCAACCCAATTGTATGGGATTTTGATCGGGAGCTGGAGATACCAGATAGTAGTACGGTGGAACCCGAGTTGACCCCTTAATGAGAGAGTTTATGTAGAAGGAAAATCCCCCTGTACTTGATATGTAGTAGCTGAACCTGTAGCCCCCGAGCCTATGGAGGTAGAAGGCATGGGTGGAGAGCCAGTAAGAAGAATGAGGTAGTAGAGACTCAGGTGAGTGAGCCAAGTTAGAGGTGAGGAGAATGATGTGAGCCCGAGGGAAGGGCAAGGTACTGAGGAAGAGGAGGAAAGTGAAGACCAGGAACCCTTAGTCCGACCTACTAGGAAGCGGAGGATGACTACGAGGGAATACCTTAGTTTGTTTATCCGACGGGACGACGGTGGTTCTTCCAGCAGGAGACGACCTCCTAGCTCGACCCCGATGACTCTAGTGATGAGTAGAGACCGAGGTGATAGCTAACCCATGAAGTCCAAGAGGAGTCCTGATTTTCTTATTTTGTAGTAGGCAATGCGGGATGCCAATTTGCCTTAGGATTTCAGGATAGTTAGTATTTTATTTGTTTCTTTTTCCCTGTATTTTGTCATGTTTTCGGGTAGGGAAATTGTTTAGAATCGGAATTGGAATTAGCTAGCCAAATTTTGGGAACAAAAATCTTGATGTAATATTTGTATGGCTCGCTAAAGTAATGAAAAGATCGTGTTTATTTCAAAGGAAAGGAGTTGAGAAAAGCATGCATGCTAGTCATGAGGCATAAAGAACATTAACCGCATATAGATTGCATGAGCATTCATTCATTCACATTATTGTTATGAAATTTCAACTTGTTACTCTATGTGTGAATTCTTTTATTCTCCTTATGATTATATGAATTATGAAATTCCATTTCTTTCTAAGTTTGATTTCCAGATTTTCGCAACTTTTAAACTTTGTTAACAAATCTAGTCCTTTCGAAATCTAAAAACTAAAGATACTAAAAATTCATTAAATAATGTATAAAGACGAAACCGACGGATTCGGAACGGGAACAAGAGTCTCTTCCGAATGAAGCCGATCAACCGGCTGCACCTCCACTAACCCTCAGGGGTTGCACCTCAAATCAACAGGGTGATGTGTTAAATGCGATTGGGCAATTGGCCAACTTCTGAACACCTTCATTCAAAATCAGAATCCGGTTCAGAACCCGCACACCAGGGCAAGTGCCCGGGATTCGGCCCCACATCCCCACCCGCAGATCATCGGGAAATGACTGCAGAGGCACCGGCTCCACAAGAGGAGCATTCCTATAATGTGCCATTGCCGCCACCCCCCCGCCATACAGGAGACCCCACCGAAGCTCCTTACCGGATTTATTAAGAGCAACCGGTATTTTGATGGAGCATTCGGTAAACCAGATGAAGCCGAGGACTGGTTGGCTCAAGTTGAGCGTTCTTTTGCTGCATACGAGATTCCACCTTATCTGCAGTTGGAATATGGAACATATATGCTGAGGTAATGCGGGGTCTGGTGGGACTCCAAGAGAAGGAACTTGACTTCCCGGCCACTTGGGAAACCTTTCGCCGGGAATTTCTGAACAATTATTTTCCCTCCAGCTTGAGAGTGAAATAGTGCTGATTTCCTCCATGTTAAGCAAAAGGGGAGGACAGTAGAACAATATGAAACCGAGTTCGTTCACTTGCTGCAGTATGCACCTGAGTCTTTCAGGGATAGTGAAGAATTAAAGAAGCAGGTATTTCTGGGAGGCTTAGATGAGGAACTGCGGATCAAGTTGGAAGAGTTTGGAGTCAGGACATATCCTGAAATGGTAGAGAAGGCCCGGGTAATTGAAGGGGCCAGAAAGAGGAAGTACCAGGAGCCTGAAAAGAGGGTATTTGGAAAGAGGCCATTCGACGCCTCGAGTTCAGGATTCAAAGGAAAGAGGTACAGACCGTACCAAGGATTCAAGGATGAGTCTAGCAGCAAGCCGACCCAGTTCAAGGCCAATGTCACATGTTGGCAATGTAAGGGAGCACACGCTCCTAGGCAGTGCCAGTTGTTGAAAAACAAATGCTATTTCTGTGACGCTGGCCATATGGTCTACACGTGCCCAAAGAAGCTGGCCGTGACTTGCTTTATTTGCAAGGAGAAGGGACATCTAGCCTCTGAATGTTCCCAGCAGAAAAGTGTAGTCGCTCGACCCTATGGAACTCCAAGTAATACCAACCCTATGAGGTCGGGTAACAAAAGTGGGAGCCGAGCAGCTTCAGCAATGCATGGGATGAGGTTATATAACTTCGAAGGCCAGTGGATGGTCGAGGAAGATGAGGAGGAAGATGTAGAATTGGCAGCTTTGGATTAAAGCGAAGGCGCTGATAGCGGCCTGGTGACAGGTTAGTAACAGAAACCCTCTTTAGCTGAAATTTAAGTTATAAATCTAAATTGTTGGTTGTATGAAATTGAATATGATATGGGAAAGCTAGAAGTAGGAACCCTATGTAGATAGCCTTAAGAGTGTTGTAGGGTTCAATTGTGATGGATATTTGTTGACCTCAGGACACATACGGGTGAATGGCGTGGAAGCTTATGTTTTATTTGACACGGGAGCGACTCATTCATTCGTCACCAATAGTTTGGCTAACCAATTGGGATTGCCTATAGCCACAACTACGGTTAGTTTGAGATTAAGACCCCCACAGGAAGTGTTGTGGTCAACCCGAGTTGGTGAAGGATTGTCCGTTGGAAGTTCATGGACACAGCTCCAAAAGTGATTTGATAATGTTGGAATGAATAAATACGAAGTTATCCTCGGAATGAGTTGGCTAAGCAAGGTAAAAGCGATAGTGGATTGTCAAAAGAAAACAGTGAGTTTCTATGATCAATTGGGAGAAAAAGTAGAATTTGTGGGAGAAACCCTAGTTCCGAGAAGGTTTGGTGTAAACTCGTTTGAGCTAATGATGGAGGATGAAGAGATAATACCGATTGAAGGTGTCTTAGATGAAGAGGAACCCGTGAGGAAAAGGATATACCGGTGGTGAATGAGTATTTGGATGTGTTTCCTGAGATCCTACCGGGATTACCACCAAAAAGAGAAATTGATTTTGAGATCGTTTTGGCTCCAAACACCGAACCGATATCCAAAGCACCATACCGGATGGCACCGGCTGAGTTGAAGGAGCTAAAGACACAGTTGCAAGAACTTCTGGATCAAAAATTTATAAGACCGAGTGTATCGCCATGGGGCGCACCCGTTTTGTTTGTAAAGAAGAAAGATGGATCGATGAGATTGTGTATCGACTATCGTGAGTTGAATAAAGTGACTGTCAAGAACGGTATCCCTTGCCAAGATTGATGATTTGTTTGATCAACTGCAAGGGGCTTGTGTGTTCTCACGCATTGATTTGCGTTCGGGATATCATCAGTTGAGGATTAAGCCTGAGGATGTACCCAAGACGGCTTTTCGTACTCGTTATGGACACTACGAGTTCCTGGTAATGTCATTTGGACTGACTAATGCACCAGCTGCATTTATGGACTTATGAATAGAGTCTATAAGCCACTTTTGGATAAGTGTGTGATAGTCTTCATAGACGACATCCTCATATATTCGAAGACCAAAGGCAACACGAGGAACATCTTCGTTTGGCATTGCAAACCTTACGGGATAATAAGCTGTACGCCAAGCTGTCCAAATGTGATTTTGGTTGGACAGAATATCATTTCTTGGACATGTAGTAACCGGTGATGGGATATCAGTTGACCCCGAAAAGATCAAGGCTGTAGTGGATTGGAAGCCACCGCAAACGGTTACCGAAGTAAGAAGTTTCTTGGGATTAGCTGGCTACTATCGCAAGTTTGTGAAGGATTTCTCTAAGATAGCCAAGCCACTGACTCAATTAACTCAAAAGAATGAGAAATTCGTTTGGACGGACAAGAGGGAACAGAGCTTTCAGGAATTGAAGCGACGATTGGTATCGGCACCGATTCTAGTTTTACCAGACCCAGAAAAGCCTATACGGTACATAGTGACGCCTCAAGGAATGGCCTTGGATGCGTCTTGATGCAAGAGGGAAGGTTATTGCATATGCTTCTCGGCAATTGAGACCGCATGAGCAGAATTACCCTACGCATGATTTGGAATTAGCTGCCGTTGTCTTCGCTTTGAAGTATGGAGACATTATCTATATGGACAAAGGTGTGAGATATACAGATCATAAAAGTCTTAAATACCTGTTCACACAGAAAGAGCTAAACATGAGACAAAGGAGGTGGCTAGAATTAATAAAGGATTATGATCTGGGAATAAATTACTGTCCAGGGAAAGTAATGCGGTCGCGGATGCCCTAAGTCGGAAGAATCACGGGAAGTAGCCGCTTGATCACAAGTCAAAAATTTGATTAAGGAGTTTGAGAAGCTAAGGATTGAGTTCATAGACCAAAGCGCTGAGCTGAGATATCCAACCTGGTGCTGAACCGACCCTCATAGAGAGAATCAAAGAAGCCCAAAGGTATGACGAGGTGATACAAAAGATAAAAAGGGAAACAGGTAGGAAAGTACCTTGACTTTGCCATAGATGATGAGGACGTGGTCAGAATGAAGGGAGACTGTGTGTGCCAGAGGATGAGGAGTTGAGGAAAGAAATAATGAGTGAGCTCATAACTCCGGATATACCATGCATCCGGAGGCACCAAAATGTATCAAGATTTGAAAAGCGCTATTGGTGGAATGGCATGAAGCGAGATGTGGCAGATTATGTAATGAAGTGTCCAGTATGCCAACAGGTGAAAGTAGAGCACCAAGACCGGGGATTGCTAAAGCCCTTACCCATTCCGAATGGAAGTGGGATCAGATATCCATGGATTTTGTGTGTGGTTTTCCCAAGACTCCATCTGGTTGTGATGCAATATGGGTGATAGTGGACGACTAAGTCGCGCATTTCTTACCCATAAATATGACCTACTCAATGGAAAGATTAGCCAAGATCTATATCAGAGAGATCGTAAGATTACATGGCATACCTGCAGGGATTATCTCCGATAGAGACCCGAGATTCGTGTCCAAGTTTGGACAAGCTTGCAAAAGAGCTTGGGCACCAAATTGCATTTTAGCACGGCTTATCACCCTCAGACCGATGGACAGTCTGAGCGGACGATCCAAACCCTAGAAGACATGCTGAGAGCGTGTGCCTTGGAATTCAAAGGGAATTGGGATAGTCATGTACACCTAATCGAGTTTGCCTACAATAACAGCTATCACTCCACCATCCAGATGCCACCGTATGAAGCTTTGTATGGACGGCGTTGTAGATCCCCTTTGTTTTGGGATGAAGTGGAAAAGGTAGCAATTGGGCCGGAATTGGTACAAGAAGCCGCGATAAAGTGAGGTTGATTCAGCGGAAAATGAAAGAAGCTCAGGACCGGCAAAAGAGCTGGGCAGATTTGAAAAGAAGAGAACTTGAGTTCAAGGTGGGTGATCATGTGTACCTAAAGATAAACCCGATTAAAAGTATTAAGAGGATGCGTACACAAGGGAAGTTAAGCCCGGATACATTGGACCTTTTGAAATCTTGGAAAGGGTCGGAGATCTGGCATATCGGCTAGCCCTGCCACCAAATTTGTCCGGGATCCACAATGTATTCCATGTGTCAGTGTTGAGGAGGTATTGCCGACCCGAAAGGATTCTGGAGTTGGAACCAATTCAGCTGAAGGAAAACCTGACATATGAGGAACACCCAGTGAAGATATTGGATAAGAAAACTCAAAGGCTACGAAACAAAGACATTCACTACGTTAAAGTGTTATGGAGGAATCATGCCTTTGAGGAAGCAACCTGGGAAGCTGAAGAGAAATCCGGAGGAAGTACCCCGAGATATTTGAAGGACAAGGTACGTCAGTTCCGTTTTGAGGACAAAACTTTATTTAAGGTGGGGAGGTTGTAAACCCCGGTATTCTCAGTAGTAAAAACCCCGGGAGTTGGAAGCGAAACCCTAATCCGGTCCAGTTTGAGTCTAGTGAGAGAAGCCTAGGAACCCTAAATCCGGCTTTCCTTCGGTTTCATAATAAAAGAAATTTTATAAAGTAAATGAAGTTGAATTATGTTTTAAAGTACATTTTAAACCTTTGAAAGTTTTAAATTCGGGAATTTTTCAATTCCGGGCCTTCCCGAGCTCAATTACGGAAAAGCGTGCCCCGGACCACGGATTCAGAAAAATGTTCCGGAATATTCATTAGAACCGTAATTTTATAAGGATTCCAAAAATATCAATTTAAATTTTCCGAGCTATAAAAATTACAGTTATAGCTTTTCCCGTGTTTTCGGACAACCGGTAAAGTAGATGTCTTGTCTACTATTCACAAGTACAACCTACACTACACACTACCCATACCCTATTCTTACATCCTTACAACTACTCATTTCAATTTTCTTTTCCAAGAAATTTTGTCTCTTAAATAATTATCACATTTATTACATTTTAATTTACTAAATTACAAATATCAAATTTTAAAACACACACACACACACATGGATGTGGCCCGCACCCCCCCCCCCCCCCCCCCCCAGCCTTTGTTTTTCCCTCATTTGATTTATTTTTGCAATTTTTTTCATTAATAAACCCTAATGCCTTCATATATAAACATATTTTTCTCTCTCTCTCTTCATTCTTCTTGTTTCAAATTTGTAAAAAGGAAAAACCCTCTCTTTCTCTCTAGTGTGCCGTGAGCCCCTCTCCCCCCCTTCCTCTCACATTTCCAACTTGTTTCTTCTCTTTTTCTCCTTCAAGACTCCTTTGGTATGTGTATTTAAGCTTTGTTCATCCCAAATCTTGTAATGGCAAGATCATTCTTGTGTGTTTTCTCATTTAAATCCCAATGAGCATGAGCAAGGGACATGAAAACACTACTACAAGAATCTCAAGCCATCACAAGAAGTGGATCTAGTATTTGGAAGAGTTTTGTTTGAAATATCAACTTGTTCATGCATGTAAAGTAGAGATCTTGCATATATATTGTTGTTCATGCCATGAGATCCATGATTCATGCATTATATATAGTAGATCTAAAGTTTAGACATCCACATCTTCATGTACATGCATGATCGTAGGTTTATTTTTTTTCCATGCATTGATGATCATAAAAATATAGTCTTGTTCATGTAGGGTGTGTTAGATAGTGGATCTTCATATATAAAAAGCAAGAACATTGAAAAAGGAAAGGTTTTGTTAAATATGCAATGTTGGAAATTCGGATGAAAATGAACCCTACTTTAAAAACCCCAAAATCATTTTTAAACTCATGTTTCATAAGAAAAATGAAGGGTATGTATAATAGGAATATTGAAGGAATGATTTTCATAAGCTTAGATGAGTTTAGGCATGATAGAAATGTAAAAACAAGAAGTAAAGTTAAAATGAAAAATATTGATTTATGGATGTGTAGTCAAATTCGTAATTTAGGTTCATGCCTACAAGAACACTTAGTGTCTAAGTCTAAATTGGATGTTTTATAAGCTAAATGAAGTCCTTAGATAGTATATATGGAGCTTCAAATTTTAATGCATTAGACAAGTTTTCCATAAGAAAAATGCAAGAAAATGAAATTTTAGAAATTCGGATTTTCACAAAAGGCTTGTTTAAAAACATGTTTACCAAATGAAAAATGGGAATTTTTATGCGTGAATGAAGGCCATGGTTAGTAAGACTTTGAGAACTCATTTTTATTTAGATAACAAGTGAATTACAAGATTAAAAATCAAAGAAACCCTAAGGAGTAAAGTGGAAGAATAGCTTCTTAGAAATAACCTTTATGGAATTTTCTAACACTTAGAGTTCATAAAAGTTTATTATCACAAAATCATCATGACCATGCATATATATTGAGTTCATTACATGACATTCATGCCAGGAATTCATTTCCATACCAATCATCTATGAATCATTAACTAGGAACATTTTTATCAAAAGCGAAACAATTTTTCGGAATGGAGAAAGTGACCGAACAGAACTGATCCCACTGTTCCGTGACCTATTATCTTCAAAACTTGAATTTAATATTAGAATTAGATAGATATTTCCAAGAAGATAGAGATCGATATAAAATTTGCGAAATTCCGAGTTAAAATGACCAAGTTATGGCCGTTTTAAGTTGGAACTTCCGCAAATAGCGAGAATTCCGAATTCATCTAGTCTAGATGCATAGTTTGGAGTAGTTACATGATGAGAATCTCATTAGGATTATTCTTACTTGGTAGGTGATCCCGAGCAGGACGACACCTTACCGCCCGATTACTACTACTAGAAAGACCGGCGTCCAATGGCCGAGTGAGTTTTACTTCCACTCTCAATTAATGTTGTGATTGTAATGTAGTGGCACTAGTGGTGTAGGCAAAGATAAAATGGATATGCATGATGGGGTATATGGGAATAGTATAGTTATCTGCTGTTGATGTGTGAATGGAACTTAAGAAATATCGAAACCGAGTATTAAGCTATTGACTGATTAGCTAGTACTCTTTATTGAATGTTTGAGAATACTTGTTGGTCACCTAAAAGAATTGAACTAATGTATATCCGACTTCAATTGTAATTGGATTCATTCATATCACGATGGGGAAGAAGCATTCGCATTGGTTGGTTTTTCGTGATCCATAAAACGAATATGTTGGTTAATCGTGATCCATAAAACGAATTTGTTGGTTAATCGTGATCCATAAAATGAAATATTGTTAGTTGACCGTGAGCTTAAACGGCGTCGTACCGCAGAATTCGTTAATCTGCTAACCCGGGATGGAGGGCGCAAGTCCATCCACATATGATTTCCGGTTGGTCATATTTTTGTTGAACTCATTTGCTTGATGCATACACTTACTTGAATAATCACTTGTTTGAATGAATTGTACATAATTGTGTTATGGAAGTAATTACTCACTAAGCTAGTTAGTTTACGCCCCCATAGTTTTTACTTATTGCAGCACGAATTTATCTGGCTTAGGCCGAGTCAAGCCACAGCACAGGTACCGGAGATAGGAGTTTCCCATAGAAGTTTAATCCATTCTTTTTGTATAGATTTCCGTTGGAAACTAAGGACTCTGGATGACTGTAATGGACTTGTTATTATTTTACGGGGGAATGCCCCTTAGATTTTGTAAACTATAATTATGCGTTTTGATTTATCATCTATGGCTAATGAATGCCACATTAAACTGTTTAACTCCATTTGTTGAAGTATTCTATTGTCGTAAAGGAACGCTTTACATCTACTTAAGACTCCCGAAGGGCTCGGGTAGGGAACTCGAGAGTCTTATTTAGTATGTGGTGGGTTGTTATGTTTAGGATACCCTACGGGGCGTGACAGTTGAATTGCTTGCAAAATAGTCTCCAAGCGATTAGGTTGTAGTGCCGGTTCATCATTAGGCGGATTCACTGGTACTCTTGCAGTTCTTCCCCTTCCACCTCTCATTCTCGGCATTCTACCATAAATTACATATCAAATAAGGTAAGTCTCGTTTATTGTAACCATTTCTTTTTCAAGTTATTTATGCTCCTTACTGCATGTTTCATGGAGTATCTCATGTATGTGTAAATCTTCCATAATTTAAAAAATACACATGGTACTTTCCTAACATGAGTATACTTTATTTACTACTTCACTCACATTTACATACACACATAATAACATATATATATATGTACACCAAAACATAAACATACTTGTATTCCATATTAGTGCCATATATACAACATCATAAATTGCACCAACTATCATCACCAATACTAAGTACATCACATCATAATAGAGTTTCTAGAGTTAGTGCTTTATATACAACATCAAAATTTGCACTAACTATCTATTTACTAGATCATCCAAAGAGTATCACCATAAGTCATACATATTTAGTCTATTTACAACACATAAAACAACATTCTTTCATCTAAACTCTCTAGGGGGTGGGGTAAAGTGTCTCTTGCCCTTATCTCGGGCATCCAACTGTGGGTATTCCTCCTGATCACTGAAGTCGCTGCTGCTCAACTCGTGGATCTCAACATGCTGTCTAAGTGGAGCTAAACTAAGCTCAGACCCATCAAGTTGTACTCCCTGTGTCTTTGGAGTTAGTTTACCCTCATGTACTAACACTGTATCCTCACCACATATCCATCCTCCATGTGGCGTTCCCTTCCATGTATTATATTGACCAAAAGTACTATGTGTGAAATCCAAGAATTCTAATTCTTGTGGAGCTGACACTTTACTCCCTGTCCTGGTCTTCTTTGTCCTGTCAGTGTTTTTCCATATCAATACTAGTTACCCCTCTTTTGGTTGATCTCCTTTCCTGTCCACTAACTGGTAATACAGTATCCTGAGGAATATTAGGAGAAAAAGTGTCACAAAAACCACAAGGACTCTGAGCATCGGCCTCAACTGTCGATATAATAGCAGGTCCACTCTGTAATACCTCCTTAGGAAACCTGCAGTTACTGAGATGATACATTATCCACTCATCAGTGCATGGATCAGTACTACGTACACCCATGTGATCCTCCCTAAAATCATGAGCATATATCCAACCTTTGCCAATATACTCCCATATCCTGAAATCTAGGAGAGTCGGCCTCATGGAATTCATTGATACTACAAATGCTACATTATTTATTTCTACTGCTCCACCATTCCTTCCAACAAATCTTTCAAACCTATAGATTAATTCAATAGCAGAACCTGGGTTCGGGTGTGCCTTCTCCATCAGGAACAACCAATCTCTAAAGAGTGGCCTCAATCCATGTCTCCATTTGCTCAAAATCTGCTCCAATGTTTTAGGATTGCCTGCCAATGCTAGGTCTTCCACCAAGATCCTCAACCTTCGCCTGTAATCAGTTAAAGTTTTGAAGGTTGCATACTGAAAACTAACCACTTCACATAACAGGTTGCCGGATTAACCTGCACCATAAATAAAATTTGCATGACTAATAATAATCATACAGATTTTATTTTAGGTTCTTAATTCTACCCAAATCTACCCCTACTAACCTTAAATAAATTCTATTACTACTACTATGTATACTAATTATGATTTTGTTTAATTTCATCTTTTTCTTATACTTGCAACCACAGCTCTGATACCAACTAAATCTGTCACGCCCCAATAATACCCTAGTAGTAATATATATATATATATTGATACAGCCTGATAACCCAGACGATATCAAATACACATATTCATACTAGAACTACTTTGGAAAGTGACATATGTTTAACAAAACATGATCTTTTTGGTTGCGTGATAAGAAACGATGAAAGTAAATAAAATCACAATACCATAATTAAGTACTACAGTCTGAATAATAACTATTACAAACCATAAAACTATCTAAGTTCTCAAATAATTAAATTGATGCACTAACATCAATTAATACATATAAATAAAGAAACTATTTTTCCCTGTTTCCAAAACTCTTCAGCTTTAGAATCATACCGGCTCTAAGCTCCTAGAAGCCACCACCAAGGCTTAAGTGTCATCCTATAAGGACTGTAGGAGTGTGAGCATAACAGGGCTCAGTGAATAACCAGACTTATCACAACAAGCAAGTTATTATCAATCATATGTAATGCATCAATCAAACACATGAACAATTACAAGCTTGGACAAACCGGAATCCAAATAGGATGGAGATTTACGCCCTCTCATCGGGGTTGAAGGCACCAATACTTGAATCACCTACCCAGGAGAAAGTAAGTACACAGGAAACCATAATCCTCACAACTATTATCTCTTTATGTTAATGATGTTTTTTACACTTAGTTCCTGTTTTGTACCTTAGAAACTCCACTAAGTGTTAGCCATTTCACAGCGATACCATGGGCGGCATCCTTCGTTACCAGTTAGTTCCCATGGAACCGACAGAATAAGGTAAACTTGTGTAGAACTAATAGCCCATTGCCTAGAAAAACTAAGTATTACCAAAGAACCAAAATTCTAACACGTAGTAAGCGACCGTAAAAACATAATGCAGAATATGCAAATTATGCTATGCATGCACCATTTTATTTATGAGTTCGATAATTTTTAGTCCGGTTATAAGTGTTCAACATCATTCAGACACTCAACATGCTTCACCTACAGTAATTTCACAAGCCCTTCATTATCACTTTTGGTTAGTAGTATTTATCACACAAGTAATTTCAAACAACATACAAATCCCGTAACCCCATATACACGCAAGTCCATCGTTATTATCTTTGTATTTTAATGCAACTAAACTACAATCACAAACAATGTAATAAGTCTAAGTTACTCACTTGCTCATATTGATCAGTCGTAGTAATCGACCGGGAAATCCTCGACGGTGTCGAAATTACCTATTAAGATGAAGTATTTGTTAATAATATTTATAGATAGAAAATTAAATTCCTATGAGTGTCTAAGTGTCCTATGGCGGTATTTGATATCATTCCTATGGTTTATAACGATTTCTTAAAGTAAAGAAATTTTTATTATTTAATTCTTTCAAGTTTCTTTCGAGTATATATATTATGGAGAATCTCATTTAAGTTTTCATTTATATCTTAAGTTCCATCATAACCTATAGAAGTCTCGGTATGTATAATTTTCATGAATTTGTTCGTACACTTTTCCTGTAATGTAGGTCTTCTAATCATGCTTGTAAAGCTTGTTTTATCAAGCTTTATGTTCATATAAGGTCTTAGAAGCTTTAAACATGCATTTAAACTATATTAGATGAAGTTTAAGTCTTGTTTTGTCCACTTTATCCTTAAATCCGAATTTACTATTACCATAATTATAAGACTTCTAAGTTGTTGTTTTTTTTTCTTCCAACAATATCTTAGCATTTCTATCACATCAATCATCTATCCACATGAATTCATTCAAGGATTAACAACTTCTATCAACCACAAAACTTTCTTCCAATTCTCAATAATCTATCCTAAAGTCCACTCACAAATTTAACAAGGATAGGTTTAGTTTGGACTTACCTTGGATTGGAATGGAAGGAGGTTGTTCAACTTCCTCTTAAAGCAAAATTAAACCTAGATCAAAGATTAGAGGATGAGTTTCTTGAACCCTAGGATAACTTAAGACTTTTGGGTTTGGTTTTGGTTGTTGTTGATGAACTTAGTGTGTAGGTAAGGTATGGAAGTAGGCTAGGGGTTTATGGTTGCTCACACAAGGTTCCAAAGCTTCTATGTTGAAGGTGGTAATGGATAAAGGAAAGGAAAAAGTGCTGGACGCACTTGTGTTTGCAGCTGGGTTTTTGGAGTGTTTTTGTGGGATTTATGAGCTCAAATTGTGTCTAACTTAGGCTTATATACATATACTAGGACTAGACTAAGTTTTAGGAGCTAAGGAATTGGTTTTGGGCTTGAAAATGTCCACAAATGCAGCTGTAAATTTCTACACGATTTTGCAAAGTTGAATCCAAAATTTGACTTGGGTGGACAGATTTTTGTGGCTATCTTTTAAAGTCTTAATTGTGTTTGTTTGTTAGCTAATTAATGCTATTTATGTGTGTAAAAATAAGAGATTAACTTGTGTAAAAATCGGGTCAAATTTCGTTGAAGTTTGGAAGTGTGAAATCTGAAATTTCTAGAACAATTCTTCTTGATTTTTGGGACGAATTTTGGATCCGATTTTCTCATTAATTTTTGGTGTATTAAGTGTCCATTTGAAGGCCCTTTATTGGTGTTTAATTGTTCAAAACATCAGCTCATTTAATCCTAGGAATATTGCAAAAATCGGAGTTGAATTTGGAGAAGTGTGCTGCTGCATTTGTTGAATTTCTCCTCTGCTGCAGCTGTCAAGATCCGAATTTGGCATGGATATTTGGAGTTGTTGTGGTTGGTTATTCAAGCTGAAATTCTCCTCATTTATTGTTGATTACATGTGGAAGATTGTGGTTGGATTTTGAGTCAATTTCGTTTGGAGTTTAAGGCTCAAATTTCGGATCAAACTTAGTCAACAAAATTGGGTCTCTGCAGCAGGGGAGGTTCTTGCTGCTGTATCACAATTTTTCTAGCTAAGTTTGGAGTTGTAATCCTCTTCTATTTGGTTTGTAATTCTTGCACATTAATTGTGGGTTATAGGTGTAGCTTTTGGGTTGGTTGGGGTGTCCTTTTCGGGTTGAAATTTGTTGGAAAAATCGAATTAAAGTTAGACAAAAATCAGCTGCTGCCATCCGAGACTCCTGCTGCTCTATTTCCCAGGTGCTCTGTTTTTAATTAGGCAATGCTGGGTGTGTGTAGGTGTGGAGATGATTGTATGGGGTTGCTTGCTTGTGCCTTGGCTGCTTGCTTGTGTGTTGAAGCTGTTGCTTGTGCATGTGTGTGAATGCTGCCGATGATGCTACCTGCTACATGCGTGCGGAAAATGGATGGTGTTGTTGCTGCTGCTTGTGCGTGGAAGTCTTCTGTTGCGCGCCTGAGGAATTCCATTGCTCGGTTGTGCTGCTTGCATGTGAAGTCCTCTGCTGTGCGTGTGGAAGGAGCTTTGTCTTGCTCGGGAAGGATATCCAGCAGCACGCGCGTGGCTTCTCGGCTTGTTCAACGCTCCAAGTCTTTCATTTATGCAGCGATCAAAATCCGATTTTCCTCTTATATATATATATATTTAATAGTTACAAAAATATTTTTACTAAAAAACATATAAATTATTCGCGTATATTTGTACTCGTATATTTATGTTTTATCGAGTTAGAATTTACCTAATTTACTACAACACTTTAGATTATTTGTATTTTCAAATTTTTAGTTAAAACTTCACACGATTAATTATTTTTAGTATTTTTAACTTACATGATTAAATTTTCAAGTTCGATGAATTAAATTAGGAACCAAGTCCTAATAAATTTAGAATTTCCTAACAATTATAACAATGGGTTTGAAATTTTCTTTTTAGATCTAAGTTGATAAATATTGTTCAGTATTAGTGTTTGTTTGTATTTATAATCTTAATATTTATTTTTTAAATTATTATTTTATACCGATAAACTCTATTAACAACTGTATCTTATCAGTTATTTCTAGTTATATCTTGAATTATTAGTTCAAGGTACAAAATCTCGTTTTTGGTATCTATTGACGTCAAGAAAATACTTATTCAAGTTTTTCAAACTAGGAATGAGTTTATTACAACTCATAGGTATATTCTAGGATTTTTATCGGTTCCTAAATTCACTATCTACGTTATGTTTTCTATTTTACTACTGTATACTATTGTGAAAATTTCCAGGGTTTACAACAGTTCTCCATTGTCTGTCAAAGCTTTTTTTTCACTTTTTTTATAATATTTTACTACAACATCATCAAAACATTCATTTTCCAAATAAACAAAATTTGAAACAACATATTCTCCATGTTAATCAATGTTTATCTTAACTCATTAACCAAAGCCAATTATTAGATATTGAGCCTATGTTAACTTAACTTAGCCAAATTGATTAGAGTTGAACATTTAATTCAATTTCTAGCCAAGGTGATTAAACTTAGTTAATCTAATTCATTTTAACTCATTATAACTCATTAAGTCAAGTTGAACTTAAGTTTACTAACTAAGTTCATTTTATGCTTATGAACTATGTGAACTTAAATTAATTATTAATCTACGAATTACCCTAACTCATTCTTAATTATGAAAATTAACAAGCATGATATATTAATAATATTTTTTCTATTTCATTTTATCTTTCGTTCTTTCTTTCTCTTTTCTTCTTTATGAACTGCACTAGGGAACATATCACGTCTATGATGAGGGATGTGATGGTTATCATGGGCTTCATCACACCCATGATAAGGAGAAAATGCCTCTTGTTGTGATCATGATATAGGCCATGACATTTGAAAATCGTGATTAGAAAAGAACACGCCCCTTATAGCAATCGTAATCCAGGTCATGATGTTGATCACGAGCAATATCACACCATTATCATCCTTTATAATTTGATAAGAGGATATCATGGTCCTTATCATGCCCGTGATCACCCCTAATTTCCTTTCCTACATGCATCACGAGCCATGTCACGCCCGTGATGAGCAAGGGGACCATGTTATAGTTTTCCTTTGTCTTTTACACAAATTTTAACTACTTGATTTCAACATACATCAACAAAAACATCTATTTATTAGCATAATTATATATAATCTTAACCTATAAGAACTTTTATATATATTCCTTCATTTCATTTTATCAATCACCTAGCATACACAAATAAACACATATTTAGGTTTTAGCAAATATGTTCATATATCTTTGGCTTATCACTATGATCACAAATTCTACATATATCTAACTCTATTTCAACATTTACATGCATAAATAACAACTAAAGCAAGAAAATAACAAAACTTATCTTTTTAGATAAACCTAATATCTTGATTTTTCTACCATTTCTTCTTCTAAGTTCTTGAAGTTCTTTCTTGTATGATCATAATTCTCTATCTTGTTTTCTATCTTTGATTTCCTCTAAAATCTTGTTGAATTTAAGATTTGTTGTAGGTTTTCAAAGAAGAAAAGAGATATGGAAGAGAAGAGAAGGAATGTAATGAAGAAAGAAAGAGAAAAGGAAAGGCAACAAAATAAAGAAAGAAAAAGGAAAGGCCATAGACAAATAGGATATTTTAGAATAAAGGTATTAGGTTTAAAACTTTCATATCGATATCTTTAATTCAAATAATATTGAGGATTAATATGTTAGAAATAAAGAACTTGAGATCGGGATTTGATTTAGGAGGTTGGTTCATATCAAATTGATATTTAACTTGATCCGATGTTTTTAGGAAAGCAGGTGATTTCAAAATTTATGAAGATTGACGATATAGGATGTCGGGTCAAAGTTTATGGAATTACAAATCCACTAAACATTTAAACAACATGTTTAAGGTTTAGGAATTCAAAATCACATATTCCAACTTAATCTATTATTAATCTAGTTATGTCCACTCGTTTCATTATTTCCTATAATTCATTTGATTTATTTAAAATATCTAAACTTAGTTTCTAACTTAGGTTAAGGTTTGGGGTATTTCAATCTGAGTAATCTTTTAATATATGGAGTTGGATATGGTGTTTATTAGAACAATATGTTAGATTCCGTTATTATCCTCATTTTGTGATACACGTTAACTATATATGATATGCTACATATGCTTATCCACATATAAATAAATTCCATGGAACATTGCTAAGATAAACACTGGGAATTGGAACCATATGTGATCATTTTGAGTTGAATATTCCATCTATGATGATATGGACTCATGAACGAGTTTATTTGAGTCGCTATCTCATAGTAAATTTATATATGGAAGACATTAAATATTTAGAGCAGTGAAAAGAAGCTAATATAAACTTTCAATATATTTGCATATTTTTGAAGAGATGATTAAAAAAATGGGAAAAGAAGTAAGTCACAAATATTTCTATCGAAGATAGAAATAAAATTATTTTGCTATGGAGTCGCTAAAATGTAGATGAGTGGCTCCAGTTGCAGTGATCACGTGTGTGTAACATTTGGCTCGCACTACATATGGCTTTAGAGGAGTGACCTGGCAATGATATGTAAGGATGACTTAAGAAAATATGTCAGGGAGGAGGAGTAAATTTCGAATGCACGCATGACAAATGGAAGAGCTATATAGCATCAATCTCACAGTTCTTGGAGAGAAGTAATGCGTTCTTTGTTCAAAACCTTGTCTGATCTTCGGGATTACAATTCGACAGCATAACAAATTTCTCTAAATTTGTAAAATTTCCTAAATGAGGACTTTTGAGGTATTTATAAGGTTTAGACTTTGGCTATTGACAGCATCCTTTAGATCGCAAGTTGTGTCAACGACTCGAACAAGTCCTTCTTTTGATGAATCATTTTGAGCTCATTTTGAGTTTAAACCCATGGAGAGCCTCTTTTAAGTGCATGAGCTTTTATGAGAAAGGTTAAGAGCGGATAGGCTAGTCTAACAATCCTTAATCTAAGCCCACCATGCATGTTAAATCTCTCATAAGTCATCCCAAAACATGAATTGGACTCTTCATGCCGTGTCACTTAGCCCAAGAGTCAAATCAAAATTTTTTATATAATTAATTTAAGCCCTCTATACTTATTAAAGTTCATAGTAGTAAAAATAAAATTAATATTTGGCATATTAATTTCCAGATTTAAATCGAAAGCATTTTCCCATAAAATGGATTTCTTTTTTATTTTTGAATTTAAATTGAAAAAGCAAATAAGAAAGTTCCTATCTTATGATTTTTTTTCAAGAAAAAAAAGGATAACTTTCTTTATGAGAAAAAATATGTTATAGATTGAAGGTAAAATCAAAAGATTCAAAACTAGAAAGGGGAAAAAAAAAAAGCAAAGAAAAGAAAAAAGAATGGAATCTGCTAGCAATAAAATTGTCTTTTATGGTGGTAAATTTCGGTACTTTATATGGAAACTTCTAAAAGTCGGTAAAAACAAACCATTACTAAGGTTACCAAAACCATTTACGAAATTATATATCTTTTGCATTTAAAATACTAATTTTTCATAGTTTCACTTTAGTTTAGTGTAACATTAAATTTGCAGATAGTCGTCCGTAGATTAATAGAAAAATGTTATGCCTTTTCAATTAAAAAAGAAGAATGTTTCGGTGCTAATAAGAGGGTTATTTGCAAAAAAAGTCTTAACAATAAATAACGTTTAAGTAGGATGGAAATTTGATATCTTGACAAAGCTATTTCATTAGTGTCAATGTGAATAAACATGTGTGTGAGAAAAGTAAAGAAAATCTTTAAAATAATACAAATAATAATTATACTTCACGACACGTGATAAGTATTTATTGATGGAAATAAGAGTGTGATAGCATTTTTGGAGTGATAAATTTTCATCTGCCTATGTATCATACTTATGGTCTTATGTCCAAATGATATTAGCATTCCTATTTATGTAGAATAGACAGGTTTGAATCTATCTCTAAAAAATGAGGAAAAAAAGACCCCCTTAGTAATAGTCCATGTCACATCCTAATGTATAAGTTAATAATGCTATTGTAGTGGCATGTCTCTTCTCTTTTATGTATGTATTACTTTTAATGTGATTTTAGCTTTTATTCTTTTTTTTTTTTCCAGGTGTTCTGGGAAACTCCAGCATTTTTTATTACCATCACTAGTTCACCACCATTGAAGCTAATATTATCTCTTTTTTCTTTTTTTTTTCTTCATTTTTATTTTAGATTCCATAACTTCATATATTTTTATATCTTTATTTCCACATGCAATGCAAATTCTAGGTCTAAGTTTTGGTTTTTTGTTCGTCGAAGTTGAATCTTTTATTAAATTTTAGAAGAAATTACAAATTATCTTCTAAACTTTCACCTATGTATGAATTCACCTTTGAATTTTCAAAGTGTACCTTTTAACCCTTGAAACTTTAAAAATTGGCACAATTAAAAGATTTAACATTTCAATTAAAACAAAATGAGAAGAGTAGATCAAACTTTCATCTATGTGCGAATTCATCTCTAAACTTTCATCTATATGCAGATTTACTATACTTAACTATGCCAAATGTTGACTTACGATGTCTAAAAATGCATTATGATCCCTTAAACTTTAAAAAATTGGCATAGTTAAAGACACTTAGAGTATGTTTGGATGGTATGTTTTTAATTTATATCTTATTAGTATCCGATTTGCATTTATACCTTTTTAGTATTTGATTTGTATGGTCTGTTTATAAGTAAAAAAGTTTGTTTTTCCATCTATATTGGTTTTTGACAAATAGTCTAATTAAAATAGATGTCAAATCGATATAAAACCAATGAACCAAATGCACGTTTAACAATTTCCATTAAAACAAAACGAGAAGAGTAGCAAATTACCCTATCAAACTTTCATCTATGTGCGAATTCACTCCATAAACTTTAATCTATGTGCAGATTTACTATAGTTAACTATGCAAAATGTTGAAAGTTTACGGGGTCTAAAAGTGCATTTTGAAATTTTAGGGATTGATTCCACACCTTGGTAAAAAGCTTAAGGGAGTAATTTGTAATGAAGGATATTTGTTTTCTTTTCCCTTTCTAGTTCATTTTTTTTCAAATAAATTAATCAATGAAGGATATTTGTTTTCTTTTCCCTTTCTAGTTCATTTTTTTCAAATAAATTAATCCGAAGTTACCATGGATGGGCTCCCTAGTTATAAAGAAGCTCTCCAATAATAAAGAAATACGCACTACCATGGTGTTCTATTGATTCATGGTTTGGAATTTTCTTTTAAAGCTTTAAACTTTTGGTTTAGTTTTAGCATTAATGATGGAGTTTTTTTTTTAACCCTTTCAATTCATTATATTTTTCTCAAAAAATTAATCTTTAAGTTTTAAAGTTGGGGATCTTTTAAGATTTTGTTGTGATTTTAGTTTTAAAAATTGAGGATTTTTTCCCCTTCTCATTCATTTTATATGATTGTATCTTTTTTTTCTTAAAAGAAGGGTTAGTTTTAAAAGTGTTCTTGTGAACTCTCAAATAATGAAGAAATATATGAAATTAGATAACAAACTTGATAAGAACATGTGCTAGTTTTTACTTAGTCATGAAATCAAAGTAAGTGATGAAGGGAAGAGGTATAATGGAGTGCAAGTAAAGGTTGGGTCTTGGTAGGAAAATTGTTAAATCCTTGATGTGGATGTGATGGTGAAGGCAAGTGGCAAGGAGAAAGATATGTAGTATTGAAAGTGGAAGGCATGGCATCTTGACTGTCTTCCTTTATTAGTTTTTTTTTTTTTTTAATTTTGGTTAGCTTACGGTTTTTTATTATTTTGGTTAGTATCACATTTAGTACCCAACTTTCCCTGAATATGCACTCAATTAAAGTTTTCATATTCATTAATGCTACCTCAGCTATCACAATTAGATCCTTTTAATTTTACTATATATTATTAGCAAATAGAAAAGTGAAACTTGTAACTAACAAAACGTTAGAAGATTAGACAATTAAAGAATCCCATTAACATCATATTATCAAATTAGAGAATTAATAAAGTAATTGACTTTTATAAATTTTAATGTGTGTGTTAATCAGCCTCTTAATTATTTAATTTTCTATTTTTTTATTAGTTACATGGCATGTATCATTTTCCCATTTAGAGAGTATCAACTCGATAAATGGTAAGGTTAAGCGGGTATAGGATGGGTAGGGTATGGAGAACTAACTATATCTTACCCTGTAAGGTACATGTATTAAATTTCGCATCCGGAACCTATAAAGGTACCTTATGGAACTTGTAAATTTTTTTTTTTTTTTTTATAAAAATCTCTATATATTTTCTTTTATTTCTTATACTTCAAATTTATAGTTTTTCATATGGTTTTATGTAAAATGTAATACTATCTTATTTTTGTATATTCAATATAAACAATATGTAGAAAAAAAATTAAAAATTATTTGTTAATATCATAAGTTTTGTAACTCATAACAAATCCCTTTGGAACCTGTTTATGTGATTAGATAAAATTATAAAACTTGCAACAAAATTTCGAATTAAAAATTTTGGAGCTACTTCTATATTAATTGGTTTTAGAAGATAAACAACTATCTACCTAATTTGGGAGTTTAAGTATGTACATGTAACTGTAGTTCTTCTAAAATAAAAATAACAAGTTCTTTTAATAAAAACAGTATGAATCCTTCTAAACTAAAGATTCCTAGAAGGTAGTCTACAAATTATAATCTTGAACAAAAGTGGTTATAATTAAAAAAAAAATAGAACATCATTATTTATTTCACATATATTAACATTGTTTTATAATATTTAACATGGTGGATATATGATATATAGAAACTTGCATACTTTACATTAGAGTATAAATTCTAGGGTGTACATGTTGCAGGATGGCTACAGGGTATAAAGATCTCATGCTTGTGATACTTAATACCCATCGTACCATACCCAACCCTGTATGATAGGGTTACTTACTCACTCCTAATAAACAAGTTTAACTTTGTTAACCAAGGTAGTATTTTTCAATTTTGATTATGTTTTAAATTAATAACTTTAAAATTTATATATCTAGGGAAAATTCAGTACCAAATATAACATTAATCCTTATTATTTTCCATTTAATGTATTTCTATCTTCTATGAGTATGTGAGGAAAAACTTTTGTATGGACAAATTAAAACTGTACGCAATTTCTTATTTGTTGATGATAGGAGTATCATATTAACTAGACATAGGCATGGTTCCAAAACTGAACCAAACTGGATCCGAAACCACTAGTTCTAGGGCATAAAAATGAGGAAGTAAAACTAGAAACCATCTCTCATGGTTCTAGTCCGATTCCATGGAACTGATGGTTCCGAGTTTTACTTTTGGAACTGCCTTTTTATCAAATAAAAATAAAAAATAAATGAATTTTAGTTTTTAATAAAATAAATTTTAAACTCAAAACAAATGTGTTAAATTATTTAACCAAAATTTTTAAATTTTTGTAGAATCTATGTTTATTTATATACAAACACAACAAATATCGATTATAGTTAGTAGGATGAGATTGCAAAATACTATAGAGGATAAAAAGAAAATTACAATATAGAAAATAGTCTCACATTATTAAGAAAATGAATTTTGCTTTTATTAGGAGAAGTTTATATAGACTAATTTATATATAATGTTAAGTTATATTTATTTGTATTGTTGATAATAACATATTAAATATTGTAAAATAATAATAAATTTTACTCTGAGTGTAAACATTAATAATTATATATTTAATATAATATTTTTATAAAATATCTCCAATTTTTCATTTTTTTTGTCTAATGAAACTGATTGAAACCACCAGTTCCACTAGATTTCAGGCCATAAAATTGCCAAAGTACCAACAAACTGGCAGTTCTTTAGTTGGTTATAGAACCGGCCAACTAGTTCAGTTCCAAATCTAGAACCGCCAATAACGATTCCGATTCGATTCCTGGTTTGAAATCGAACCATGTCTCTGTCTAATATTAACCATGTTAGATTGCAACATGACATGATAATGTTTTCTCTTTTAGTTTTATCTAAATTTTAATGAACAATTTTTTTTTTGGGCCATTACATCTTGGAAGGATTGAACTTAATCTATCAATATTAATGCATTAAATTGTAGGATTAATGATTAAATAAAACTCATTTGAATTTCTAATATCTAAATTCTAATGAGATAAGTATTGTTTTTTTTTTTCATTATAACAAGGGGGATTCAAACTTTCATGAATGCTAGCCTACATAGTCAATAGTTAAATAGTACTCATTCGAATATCTAGTCGTGATTTGAATAATATAAGTATTAAAATTTGAATCATATATGCATCAACTTGATATTTGAAGTGCTATTTTTAAATCACATGCAATTTTTTATAAACATTTTTTTACATGTGAAAATCAAGATAGAATAATTCTTTTTCCACAATCAAGAGTAGTTGGATTAAAAAATTCACCATTTAATATAGAGACGAACCCATAGAGGGGCCCAAAGGGCCATGGCCCCTAGCCTGATGAAAAAAATGTACCTATAGCAGAGCTTTTATATAAATCTAGATTGTTGGGATAATGGAACTTGAGCAATCTTTATTTACCTTATTTGCCATTACTTTATGAAAGTAGCCTTCCTCTCTAAAGCCCACAATCAAGTTTGTATTGAATAACATTAAAAAGTAAATTGTTTTTTATAGGCAGCTATCTTCAGGATCCTTGATTAGTTGATCCTATAAATTTCTTTTCGCAATTAACTTCTTAAAACTAATGAATTGGAAAATTCTATGGTTCTGTTATTAATTTTAATGGGACCAGTCCCGTCGGCTATTCAACGGTTCACAATATACCCAACCATGATCGCACAATTAAAATAGTTCATATTCTAATTATTATATTAGTTTAATGATTAATGTTTGACTGGATTACAAGACTGTAGAAGCTCTCCCAATAAATTATTATCTCAATTTGCAACTAATGTTACTGTATAGCTGTTTATAACTTTTTTTTTTCTTTGTATTCCATATTTGATCCTTGATGATAATAATCTTTTAATTTTTCTACAACAACTCAAATATTACTAACATTAATCACATAAATTATATTCCATCTTTAGAGTTTCTAACAAAAAAATAAAAAACAAAATTTCTTTTAATTAATAAAACAATAAATTTTTCATAACTATATAGTAGAGATATCTATTCTACAAAATTTGTGACCTTTTTTATTATATAATTTTTTATGGTGTAATTATGGTGATATTGTGTCTTTTTTTTTTTTTTTATCCTTTCTTTATTTTGTGGTTTTAATCTAATTTTTCATTTTAAGTTAAAAAAATAACTAATTTTTCATTTTTTTTCTTTCACATGCGACCTATTTATGAACAAATGATGAATTGATGTAGGCTTATTCATAAATGAATTTTATAGAGATGGGCTAGGGTTTAATACATATAAATTTTATTTGATAAATAAAAATTGTAACTTTTTTTATATAATAATTTTATAGAATTAGTGGTTTTAGTGATCTTACTCTGATCCCTTGCTTTGTAATCTTGAGTTCTTCCTTTCTTTGATATGTATAAACAATCTACTAACTTAAAATTAGATCAGTTGCTACTATAAAGTTTCTCACTTAAAAAATATATTTTTTCTTAATTTTTTAATCAATTGTACATGTGTTTAATAAAACAAAATGTGACAATTAGCAAATTTTTGTGTATTGTTTTCCTTCTCACTTACTTTTCACATGGTCTATATATATATATATATATATATATTAATGTTATTTTAAATTATTAGTCGTATATGTACATTGTCAGTGTGCTAGTATATAATAACAAAGTAGTAATATAAGAGGTATTAAAAATTTCAGTTGTTTAACCCAAAAAAAAAAGTTGCTATTCTTTACAAAGGATAATTTTTACGAAAAATACTCTATCATCAAATAGAAGAATAATTAGTGTATGGGAACAATATCTAGAAATTAATTGCATTTTTTTCAATATTTTTATTCACTTAAAAAGTCGGGAAAAAAACTACATTACAATACAGCAATATATTAATATGTTCTTTTTCCAATATATATATTTTTATTCTCTGCTGACGGAAACAGGCCCAAATGCGTAGCACCCCGAGTAACTAGTTCCGCAGCGAACCCTCCTTCATCGGAAGGCCCAATCCAGGAACCGTCTATATTAATCAGAAACCCTATCAAAGCGCACAGAAGAACGTGGAAGATCGCCGTCAACTCGCGATGGCTCCTGCACCAAAGACACAGCCAGCCAGCTTGATCGAACAAGACATCCCAAGACGCTTGCCCAGAAACAGATCTGCGACACCTGATTCTCAACTTTCAGAGAGGGTTTAATACGTACAGAATACATTGTCTTGTGTACAAAAGAGCAAAAACAAAAAGAAATGGCCACCACTTCACACATCCCTTGCTTTCCCCACCTGAAGAGGCCCCAGTTCTCAATTCGTTCGTTACCTTCTCGTCGACTTTTATCCATTTCATGTAGAAAAATCAACCAAGTAATTGTCTCTATCAGGAGTGTTTCTACAGTTGGCATTTCCGAGAAATTTGCCCAGTTGAGAAAAAAAGGCAAAGTAAGGATTTTTATTTCGTTTTTCATTTCAATTTTTTTTATCTTTGTAGTACCACGATGTGTTTAGTTATGTTCTTATTTGAGTTTTGTCTTCAGGCTGTTTATGGTAAAATCAACTTAATTTTGGTTCTTGGTCGGTGTATTTTTCAAATAAAAGTACGGAAATAGAGCGAAGGAGAAAAAAAATACAAGAGAGGGGTAGGAAAGGCACTGTCATTGACAGTGCATTTGGGCTTGGGAAGAAGGCACCGTCAGTAATGGCATTAGGCTGGACGTGGAGCAAAAGTGCCTGACGTAGAGGCGCCTTCAATGGGGGTGGTCTAAGGGTGTCGTTTCTAAAGGTGCCTTCAAGCTTGATCCTCCAAATCAAAATGAATAACCAAAAAATCTCAGTAAGTGTAATCAAAATGGAATATAAAATACATTTACTTGAAAAACCAACAAAATATTCAATTTCATTCTTCAGTGAACTTACAATTCATCATACCCATCATAATCAATCCACATAGTAAACTTGTAACTCATCACTTCCCTATGATCAATCAACACAGTAAACCTGCAATTTATCATAAATTATTCAATATTATCCCAACTCCATGACATTATCATATTCTCTGTTCCATGATTAACCAACATAGTAAACCTGCAATCCATCGTAAATCATTTCATATTATCCAATCCCCAGCCACATCATTATATCCCCAGCACAACTTTATCGAGTTCAATCACAAGACAAAGGAAATAGGATAATCTTATAACTAAACATCAGTCACAGACTAAAATAAAGTTTAATATAATACATATTTATGTATACATGATGCTTAGATAAAAAGATACATAAATATGAAAAAAAGTTCAATGATATGATCTATCTTTGCCACTTTTAGTATCGTCGAACCTCTTGAGCAATCATTGATGCTATGAAATCTTATTAATAGCATTTAATACTATCTAGGAATCCTGAATTTAGGGTTTAAATCCATGTATTGGCTCATTACTACTCATTGTTCTAGTCTCAAATGAAGTTCAAAAGTAGTCATTAAATTTCTATATTTATATTTTTCTATTTAATATATTTGTATAACAAGTTTCGAGTTTGAAAATTTGAGTTTCCTTTAACCATATCTTGAATTACCGATTCAAGAAACAAAATCTCATTTTTGGTATCAACTAGAGTCAAATAAGTTCTTTATTTGATTTTTAGATCCTAATCTAGCCAAATTCAAATCATTGATTTATTCTTAAGTTTTTGTTAGATTCTAAGTTTGTTAACTAGTTCATACATTTTATTTTAGAGTCGTGTACTAATATGGAAAATTTCTGGGGTTTATAGCTTCCCTAGGCATAGAAAATTCCTTAAACGCTAAATACAATAGCCTAAAGCCAAAAAAGCGGTACCAAGAGTTAGGGAAGTGTTGCTGTTGGTCAATGAAAGCCTATCTAGGGTACCTTGCTAAGATGAGGAAATTGTAGGGAGATGAAGCTCAGAAACAATTGAATTCCACATTTGAAGAGATTAAGGGTATTGGAAAAACATATGGCCATGATTCTCAAGGGCTGAGTTGCAAAGATATTAGTTGGAGTGGGCAGTAATACCCCATAAAATTAACCAATCCAAAGTGTACAACTTCTGATTGATTGCAAGCCAGAGGATAAAGCTGTGTCTTGGGATGAATTTCTTATTCCAAACGAGCTTGGACCACTTAACTTAAGGGCATAGAGTACGGTTTTGAGAAAGGTGAAAAGCGCACTCAAGGTGCAATGCCTTATAATTGCCTAAGGCGAGAAGCACAAAAAAAGCGCTCACCTGAGAGAAAGAAGCCTCAATACTAATAATTTTTTCAAATTCCTTTAATGCACAAAATTATCAATATTAAATATTTATATTCACTTTAAACTAAAAAAAAAAATAGACTATTTAATTAAAGCAAATATTTAAATAACATAGAAAGATATTCATAAAATATGCATAACATGCACAAAAATATGAAAACTACTATACTATTAATTTTTTCTTTTACAATTCAATCACTCCTCGAGGCTCAAACTCATCATTCACACCAATCATTTCATCATTACGTTCATCATTTATATGCTCATAACCATCAACATTCTCTTCCATATCATCATCACTTATAGCTTCTTCCTTCTTATCTCTAATAAATACTCCACTTGATGACCCTATAACTTGTGCTTGAGATCAAGTATTCCTTTGTGGCTCCTCAACTCTAGTAACTCTTGAAACATCATCTCATGTCAAGTCATCATCTTTAAACACCAATATAGCATCTGCCTCAACAAATGAGTTAACATTCATTTGCCTAATCAATCACTCGTTGCTCTCATCAATACCATCTAATGATATTGGATCAATAACATCATGCTTATCATATCAAGCTTTGCAAACTGGGTTGTATTTAGCATAAACTAAATCATTCAACCGCTTTTGCAGGTTTATTTCTCTTCTTCATCTGTATTTGTGAATAATTATGTTAATAATAGTTAGTGTTATTGCATATGATTGTAAGTTATACTCAAGTTAAAACTTTAGGAAACTTACTTGCTCAAACACACTCCAATTCCTTTCACATCTTGATGAACTACAAATCAAACTCAAAATCTTAATTGCAAATTGTTGTAAATTAGGAGTAGAGCTTCCATACATTCCCCACAATTCAACTATGTACAATTATACCCCAACCACCCTCCCCATCTCCTCGCCGCCGCACGCCCCCCCCCACAAAAAAAAAAGAGCTTTAGTTATTATTTAATAGACTATCATTATTTACAGTATAAAGATTTTCTCAATTACCTGGTTCTTTTGTCATCTTTGATCTTATGGCAAAATCATACCAAATAAACCCTTAACATGCTTATAAGTAGATATCTCCCTAATTATCTTATCTTGTACTTGTGGTTGGAGAACCAATCTCTTGATAGTAGCATATAATCCCGAAATGACTTCTTCATTGAACTTCGTACTTGGATTATCATAAAAGTTGCCAGGATTTAAGAACTAGCTGCATGTAAGGATGATGTAATCGACAATTCCACCTCTCATCAATAATCTTGCTTACTTCTGTATATTTCTCTTCATCACCATTAAACGATTTTCCAATACACTCCTTTGCTCTATCCATAGCCTCATAAATATATCCCATAGCTGGTTTCTTCTCATTATTGACAAGTCTAAGTATCTGTATAAGTGGCCCCACCACTTTAAGAATGTAGAAAACATTATTCCAAACGCCAATTGATAAAATTGTTTCACATATCTAGTTACCTTTGATTTTCTTTGTCTAGTTGCTAGAAATCTAATCGCCTGAAGTAAACATTACTCTCAAATGATTTTTGTGTTTGTGAATGCATTGTAAAGTGAGATATGATGTGCAAACTCTAGTTTTCCTAAGGTGAATGAGTTCCCTATTTTTTTGTAAAGGATCTCATGGTATTCAAAATGCCTGTACGACTGCATATAAATCCAGTTAAGTTAACTATTTTTCAATAGTTCTTGCTACATGAGGAATCTTCCCAATATCCTCTAGCATTAGATCTAAGTAGTGAGCAGCACATGGTTTCCAACACAAATGTTGTCTCTTTGCTTCTAATAACTTTCTTACCAACATAAATATTAAAAAAACAATAAATAATTCCATAACATAGTATGTTTATACTATAATAATTAACATATAATATATTATCATTGAAACTAAAACTTATCAGCTAGAACATAGTTAGATCCATTATTAGTAATAACTTGAACAACAGTTGCTTCTCTAATCTCATCCACGAACTTGTCTAATAAAGTAAATAGCTTTTCCCTAGTCTTCTTGTATGATGATGCATCCACAGATTTTATAAACATTGTTCCCATGGGACAATTGACTAAAAATTGATCAAGCTTCGATGGGTTCCACTTAATAAACCATCCAACATAATTGAACAACCGAGCTGCTTCCAAGTATCTTTATGCTTTGAAGCAGTTCATTAATATACTATAATTCTTTCTTGAGAAGTAGAACTCTTAATTCATAATAACTTAGGGGTTTCATATTTGGTCCATATTGACCAATGTCTTCTATCATCCATTTAAATAAATCAAGATTTGTAACATGAAATGATATACCTGCTTGATAAAAAAACCGAGCAATACATTGACAAGCTTGCTCCCTCTTTCATTTGTCATGAGCATCATTCATAGTGGTTTGTTTCATTTTCCCCTTTTTCCTCATCACAAAAACATGTTCCGGCCTAATTGTTACAAATTACTCTTTCTGATTTTTCTTTTCATTCATGAAAACTTTTTCCTCACTTCTGGGATACTTCAAACATCTCTTAGCATTTCTATTGTTTCCTATTTGATATAGTTTAGCTCTATAAATCCCTCATTTGGTGACTTTTTGATAAAACATGCAAGTCATTGAATTTACATCATTTTTATCAGCTAAAAAATTGTATTTCCATCTCGGATCATTCCGCCTGCTCATAGTCCCACTTCCACTAACATCGTGTGGGTCCATCTAAAATATGTTCCAACCTCACTATCTAAAATAAAACAGAAAAATAATTTATGAAATTATAACCAGATTTTTTTTACTATCTATTGTTTGTATAAAATAATTTATAACCTAAAAAATATTGTATAACTTAATCAATTTTTTTTTCCTATTACCATAAAAATTGTAACATCATTAGAAAAATAGAAAAAAAATGAATAACATATGCTAGTTTAGAAAAAATAATAAATAACTTTATCATAATTTTTTTCTTTATTTATAACCCACTAGTCAGCTTTATTTTTATTCTATTGTTAAATAAAATAAAATATAATTTTAGGAAGTTATAAGCCATTAGCCAATAAGAAGTCAACGATTATATAATAAACCAGAAGATGATGATGATGATGATCATAATAATAATAATAATAACAACAGAAAGATAGAGAACACATACCTAATAAGTTGAGAAAATGGCTAATATCAAAGATGTAGGTAAGTGTGGAGGCAGAGGAGTTTTATATGTGACAAATGTGGGGCAGAGAGTTTTATATGTGACAAGTGTGGGGGCAACTTTTGGGGTTTTATTATTATATTATTAAATCTTGTCTTTCATTTTACATCTTTACCCTATTATTTTCCTTTTTAACCAAATAGTCAAAAGGTAGAATTTAACATTTCCTTCTGATTACCTATTTCACTTTTTCCTTCTTTAAATTATACTGCCTTATCTAGGGTGAATGCTTTGTGCTTTTTCCGCTAAGGCATGTGCTTTTTCACAAGTGTGTCGCTTTGGTATATGAAAAGCGATTTCTACTATTGCACTTCGCTTCTGCACTTTAAGCGATGAACCACTTGCTTTTTTAAACACTGGGAGTACCAAAAGCTTGTACTACTTTTTAAAAGAAAACTCACCTAAAGTTGAAGGAATCCATAACAATTTATCTTGCCTAGAAGAGTTAGGCTATAACAAGACTGCAATGTGAAAAGAAGACTAGAAAGGAGAATTAGGCAAACTCTAGCTATAATCCTCAATCAAGCAACAAAGTCTAGCATTAAAGGCCATCCCTGAGGATGAAATTCCCTAGAACTATAATTCTCAGTCAAAGGTTCTTGAGAGAGAGAGAAATTAGCCCAAAGTGAGATAGATACCTCATCACCAATTTACTACTTAATGAATTGACGAGCTATTGGTCTTAATTTGAGAAGCTTGTCCTATGTCCATGAACAAGAGGATGGTGTTTTTACTCTCCATAAACTATTCCCTTTGAGAAAATTAAAGTGCACCCAATTAGTCCAAAGGCCCTAGAGGCTACCATTACACAAGTGCCAAATATGTTTGATTTGTGTGGCTTTGTTCCAAAAATCTAGATTAGGAATCCCTATATTGCCTTCATCATTGAGTGAACACACAACATCCTACTTGATCTTAGCCTTTGTAGAAATATTAGGCCTACCACTCCAAAGAAAATCCCTCATTAGTTTTTCAATGGAGCGAATTACTTTCTTTGGTAAGATAAACACTGAAGCCCAGTAAATTTGCATTGAAAAAATGACCGATTTAAGGAGTTGTAGTCTTCCAACATAGGATAAAAATTTGCTAGTCCAAGAGTCTAACCAGAGGAATGCTTTCCATTAAAGCATTACAGTTAGATCACTTGAGCTTTGATGATATCAAAGGAACACTAAGATACCGAATAGGCAATTTACCTTCAATAAAACCAAGGCTAGAGATGGCTGAATTTTGTATGGATTCCTCCCCATTACAAAAGAAACCATATTTTAAGACCATTAGCCCTGATACCTAATAAAGATTCAAAAGTAGAAAGAGCTTTGTGGACTAAATTAATAAAAGGAAGATCACCTTTACAAAAAATCAACAAGTCATCTTCGAAACAGAGTTGAGTGTCTCTCTTCCCAAGCATTCCAAACAAAACTTCCACACCTAAAGCAAATAAACCACATTCCAAAAATTGCTAACTAATTGTGTCATTGGCTTTCAAGATATCTACTTGTAACAAAAATATTATCTCTAATATGCCTTCCTGAAATGAAAGCTTCTTGTTCTTTGCTAACAAGGGATGATAAGACCTCCTTAAAATGAGAGGAAAGGAGCTTATATGTGGTCTTATAAATCACATTGCAACAGGAGATGGGCCTGAAATCTAACCAAGTCAATGGATTAGAAACTTTAGGGTTTAACGAAATGATAGTATTGTTTACGTCCTTCAAAAGAAAACTAGAACTCAAGAATTCTTTAACTACTAAACTAAGATCTAGCCCTAATACATTTCATGCTGCCTTGAAGAATTTCGTTGAGAAACCATCCGATCCCAGGGCTTTGCCATTAGCTTAGTTGCAAAAAGTTGATTTGATATCTTGATCTGAAAAGGCAGAAGTTATGGAAACAACCTGTTCCTCACTAAGCCTTTTAGTCACAAAATCATATAGAGATCTCCTAATGGAGAATTGAGAGCTTTAAATAAGTTGGAGAAGTGAGAAAGATCTTCTTTATGTACATCTTGGTCACCTTTAACTATTGACCCATTTCCCTTAACCAAGGAATTAATAGAATTTTGGTTTTGTCTTTGGTTCATGGCTTTGGGAAACAGAATTGTGTTCTTGTCCCTAAGATTCAACCACTACACCCTTGAATTTTGTTTAAAGAAACTCTCTTTAGCCCCTCATAAGGGGCAATAGTGCTTGAAAGCTTGGCTTTACTCATTAAAGAGATCAATATGCCCTCTAGCAATAACAACTTGGATGGACTCCAAATAATCTTTGGCCCTAGCTACTCGAGAGGAAATATGGGAAAACTCCTTACCATTAAGCTTCTTTGATTCAAACTTCAGCCTCTTCAACTTGGATATAACCTAGAAAATATTGGATCCAACCATTTCACTATTCAACACTTTTGAACTAAAGGCACAAACTCCTTGGAATCAAACCAAAAGTCAAAACATTTAATTTTTCCATACCCAAAAGAAAGTCTCCTTTCACATTCTGGTCGAGGCCTCGACCCAGGCCACAACCTAAAAGCGTAGCCAAAATTCTTGACTCTATGGCCATGATGTTGGGTCATGACCTATGTCGAGGCTTCAACTATGGCCTCGACCCAGGTCGCGACCCAAATTTGCTGCCACAAAGTCAAAATTTTGGCTTAGATTTTGCGTCGTGTCCTGAGTCGAGGCCTTAATCTTACCTTAGACCTAAGCCATGACTCAATATCATGACCAAAATTATGACTTTATGGCCGCGATATTGTCTTGTAGCTTGTGTCGAGGCATCAACTTAGGTCATGATCATAATTTTGGGTTGCTTTTGTCAAAATTTTGATTAATCATAAGTTTGGTATATAACTCAGAATCCTTATTATAATATGTCTAGACGAAGCTTGTTTAGAGATTTATATTAGTTACTAAGATTTACCCCGTAATTGTGAACTTAAGGCAAAAAAAAAAAAATCGTTTAGGGCCTGAAATTTACATTTTAATTATTTTTCTATATTTAATTTTTTTATTATTATTTAATAAACTAGCCATTGTAAAACTAGCTGTTGAAGTGAAGTTCTATAAATGGTAAACAAGTATGTCATAAAATGCACTCTTTAGTTTTCTTATTTCTAAGTGTATACTATTATATTCTTCATCTTATTAAAACATAATATCTATTAGTAGCTCCTCAAGTAGCTCAAGCAGCTCTGATTCTAAGCAAAGCAATAGTTACAAGAAAGCAATTGATGAATTTATTTTATGAGACGCAGTTCGTGATCTCAGCTAATTGCTCGTTTATATCAAGTGATCCTAGAGATATGCAATAGTTCTAATGCTACTAGAAGACGAAAGCGAAAGTATATGAATAGAGGTCGTTTAGAAGGCCACAATCATCTTTATAATGACTACTTCTCGGATAACCTAGTGTACACTGATGAGCATTTCTAATGTAGATTTCAAATGAGAAAGAGTATGTTCCTCCGTATTGTACAAGTGCTACAGGATTACTCATCCTATTTTACATAAAGGAGGGATGCTACTAGCAAACTTAGTGCTTCACCACAACAAAAGTGTACTACAGCGATTCGAATGTTAGCATATAGAGTAACGGGTGATGCTTTAGATTACTACTTGTGAATGGCTGAAGGCATAATCATACAATGTGTCAAAAAATTCGTCCAAGGGTCATCACTTGTTTTGGTGATGAGTATTTACACAGGTCAAATCAAGCTGATATTAAGCACCTACTTAATATGGCTGAGCAACGTGGATTTCCTGGTATGTTAGGAAGCATTGATTATATGTATCGAGAGTAGAAAAATTGTCCACTTGCATGGCAAGACATGTATACTAGAGGAGATCATGGGTCTCTGACAATCATGCTTGGAGCTGTCGCTTCATATGATACTTGAATATGGCATGTATTTTTTAGCATCCTGGGTTTAAACAATGATATCAATGTATTGGAGCGGTCACCTTTATTTGATGATGTCCTAGATGGACCTGCTCCAATGACACATTACATCATGAATGGTAAGAACTATGACATGGGATATTATCTCACCGATGGCATATATCTAGAGCAATCAACATTTGTCAAATCTATTTTATATCCACATGGTCCAAAGGAATAATTATTTGCTAGGCACCAAGAAGGATGTAGGAAAGATGTTGAACGATCTTTTGGAGTGCTACAATCTTGTTTTGCTATAGTTCGTGGACCTTTGAGTTTTTGGGATCAAGAGGTTTTAGGGAAAATTATGACGGCATGCATAATTTTACATAATATGATTGTCGAAGATGAACGAGATAGCTACAATTTAAACTTTCAAGTACCAGATTATGAATTGGGAGACAATAGTGCACTAGCATCTCAAATTTCTCATAGTCATATTGCGGAATATGCAATGTATATAAAAAACAATATTTGACTCCATGATAGGTTAAACATTGTCATTACAAACCGACTTGATTGAACATGTGGGGGACGATTTGGACCCACTAGTTGACATTTAATTGTTATAGTTAACTATTTTAAATTTTATATTGGTTTTCCATTCTTTTTTTTTTCTCCCTTGAATGTTGGTTTTGTACTATTTAAAATTGTATGTTGCTTGTATTGATTTTAAATGAAATTATCATGTTTATAATTTATCTTAAAATAATTAATATTTTCATACTTCTATTTTTAATAAATAAATTAAAATAATTTTAATTTTAATTTTAATATATTTTAAATTTATTTCCATATTTATTTAACATAGTGAGGGAAATATTTTTTAATCTAAAAATGACCATATAATATGGGACCTACAAAAATTATTACAAATTATGAAGAAACTTTGGTAAGTAACTCACGGATAAAGTGGAGTGTTGCTTAAAAGAAGAATTGGTTAAAAAACTGACATGACATTTTAAGTAACTCCTTCAAGCAACTTACTGATAAAGATGGTCTAAGAGAAGATGAGGTGCCTTTTCAATGGTGCATCATATGCTTCCTCTTTAATAATAGTCCCATGCTGAATAGTTACTGAAAGATCAATAGAATTTGTTCTAACGAACCAAGCTCAAGCTTGGCTTGAGCTGTTGTTTAGGTTGGATTGTGAGGTTTGCTGAAGTTTGTAAGCCAACTTATTTAGGTCCCAAGTAGTCATTGAATTTGATTTATACATTTATTCACTTTTATATATTTGACGTCATAGATTTGATATGGGTTGAGTTGCTTATGAGCAACTTAAGGTTGGCTTGTTTAAGCTCAAGCTGATTTGAACTTGATTTATAAACTAGTCGAGTTCAAACTTGAAATAAAACTCGTATATCTAAGCAAGTCATGTTCGAGTTTGTATTTCGAGCTTAGTAAAACACTTAGCTTAGCTCAAGTTTGATAACTTTTTAAACGAGCTACTCATTTATTGCACTAATATAGATGATCTTTGATTCTAGTCAGCTTTTCATGGACCGCTAAGCCACAAATTGCACGTATTGGACAATGCTGAAGATGTAAGTCCAAGGATGTAACTAAGTGAATTGTTTCTGTAGAAAACAACTTGCTCTATCGAAAAGTGAGATACAGGCACTTAGTGCCTGTACATCATTTTTTTGGGAAACTTGGTGTCCAATGTTTGATTTTAAGCAAAAAATTGCTTGTACTTTCAAATTGATGGCATTTTAGTGCTCCCATACTCTTGGCATATAATGGAAATTGAGCACCAAATCAAACATTGGGTACCAAAATGCCATCAATTTGAAAGTACGGATATTTTTTAGCCCAAAATTAAATATTAGACACCAAATTGCTAAAAATGAAATACAGCCACTCCCTATGCCTTTATCCGGTCGAAAAGTAGAAGGAAAAATCTTGTGAGACTACCGTGCTTAAAGTTTTTATGCACTTAGAGATAAGAGTGTTGGATCGTGGCACACTATAAGATATCAAACTTTTGCTAATATTATTTGCAGAAGAATTCTATGGAGTTAACAAATAAGGAAACTCAACTACTTACTTCTCTTTTATTTTTCCCAGTCCATCGAAATTTTAGATGCTTGCTTATGCTACTTTATCCCCCTCCCTTGCCCCATAATTCTGTTATTTTATTGATATCCACTAATTTATTTGAGCTCAATTATAGCTAAAATAGTTGGACAGACATTACAAGTTAGAATTATTATGCTTGATTTTCTAAAATTTTATGTTATATTATTATACTTGATAAAAGACCAATGGCATTGTGCTTGTGCCTCTTTATGTAGGTGGCACTTATTCCATACATCACTGCTGGGGACCCTGACCTCCCAACAACAGCGCAAGCCTTGAAGATCCTTGACTCTTGTGACTCGGACATAATTCAATTAGGTGTTCCCTATTCAGACCCGCTACTCGAAGGCTCTGTTTGTCAAGTCAGATAGACGTCTCCCTTTTACTTATGGTTCATTCATAATTGTCTTCATCGCTTGCTGATGTATCTCCTTTTTAGGCTTCTGCTAACGATCCTTGGCTAGAGGAACCAATTTTAATGGATCATATCAATGCTGAAAGAAGTAATCCACTTTTGCACTTGCTAGTGTTTCGTCATTCTCATATTTTATGGTATACTTGGATATTTCATCTGATAAGTTTTTCCCTAATATGCGAAAAGTAAAAGCAAATTAAAAAGAAGGGATGGAGAAATTGTGTCCTTGCACTTTACTGTCTCTTTTAATTGACGACAATTTTTATGCCTAAAAAAAAATTGATCAATAACCACAAGATACTAGGTGGAAAAAAAAGAAAAAGAAAAAAGAAGAATATCAAGAGCGGCTTTTATTCCATGATTTTCCAAAAGCAATTTGCGAGTATGCATATTATGTCTGGTTGGATGAGCCTATATACTATAAAGCTTTGCTTATTCTTATCTAGTTCCCTTCTATTCTCTGAGATGATTTTTTTGCATTGTTCTTGACCTGACAGGTAACTCCACAGCTATCTTGCCCAATTGCTTTGTTTTCATATTACAACCCTATTCTAAAGCGTGGAGTTGAAACATTCATGTCCACTATCTATGGTGCAGGAGTACGTGGTAAGAAGACTTATCCAGAATGGTTATGATCTGAATGCTGATATTTTAGTAATTAAGATAGCATTGACAGATTCTTATCATTAAATTATCATTGATAAATTAGTCATGTAACCCCGAGGTTGAAGCACTTTTGTTGGTTGACATAGATAATTTCTCGAGTCTACTTCGTTAGAGAATTAATCAGCAAATTTCTAGAAGATGTATCTTGATTTTCAATAGGCACCAATACTCCTATTTTTCACATAATTGATCTTACAAGCAACTCATCATAAATATGTATGGTGTGTATATATATATATATATAATATATATGGGCCAGGATAACCTTCCATTCCATTGTCGTTAGAAATAGCACTGGGGTTGATGGCGCAAAAATAGGTAACACGCAAGAACTAATTCTGGAGTGAGGGTTATAAATTGAATATCATTGTTTTTTCGTTTAGGTGATAAAATTAGATTATGCATACAACGACTTAGCTGCAAACCCAGTTCCAACTCCAATGTTATTGCACAATCTTATGATGCTTGAATATGCAATTCTTTCAGGACTCGTGGTACCTGATGTTCCTTTTGAGGAGAGTGAAATTTTGAGAAAGGAAGCTCGCAAATTCAACATTGAACTGGTGTGTCTCTTCAATGACATTATGGTCGTTTCATACTTTTATTATTGATGTTCATTTTCCCAGTTTGAATGTTTTGCTATCTACAACACTTTGACATGCATGAAAATGATATCTTCTCTGTCTAAATGGTTTGTTAAGATTAGAGCCATCTATTACTGTTGATAATAAAATTGAAAATATTAGAAAACATAGAGGCTGTGTAGAGTAAATTTAGGAAAGAAAATAAAAAACTCTAACCAAGAATGCGTTACTCCTTCCTTTTGATTCGCACAATTCTTTTGAGTCATTTTGTGACCCGATTTCTTCCATTTTCAGAAGGAATCAATGTTAGCAGCTACTTGCATTCTCATATTTGTTTGTGCAAAATGCATATATACGGTGGAATAGACGAGAGATATCTTGTATTGTTATCACAAATACACTTTCCATATGGCAGTCACGATTCATGAATATTAGCGGCCAAAGAAAATATTAGTCCTAAATCTCTCTTAGAATCTTTTGTTGAGCACATCATCATCCTGTCCCATCCTTCTGATCATATTATAAAAATAAAGATTTGATTCAACAAATCTCATTAAAACTCATCCAAATCTTCTAAATATCAATTTTTGCTCTTTAGTCTTTATCTCTTCAACCTCTTCTTGTTGATTGCCTTGTTACTTAAGCAGTGCTGAAAAGCAAACTACTACTCTGAAAAGTAAGCGACAAAAAAATACATCAAAGATCCAAACTTCCTGATTCATGAACACACAGGTGTTGGAGCAATTTAAGGGGATAAATGCATCATAAATGTGTGTATTTTCCTTCTTTAATAATTAAGTATTTGAACATTATTTATGATATAGTATTTGTACTTTTAAAGTTGTTGCAATTCCAATGAAAATCTAGACATAGAATTGCTAATCAAATTGAAAGCACAGTAATAAGTTGTAAATAAATTGAAAATACAAATACTAAATCATTAAAAATAAATTTTGGATACTAAAATGATAAAAACTATAAGTACCAATTCTGGAGATATCTTTATCCCCATTTTAAATTATTATTAATTAATAGGAGGCATAATTGTTAGATTCAGCTACGTAAGATTCGTGTCAAAATGAAAACACCATATATATATATATATATAAATTATATGTAACTTTAGCCTAATAAAACAATCAGACGTTAAAGCCTCACTTAGCGGCTAATTTAAACCTGTAAAAAATTTAGCTAACTCTGAAAAGGAGTTTGTTGTCTTAAATTTGTTGTCTTTATTATGTCCCATTCAACTACACGTACCTGTTTCGGGGATCGAATGTCACTAAGAGTAGGATATCCCTACCATAGGTAACCACTCTTTCTCAAGATTTCTTTTTTAGAAAAAAAAAAAAATCTATATTTTCAAGAATTTCCCCATCAGTCATGCCAATAGACAAGATTTCTAGAGTTGAACCAATAGATTATATTCTCCTTGTCTTGCTCTCTCTTTTTTCTTTTTAATTCCCTTGATCCCATGCGTCATTCCATCATGTCACACATATAAATATTGTATTGGAAAATGTAGTGCAAGTATCGATAAATCTATTAAAAATGCATTGATGCACGAAAATACTAAAACATGCACCAATTTACCTTATTCTTTTTAACTTCAAAGGAAAACAGTCATTACAATTCTTTTTATTTCTTTATTTTATTTTATTTATTTATTTATTTTAAACATGAGATGAAAGAGGCACATGCTTGAGTGCTTGTGTGCATAACAAGGCGTGCGCTCTTTTCAATTTGCGGTGCCTTAGCCTCTGCAAGGCACAAGGGCACGCCTCGCCTCGCCTTAAGCACTTTTAACGATATAGATTAACTTTGTGGGTGACTCAAATGCATTAAATTACACGTGATCTTCTTTAATAGTTGAGATAAGCAAAATTCTCCAGACCATACAGAAAACTTCTCTGTTAAAAGTGAAAGTCAAATTGTCACCATTAGATTATGGATAAGCTGTGATTTCTCATATACTTAGTTGTCCTCATGCTGTTTCTACTTCTTAGGTTCTGCTTATAACCCCTACTACTACAACTGATCGGATGAAAGCCATAGTGGAAGCAGCAGAAGGGTTTGTGTATCTGGTAAGATTCTGGTTTGATATCTCTCTTTTGTTGGAATCTGAGCACTGCATCAGTACCTGTTGATCGAGAATTATGTCTCATTGAAGGTCTTTTTGGGCCAAAAAATTCATCTGGTGATCCTTCTTTTGAGTTTTCTGTATGACCATAATCTTACTTTGCTGCTATAGAATGCTTTTCATCTGCTCAGGAGGCAGTTGTTCTCTTTTATTCTTTAAGCTCCATTATTTTTATTCACTAGTTAGTTTTCTGCCTTGGTTTGCTCGTTCTTATTTCATAAAGATAAATAGACAGGTATGCTTTTTATACCCTGGACAGAAACTCAAACTGTGGCTATAGGGGCTATCCTTAATAAAATTATCTTTGGGATATTTTTTTGGTACCATCTATTTACAATTGTTCGTGCCAGTTATTCAAACAGTGATGGCTATGTAGGATTAGTGCTTCTTAATTGAGTGAAATTGATCAAGGAGCTCGTGTCATGCTAAACAGGGAGAATAAGATTGAAATGGATAAGCTGAATGCTTTCTATACACATAATGTTTGCTTTCATTCAGTGATTTGTTACTGTTTATTGGGGTGATTTCATAGAACTTTTATGGCATTATTTCAATATCATTTGATCTTGATAACCTGGATTCTTTGTTAAATTTAATCTATTCAATTTGTAATCAACTGTTCTTTACAGATACTTCCCAGCTTAATTCACGTAATCAAGATCATAACATCCAGCTAAATTAGCTTGAATTGTGTCGTATTTTGACAAGATTTTTTTCTCAACAATATGATAATTATTTTTCCATGATGGAAAATTAGGGGATCGGTATATTTTTCTCTTTAAGATGCTTAAAATACTTTTGATATGTGCCATGCTATAGAAATCTTTTTTGAATCTTAAGTAAATTAATCATTTTGCAGTAAAATGGACCCCTCGCTTTATATGCTGATAATAGCTCTAATGTTGTGTATTCTACATTGCAAGACTTTCTGCTCCTTTTGATAAGTAAATTAATATTTTTCTCTTGTTTACTTGCTTCTGTGAATCTGCATGTTTTTTCCCCCCTTGTTTGCTCACTTTAGTGAAAATTTGCTGATGTGATTTCACATTTTCACCATGAGAATCTAACTTGTATATTTTGGTTGGAATAGGTAGTTCTGTTGGAGTTACAGGTGCCCGAGCATCTGTGAGTGATAAAGTGCAAAATCTTCTATGGGAGGTCAAGGAGGTTGGTTTTGTTAGATCCAACCTTTTCACTGTTGTGAAATTTGAAGTGGCAATAGGCTTTAATTAAAAATGCAAGACTTGCAGTGCCATTGGCTGCCCAATCAATAGGTTTTCTTAAATTCAAGTGCAAGACTAGCAACTGCACTGACTGCCTAATCAATAAGCTGTAAATTTAATGTTGTTGGTGGAGCTAAGCATGACTTTCTACTATAGCTTGCATCGTAGGATTGGCTTTAAGTTCCATGTCCAGAAAATGCAGTGGACACGTAGCAGGTAATACTGGGAAGGGCAATCACTACTAGAAGGGAACAAGTACACTGCACTTTGTTCAATAATTGAGAATTCGTGTGTATCTTAGAGTGTTAAACAAGTTATGATGGCACGTCTGTCACAAACTTCAACTTCTCCAAAAGGACAAATTGACTTGCTGTAGTGATTAACACCCCCTTATCATACTATGAAAATTGAGGATTGCAAGAGTAATAATAATTTTCAAAAGAATCAGAATGAAAGAAATTGAATTTGCTACTTTGCTTCTATCGTGTTTTCAACCACATTTTCTATCTCATGTTTGCTTTGCTTAGAATCATTCTTGTTGGATGACATATTTTCCTTTTCCCCTTAATTTGGATGACAATTCAAAGCTGCTTGTTTGTTTTGTTAGGCTACAACAAAACCTGTTGCAGTTGGCTTTGGTATATCGAAACCCGAGCATGTTAAACAAGTATGACTTGTAAACATCTCTAGGTAATTTCTTGTGCTTTTGTTTAATCCTCAATTAATTTTTCACTTCTACAGGTGGCGAGTTGGGGAGCCGATGGTGTTATCGTTGGAAGTGCCATTGTTAAATTGTTGGGTGAAGCCAAATCTCCTGAAGAAGGTTTGAAGGAATTAGAAAATTTCACCAGATCAATGAAATCTGCATTGCTTTGATCGGTGTAGAAAAAAGGCATTCAAAGTGCCTTTACTTTGCACTTTGGGCAAATTAGTGTCTGAAATTTTATTGTTTATATTTGTGAGAGCATTGGAAGTGCCTATATTTTGCAATTTGGATAAATTGGTGTTTGAACTTTAATTCTTTATATTTGTGTGATATTAGAAGTGTCTATATTTTGCAATTTGGATAAATTGGTGTTTGAACTTTAATTCTTTATATTTGTGTGATATTGGAAGTGTCTATATTTCAATTTGGTCAAATTGGTATGTGAACTTTCATTCTTTATGAAACTTTCATTTTTTATGAAGTGTCTATAAAGATTGAAAGTTCACACACCAATTTGCCCAAATTGCAAAATATAAACACTTCCAATGTGTCACAAACATAAAGAATGAAAGTTTAGACACCAATTTCCCAAAATTGTAGAATATAGACATTTCCAATGCCATTTGTCCGATCGATGTTTTAGTGATGTGAAGTTGTGAACCAGTTTTGGCTCATTTTAGATCGTGTTTTCAATTTCTTTTTTTTCAGTTTATTTAAATGGAATCTTTGCATATGCGTAACTTTTCAATCTCTGGATTCTTTTCGTGTAAATGCAAAGATTTTGTGATTGCATATGGAGGATCAGATAAAAAACTATGGTCTTATGAGATTTCTTCTCTTTGAGTTGGCAATTGGAGATGATATGATAATTCTGATTATAAACCATGAGGATTGAAAATCACAAATATTATCGTACGGAACAGCTCTATTGTCTTTTGGTGTATATGTTAAGTAAATCTAGATTATTATTTTGTTAATGTCCAAAGGAAGAAGACAAATGTGATAACAAACGTTAGTATAATTTATATTTCAGTAGCAATAACAATGGCTAGTGTTTATGTAGTGGTGTGAATGGTAATGTGAATACTGGTGTTTGAACAATGTTTGTGCATGTATTGTAATGTGTGCAGTTAATTGTCATGTGTTAGGATGCTTACATGATAGTATATGTGTTCTAGATAGAGATAATATGCAGTTAAGCTTATGTGTCAAAAAGAGAGCAAAGATAAGACTAGTAGTTGGTGTAATTGCCCTTGTACAAAAAAATATCTATTGGTAAGAAAATGAAAGGAAGAAACAAGTCATTTTTCAAGAAAAATTTTAGAACTTCAGTTTAAGAGATCTTAAGGATTTCTCTTCAATTGAGCTTTAATTAAGAGATCGTCGGATTTTCTCTTAACAAGCTTGAAAATTTATGTATAAAAATCGATCTTGTAACAAATTGGTATTATAGCTAGACATAATAGAAGATATCAAACAATTGTAGCAATAATTTCAAGCCTTTCTTTGGATGTATGAACACAAAAAAAAAAAAAAATCAATTAAATTACTTTATTCAATTTTTTTTATTGTTAAATTACTTTACTTAATTTAAGTAAGGAAAAAAAAAAAAGCAAAATAAAATTTTAACTAAAAATAACATTGGAACTAATAATAATTTTTTATAGCCGATTAGCTAAAAGAAATTTTACAGTTATATAATCATTTGTACTTTTTAGTTGTCATGTAAGTAACATAGACTATACAATAAATTTACAAATAGGTCCACAAACATAAAATCAAGTCTCACATTGTTAATGAAGAAAAGTCCATTTTTGTTAAAAATATATATAAACTCAATAACACATGATTTTAAATATATTTGTTGCTTGTATTGTTAATAACAATATCTTAAATATTGTGAATAGAAAATATCATATAAAAATAATTTAAATATTTTTTTAAATTAGATATTTTTGTTATTTTTTTCTTTATTTATTTTATCTTTCGTGGTTTGGAATCTCATGGTTCTTCAGTCGGTTCTTGAACTAGCGGTTCTAAAACCACTAAGCTTGACGGTTTTAAGTGATGGAAAACCGACTAGACCCTTAAGAACCGGTAGTTCCTCAACTGGTTTGGACCCACCATCCACGGACCAGTTTCCAATTCAACAACTGCAGATGACGGGTCTAATCGGTTCTTGGTTTGGAACCAACCTGTGATGATGTCTAATCCTAGCAATTAGTGTCCTTATCAAAGGAAGCTACAAAGAAGAAAGGGAAGGAGAAGGAAGACGAAGCGTCAAGCTGTGGAGATGATGGAAGAATAGTAGGTGGTATAAGAATGACTTGTGACGGTGAGAAGGGCACATGGGTACTCAGATCTGCGAAACTTGATTTTCCTAAGTTTGATGGAATGAATGTCCTATTGGATGGTTGAATAGGGAAGATCAAGCTCAACTTGATGGCCACCAACAGCAGATTATGGCGCAAATAGCAACATTTCACGGGAAACATAATGTCTAAAATAGGAAAAACTGGAAAAAGTTTTCGTACAAAAGCTGATGGCAACTACCTTGGAGTTTGATGTGTGTTTCCGGCTAGTGCCAAAAACGTCCAAATTAGAATTTCTAAAGTATAATGGCAGCGTAGATCTTTTGTCATGGCTAAATCGGTGTGAACATTACTTTAATTACCGAGGAATACCTAATTATGAGTGGCTGGAATTAGCATTGTTTCTCATGGAAAATGATGCTTAATTATGGTTTTTCAAATCGGAGCACGCCAAGTCGAATTTAGATTGGAATAGATTCAAAACGCCTTGCAAATTGCGTTTTGGAGCACCCCTTTATATAAAAAATAATATAACTATCCGAGTCACATCAACTGGGCATAGTAGACAATTATCAACATCAATTTGAGCAACCATCTTCAAAGGAAGAAGACAAAGATATGATAACAGAAATAAGCATAATTTATATTTCAGTAACAATGATAGTGGGTAGTGATTGTGCGGTGGTGTGAATAGTAACGTGAATAGGGTTGTTTGAATAGTGTTTGTGCATGTATGTGTGCAGTTGGCTGTTTTATATAAGTTATATTTGTCATGTGTTAGGATGCTTATTACATGCTAATCATTGTGTTCTAGATAGAGATAATGTGCAGTTAAGCTTATGTGTCAAAAAGAGAGCAAAAATAAGACTAGTAGTTGGTGTAATTGCTCTTGTACAAAACATATTTATTGGTCATAAAATGAAGGGAAGAAACAAGTCATATTTTCAGAATTTTTAAGTTCAAGAGATCCTAGGCTTCTCTCTTTAATTGAGCCTTAATCAAGAGATTGTCAGGTTCTCTCTTAATGAGTCTAAAAATTTATGTAAAAAAATCGATCCTATTACATTTTTCCAATGTTGTTAGGCCTAGTATGGGGATTTCACCTGGCATATTAGAGGTTCAAGGGTCAATGAGTAAAACCAAGTTGAATTTGATCATTCCTAAGGTTGGGTTAGGTTCAATCGGTTGAACCGAATCGATCAACCTGAGTTTGATAATGCTAATTTTTTTCAAATAAATCTGAACGCTAAATTTTTTAAATAAATTTGAATGTAGACTGTTTGATATGGTATGCAAACGAAATATATGCTCAAAATAATGATATATGAAATCTCTTATTTAAGAAGACAATATGAAAAAAAAAGCTTCACATGGTTTGCTTAGAAAATTTTAAACTTTGTGCATTTTGATATAGCCATTAAATTTCACAAAATTGCTAGATATTTCAAATAAGGTTCCTTTAAAACCAACACTATATCCCCTTTTTTTTTTTTTTTTTTTTTCTATTCTTTGTTTTTTATTGTGTTATTATCACTATGAAATTTTCTCACATGAAATATATGGCTTGACTGGAAATTGTAAATGGGGTAGGTTAAAATCAACAATATTGAATATGAATAGGAGTTTATGTTTGATTTAAAATTTTAAAATTTGAGCTTGATTCGATTTTAATCAAGTTTAGAATTTCAGGTTTGAACGTGACTTTAAATGGCACTCAAAGAGCTCCAACTTAATTTTTTAAACTCATTTAAGCTTGCTAAATGCCATTAACATTGATCTTTCAATAAATAAACTGGGTTTGATTTCTCCCTTCTCAACATGTTGCAGTTGAGAGTACATAGGGAAAAGAAAGAAAAAATAAATAAAAAAGCTCATTTGAGCTTGATTATATATATATAATATATAGACACACACACACACACACAATCAATACCCAAATTTGAATTTGACTCATTTAATATGTAAGTTCGGTTGAAATTCATTTAGACCTGTGAGCTATTTATGCTATATAATATGAAGTTTAAATATGAACTATTTGAGTGGCTCAAGTGATGCTCAAGAACTTGAATGATATGGAGTGAAACTGAAGTAGCTCATAAATTGACTTAGCTTATTTATACCTCAAACTTCATAATACATTGTTTTTAGAAAACATGTATCATATAATAAACACTTTGTTTACAATTTACCTATATGTAGATGTAGATGTAGATGGAGATGCAGATGCAGATATAGACATGAATTTTTTAAGATAAATTTAAATATAAAAATAAGTTTAATTTTAAATAAGATAAATGTTACACTTAAAAAAGAAATATGGCTTAGAAGTATTATAGCCATCAAGCCTAGATTTTTAAATTTCTAATTTAATTTAATTTAATCTAATTTTTATAAAATTCTAACATATTCAATATAAACCCTCAACTAAAAATTCAAAGAAATTTGATTTTTGAAAAACTTCAGGAGTCACCACCCGAATCAAGTCAAAAAAAAAAATCAAATTGGGATTAATTAGTAGGTTGATTCTAATTTAGCCACTAATATGCGAAAAATTAGTTTTAGAAAATGACTAGAGTTTCATGAATTCGAAGGTTATCCTATTAAAACCTATAGTTACCACTTGAAAATCATTCCTTTAATGTTCCAAAATTCATTACTATTTGAGATATTTGCAAAATATTTATTAAAGTTTACAAAACAATGGTAATTACATGCAAATATCAATCAATTTACAAAAGTGATACTATTTACAAAAATTGTCTTGATCACATAATATTTACAAAGTAAAGAAGAATAGAATTTTCTCATATTTTAAGTTGCACCATAGGTACTTAAGTACCCACTGTTCGGGATCAGATGTCACGTAATTCTTTTATAAAAATTTAGTGCATTGGTAATTTTTAATTTTTAGAACTCTTTTCACTTTAAGTTTGTTAAATTTTATTGATTTTTCTATAGAATAAATTTCTAAGTGAACCCTATAAAATTTTCAAATTTATTTTTTTAAAAATACTTCTTTTTCTAGGTGATAAAACCATTCATGCAATTACAATATAATATGCCATGGCATAATCTAGTATTCACAAATCACATTATTCTAAATATTGTCACATGCATTGTCATAGTAAGTAATATTATATCAAACACAGCAAGGCAAAATATTTTTATTCTTTTTAAAATAATTATGTGAAGCACGTCATGACATAATTGAACATTCATGGATCAAATCACTAAAATATTCAAGTATCATAAAAATAGGATAAGACTACTACATATTACCAAATTTGCTATATTTATTACCATGACAATCACAAGAACATCAATTTGATACATGTATATTTTTTTAATATGATTATCATTATTAGTTATTATTATTTTTTTTTAGGACTTTACAAAAATTGACACACAAAATACTAATGATATTATTATTTTCATCATGTTATGGTTACTAATGCTTATTATACTACACATGCACGTATACCTATTAGAATCACTCTATTTTTATTTATTTGTTTATATGCATATATATATTAATGAATTACTAATTATCATTATATTATTATTAAATTACATAAAACAAAATAAGAAGAGGAAAATATACTTTCCTAAAAGAGCATCAGGCACGGGTGACTCGAGTGAGTCAGATTCAGATCCTCGATTGGGTCGGGTTAGAGTAGACAAGATTAAAATTCAAGAACGATCGATTTGGCAATGCTTTCAACTAGTGGCAGCATTAGACAAAGCAAAGGAGAGACATCGAGCACTCCATTAGCATCTACCTGGCCTAAGGAATGCCGGAGGGCGGCGTTCGTAGGAGTTTCATGTGGCAACAGCGGTGAGGTTGTGGTAGTGGCCAACGAATCTTCCTCGAGATGAATCGAAGCTATCAATCCGAAGTTCTCACCTTCCCTAACTTCCCTATAGTGACCAATTTCTTGAACTTTGCTTGCAAAACAAGGTTTTCAAAGAAAAATATCCAAAACCCTAGGTTAGAACACTATGGCACGATTTTGATAATGTGGGTGGTTTCGAGTGGAATCTGTGCTTAAACTAGTGTTGGGGTGTCCGATTTATCCTAGTGGAATGTTGATTTAAGCTTAGAAAGTGCTAAATTATGACAATTTGAATATAGGATTTCTAGGGTTCGTTTTAGCATGAATTTGGGATTGATAATTTAAGTAATAACTTCTAATTAAACTAAATATTTGCACTTTAAAGAACGTTTAGAAGCTTCCTTTGTCTTTCCAATTGCCTAAAGAATGCAAATTCAGATCATATCTTGATAATTTAGGAAAGTAGGATATTGACTTTTCTCAATTTTCCCACTTTGATTCAACTTAGCAAAACCTTAAATTATTTTGCAAATTTGGTACTGAATTGAATTACTCCTCGGCTATATAGTAATTTTACCATTAATCTAGTGAAATTGCAAAGTTAAAGTAGCAAAAAGTGGGATCAAAATAGCTTCCTTGGGCATGGATGGGGATTAAGGAAGAAGATGAGCTGATGTCATCATGGCATAACGTGCATATACGCCTATCTCAAGCTACCATGTGTCCCTGTAATGATAAAAAATAAAAGGCACTTTGTACCTTTTGCATAGATTTGAACCTAGAACCTCTTGTTTGCGATGCGTGTCTTATCATATAAGTTGTTAGTCTATGTCTTGCTAATGTTTGCATAAAAAATGTTTTAAAGCTTACAATCTATGTCCATTTAATTAATTAGCTTGTAATTGGCCATGTAAATGGATATTTGTCTATATATGCAATAAAATTATATTTTATTAAACCTAAAAAAAATTTCTAATAAAATTTTCATGCAATTCTTATGCTTTAAAATGTGTTGATTTTGTGGCAAAAAAAAAAAAAGTAATAAAATGTGTTGATTTTAGGTTTAACACGATATTTTATTTTTATTATATACTAATATATGCATATATTTAAGCTTTATTACGTAAAAATGGGGTATCTACAGTTGCCCCTTCTTGTGGAGGGGTTTGCCAAAACCTTATCACAAAGACAAAAAGAGACCTTATTTTTGCTTTGGTGAGTTTAGAGACGTACCTGGAGGTTCGAAACCATTAGAGTTCGCAATCAATCATTCTCTTGTAAGTGCTCCTTGAGCTAGCTAATATTGAATCTGACTATATTCCTTAGGGTGGCACTTTATTTAGGTTGGTACCTGAAATGTGTTAGCCCTGTTGGAGCTGGCCTATATCTTGGACTTGCACTTCTTGAGCTACCCTTTCTGAATTTGGTCACGCTTTTCGAGGTGGCATTTTTTGGGTTCGATGCTCTTTGAGCTAGCTTGATTCTTAGATCGGTGCTTCTTGGACTTGCCTTTCTAGATTTGATTGCGCTCTTCAAGTTGGCATTTTCTAGGTTCAGTGCTCTTTGAGTTAACTTGCTTCTTGGATCGGTGCTTCTTGAGCAATACATAATGATTACAACTTTACGCTGTGCTAACTGCTCCCATTATATACTCCAATTGATCCAATCTTCTCCAAATGTTTTCTTTCCTTTATGTAGGAATCCTATGCCAAAACCATCTATTTCTCACCAAATTCCCTTCTAAATTGACTGAGACAGCTGGCTCTTTGATTTTTATTTTAAGACCATACCTAGAATTTTCTAAAATTGTCCCTCACACACCATGGAAATCAACTGTACTGTTGAACTGAGGATTATACCAGACACCACAATTGATCATTAAATACACAAAGAAAGACGAAACATGCAAATCCGAAAACTGTAGATTACGTTATTCTGCAAAACTTAACATTGCCTACTATCATTAACTGCAACACTTTCATTTTCATTTTCTTGCTTAGACTAGAGCAACACACTGAGCATCTCTTTCCAAGTATCAGGCACACCAGGAAGGCACCAGTAACTACAGTCAGATGAAAATCCAGCTGGGTTCTGTCTTACTTGTTGACTTATAATCTTTCTATACACTAAAGGATGACCATCTCTTCTTAGGGCAATCATTGTTGTGATGTCCTGTAAATGCATTGGAAATCTCATCTTTCTTAACACTTCTTATAGCACCACCAGTTGTTTAGGAATGTGCTGGTGGCTGGCATATGGTAGTGGCTACTTTTGATTGTAGCATTTCCACTCGTTTTCTCTGCTTAGCAAAAATCATAATTAATGGAAATTATCAATTATGAGAAAATAAACAAAAACAGGTAAATTACAATAGACATATTTGGCAAAATATCATAATTGCAGCAGATGGATTTTCTAAGTTCTGCATTTTTTCCTTTGAAATATGTTGGCATTGAAAATTACATTAGATATTTGTATTGCTACAATGGAGGAAAAAATTCACTGCGTTGACATTTTCCGAAGTGTCCAAGTGTGCTATTTTGGCAATTTAGTGTTGCTTATAGTTTCCATGGGATGTCACTGTAATTAATCCTTAGTAAAGAAAGGAAACAATGATCTACCTATTGTGCTTTGGCGACATGCTTCTGAATATGACTTTTGTTCTGCAAGGGTCAAGGTTTAAATCAATCCATTTAGCCCATGTAGTAAGTCCTTTCTCATATGCCAACATTGGGTTCATATTTATGTATAAAAAGCTTCCCTCCATGTAATAATCCCACCTGAAATCAATCATATTAGACATAATGACCTTATTTTAGATTACTATAACTTTAAGAGGTAATAGATGACATGTCATAGGAGCTATATTTGTCAGAGTGAGTCCACCAATGTGCTAAATCAAATACAAGAACATCAACTCCTCTCTAATACTCTTCTATCTAGTCTAAATGCAGGATTCTCTTGTTTTGAGGTCCTTTGCTGAATTCTACCAGGAGTGGAGCCCAAGAGAACTCAATTGATGTCTCAAAATCCTACCATGAACGTTGGTTAATTTTGTTAATCTAGTAAAAGCTTAAAGATTCCAAACCATCCAGCATAAGGAGTTCACTGATTAGCATCCTCTTCATGTTGTAGTAGTAAAACTTTTCACCTAAACCTGGCTATGTTGATAGATTATGTGCAGATATTCTTTTTTCCACTAGATTATGTTGAAACATTTGTTGATTTAGCTAATAGCTATAACACATGCATTAGCTCAATCTGCAACGGCATGCTTTGGTGCAAGTGGAAGACTTGGTGATATATTCAACAATTGTAAAGGAGATTGCTAATGAGAGCATGATTTGACAAAAGTAAACCAGAGATTGCATAAGTAGCAACAAGGTCTGTTTGTTCCTTCATATTCTGGTTATTTTAGCATCATATTTTTATCATTTTCAAATAAATGCTAATTAAGAAGTAGGTATTGATGAAAAACTAAGAGTTTTACTCATAAAGAGACTAATAGATATGATACGAATATTTTACAGATAAGTTACAAATACATATCTGATATAGATACAACACGGATAAAAATCAAATGATCCAGATAAACCCTAGGGAATCATAGGTCAACTGAATAGATAACTTTACCGTTGCATGAAAAGCCATGGAGGCACCATTATATGAGATTGTTTTCCTGCCTATTGGAATCACTCCTTGGACCAGGCATACCAAGGACACCCATTGGTTTCTCATTATAGAATCACCTACAAGCATGATCCTCTTCCTTCTCATTTTTCCAAGAAACTTGAGAGCATCAAACCTAATTAATATCAACCAAAACACGGCATCTTAAGACTTATATTCTTGCCATGCAAACTGGAAAGTGCTATGTGTGCTCATTCCTTCAACCTGCTAATAACATTCTTAATTAATCATATTCTCAATAACAACATTTTCGGACATGACTCATTTGATCATGGAGTATGACCATATTAACAAAAATGTCAGCAAAATTTTATGATGTCTAGCAGCAAGTATTAAATGCTTGTTTGTTGGCGATTACAGATATAGACATTTTTTTCAAACTTTTTTTTAACAAATTATTTATAAAGAATTAGATACAAATAAAAAAAAAAAAATTGGCAGTTCTCATTAAAAGATCAAAAAGATCAAATATAAATAAATATAAATGTATAACGGACATATTTACATGTATCATTTTGAAAAAGATATAAATACAGATGGAAAACTAACCATCCAAAAAAATCCGATGCATATGATATCTTCTTAAATTTCGTCAGTTCTAACATTGCAGTGCTATATTCATATACCTTGTTTTTACTATGAATTAAGCAAGGAATCTGAGCAGCGAGGCTCTAAATCCTCATAAGAAAGACAAAAATCGTGTGAAAATCTTATTCTACGTACATAATAAGATGCCATGGAATTATGTTGCAAATAATCTCTATATTCAAGATCGTTAATGTAAGTTTACAGGATCATACACTTAACTCATATTCTACTACAAAACAACTGCACCTAATCAATTTTACACTCATTTTAAGAAAATCTCATAAATCATAAACACGTAAAATGTATGATCATAACTCATGATTTTAACTTGCTAAGAACATTTAATGCTATACCTTGGCATGGAGCAACCAAGTGGCTGCTACCTCCATTTCTCATACTGCGAATATGGCCTTCCATTTTTTTGGCAAGTAACAGCAAAACTTAAGTAAGGACAATTCGAGTCATGCAGAGGGTAAGATCTATCCACAACCCATTTTCCAGTGGACGAGTCACAACTCTTTTGAGACTTATGCCTTGTTTGTACCATATCAATACCATCTTCTTCATTGAGCCAAGAATCATCATCTTCCCCCTATAGTTCAAACAATAATGAGTTATTAAAGTTTAGCAAACAGGGAAATACAATACAAAAGATATATAATATGACTTTAGGACTAGGTTTGGCCATTGATGAAGAAGCCACAATGGAGCTTGAGCTTGAAGTGGAAATATTGCAGCTGAAGTATTATAGGACTTGTTGGGATAAGGAACTTTAAAAACACTTAGAAGTTGACTCTGAATGTTCCATTAACGCATGACTTGCGGTCATGTGGGTCTATATAGCTATATGAATATGTTTCTTTTTTTACTGATTATGAATGCTTTTGTTCCTAGTAATTGATATATCCATTATTTTGTCAATAAATCTAATTGCAGTGCCATGTGCTAAAGGAAGGTAAATCATTGGTGGTTGAAACCTGAAAATGAAAGCAATTGATAAAGCAAAAAAAAGTAGGAAATGCATTCCTTCATTTAGCTTTCTTATATTAATTAATTTATCACCATAAAATATCGTTGCAAAGTATAATGTCACAAAGTATATTAGGAATTTATACAATCTCAATAATTGAGGGAATTTAAAGTAAATTGAGAGAATCCAATTTCAATAAAAAATAATACATATTTTTATGCCATGCTGATTCTTTTATATTTGTATGAAAATTTAAATAAATCTTATTCGGTTTTAATAAATCATATCAGACCTTTTAGTTTCTCACTAAAATCTGATGCTATTAACAATGCCATAACACATGGAACTTATTAGGAAAGGTGATAGAAATATAACAACTTATAATCGAATAAGCAACTCAATCATATATTGCCAATGACATAGAGTTTTAATGATTCCATTGAAATATAACAAATTCGATTGAATTTTGATACAAATATCTATCATTTTAATTTAATAAAGGTAAAAGAGAGAAGGAAATGCAAACCAGACCCTTTTGGTTCCTAAGATCACGGTGAGCGGCATCAGTAGGCCATGTTCATTTGTTCATGCACATCATTAGATTCTTGGCCATAGTACCAGTAACCAATATAATGGAATGAAATGAAACTAGCATCATAATGTAGTAGGGCTAATGGGTTAGCGATTGGGATATTTCCCTTCTGACAGACGGGGACTTTAAATTATTACACATTATTCTAGTGAGCCCCATAGGAATTGTCCTTAGTGTTGCAATTGTAATGGTCCACTGCTTATCGCAAATAGCTATTGCTCTATGGGTAATTTAAGGGATCGGTGGGTTAATCCGTTTATCTACTTAATATAATAATAAAAAAAAATAGTGGATTTTTCAAACTCTTTTTACGAACAAATTCTTTTGACCAAAAAGGATTAAGTTAGGTGCAAGACTCATAGGTTAACCCACAAACAACTTTTTTTTTCTTTTAGCTTGGAAAATAAGGTTTAATAAGCATGTTATGTCACTTTTCCAAGTGAGCGATAGACAATTATCAATATATTTCAAACTAGGAGTAAAAATAATGAATAGCTTTTATAAAACTATCTTCATAAGAAAAATTATTAATAGTTATACGCAACTAGTTATTATAGGTGGCAAATAATAAATATTTTCTCTCTTAGTCGTTGTAAAAAGATTTGATTCCTTTATTACACACCTTTGATGGGTTTCCCAATCTAAATGGAGCTCATGATGAGTTGGGGGGCATATTGGCCCAATTTACCCTATTTCCTGCCTCTTATTTGTTGGCCCATGCATGTCTTATATGCACCGGAGCAGTATGAACCAGGTATTATAACTAATCTTTTTTTTTTTTATTTTTCAAAGAATCGTGTGAGTCCACAAAAATACACAAAAATATAAATAAAACTCTTTACTGGTTGATTTTAAGAACTGATTCACCATCGGCTATGTATGGGCAAGTTTAACAACTTGCTTATGCTAAACATTCAAATCGTTGGCAAGGTATACCTTCATTCTAAATTTTTACTTTCTTCTATTGCTTTTCGTTATTTGCTATCTTTTTTTTTTTTTTCTCTTTTTTCCCCTTAAACTTTTTCTAAAGGAGATTCAAATCTATACCAGGTAATAAAACAAGTTAGAGAGCTACAAAAAGCATTTCAGACTTCGTTGTTTTTATTTTATTTGAAAAATTCAACCAATAATTTTTTTAACAAACTAACAAACATAAAAAAATTAAAAAATAAAAAGATTTTAGTTATGCACTAAACTATTGATAATTCCCCCAAGATATTAACTGAACTATTTAATCATCCAATGTTGCATCTCTCCACGAACATGCATAACGAATTAACCTCATGAAAGCCAAGGAATCATAAAGTTGTATCAATTAACTTGGGTATTCTAATATAAACCAGCATCATATTGGTAAAAGTAATAGTAATAACTCGTTAAGTTGACCCTCCTTGTTCTACATAAACTATTATTGTTTCCACTTAAGGGAATAGAAATTCATTACAATCATAATGAATTACTATTAGCTAAAATGATGAATAGCAATTAATGTCCCTATACCCATGAATTACTATTCAATAGTTTATTTTCTAACTTTATCATAAATATTCTTATCTTGAAAATATAATTTATATAATTATCCTCTCTCTGTAATAAAGGCAAGGAGTATTATAGATATTTTACCTTTTACTTCAAGAATTACTTATTTTATTTTTTACATAAAGTGAACATTGTAATAATAACTACAACCCTATTACATTTATTGAATTGGAATTTAATTCCCTTCTTATTCATTATGGTGTAGTAAACCAGTCGTAAGTCATTAACTAGCATATGTCACCGATTTAAAAACCATTTTTATTATTAATTAAGTAGATAAAAAGACTCGAATAAAGTAGTCAAATGCATATTATATCAATTCCACATTACTTATGACCTGCAAGAAGTGACATGGAATGGAACTTAAAGGTGATTGTGAGAGAAGTAAAACAGATAGGAGTAGAAAGTTTCAATCATCTCAAATACATACATATGCATGTCACACTATACACTTAATATAAATATATTTTATGTCATTATCCAATAAGTCTTTTATAAAGGAAAAAAGTAGGTAGGCCTTTGGCCTTCCTATCTTAGGCACTCTCCATCTAGGGTCTACCATGTGGAAAAGTGTACCATAGCGATCCCACTTATGGTACCGCATGCGGTAATATTTCTCAATATGGCAGACCCTCAATGGAGGGTCTACTTAAGATCAGTAGGCCAAAGGCCTACCTATCTTTTACTCATATATAAGATCCTTAAGATGTTACATCACTACCATAAGGAACTTTCCTCCCAAAGAAACTCTCTACTTTATTAGTAAAGTTCTTCATATGGTTTCTTCACAACTTTTTACACTTTTATGGGCTTTATTTACTTTATACAATATCCTTATTTTTATAAAATAATAGTGAAATATTCTGAAAGAACTTACTTTTTGAGATCATTTGAGAATCCAAAAAAGTTGAAGAAACTCTCCACATCAATAAGAATCTTAGAAAATGAGGTTCTTAACATAGGGACTCGTATCAAAGACCTTGGATGTGGATGTACTTACCATAATATAATTTAAGTTATAATTTAGGTGAAAACAAACAATAAACCTTAGCGTCCTGAAATAACTCAAAATATATAACAATGCAATATATGTATGTGTGTATTGTGAAGGTCTCATTCCAAAACTATCACTATAGTTTGTTGCCTCACATTCGTTTCACGATTAGTATTAGCCATATGCAACTAGTTTATTGCAACTATTCATAATTGATAATGCTATCCTCTACCAATATTGTGATTTGTTTATAGTTTTTTTTTGGTATACCTAACTTGTATTATAGTAATTAAACATATGGAAATTTGACCTAGATGCATTTAGCAATTCCATAAATTATAAGCCACTTCATTTAGATTTTAGTCCCACTCTAAGCAGCAAACACCATTCCATACTTATCATCAATCGCAAATAACAATCATCAATCATAAATAGCAAATAGTTTTAGATCCATTATTCTATTCTCATATACAAGATCAACAACTGACTATAACTTAAGTAGCTGGAAGCTACTCACAATTTGAAATAACTTTTTATTCAACACAACTATAAGTATACATGGTATAATCAGTTGAAGTCACTTCTACGTTGGTTGATCATATTCCTAAATTTAGATCGCTAACACCTTAATATTATGGGCCAAAAATTAAAATTGCATGGCTAACTCTACAAGGAAACAACTCCATTTTAAGTATCATTGAAGTCTGTAATGGGGTTTTTAAATATTATTATTATTATTTATTTGGATTTAACTTGTAGGCTAGGTAACAGGGCCTAGTAAGTCCGATTCAATTATTGGGATGGCTTGAGAAGATTTGGCTTGGTGAGCTAGGAATAGGAATCGTTGGACCGATCCGCTGCATCTAACTTTTCTCAGGCAAGCTCATACACACAAGAGATGACTATTGGTCTTAGCCCATAATGAGCTCATTCAAGATAATCATGAGTTGAGCTTATTCCATCTTATTTGTTAATCACTGAGGTGATTTGATGGTCGTCATCCATGCCAAGTACCTATAAATACTTGTTCACTCCTCCTCATTTCTAACTTTTGGAGAGATAAAGAAAATTAGCAATCTGTAAACAAGGCTCTGTTTAGAAAGATCAAACAAGACAACTCAAGCAATTTTTACTCCAGCTGCTCAAGAATTGTAAGGTTGATGCTCGAGGTCTACTTAAGCTCCCTTACCTGTCACTTGTGCATTTGAAATACTAAGACTACCTGTTCTTCCTCCCTTGTTATTCTCTCTAAGCTATCCCATCATCAAGTGTCATTTTCTCAACAACACTCTGAAGTCACGTGCCAAGCGTGAGATCCACGCAATGCATGCGTGACCACTATCAGTAAGGACCCTACATCTACAAAGTCAAACCATAATTGCTATAGTTGTGCTTCAAATTTGATTAGCCAACTTCCAACCCTTCTCAGTTGATTTGCTTTCAGCAAAGTCAACCAAATTTTATTATTTTACATCCTTTTCCATTTTTTAACCTAAATATTCAATCTTAATCAAATTTGTAAATCAGAAAGTCATTAATTTGATATATCTTCAATTTTTTTCTTTCTTTAACTTAAGTTTCTCAAGTAATAAATTTAACTTAATTTTTTAAAAGTCGCCTCAAACTACTTATGATTGATCCCATACATTGATTACTAACCACGATTAAGTTCTTAACTTTTGTAGCTATAATGTTCCAATTACATGATTATGTATTAATATATTGTTTTTCACCATTTTCCTTAAGATAAATAGATAAATTACATAAGAAGATTTTAATGTTTGAAAGTAAATTCATTTAGGATATTAATTTTTCGAGTGGTTAGAAAAAAAATCAACATTTTGCAAATTAATTCAAATAAGGTCTCCATTGGAAAAAAAAAAAAAAAACTTAGGAAAATTGATAAAAAAAAACTGTCCAAATATTGATACCTTAAATGAATCTTTGATTCCTCTTTTTAATTACTTGAAATGTTGATACTTTAAATGAATTTATTCTGATACTTAATTGTGTAATTTACCTAAAATAATATAATTTAAATGAGTCTTTAATCACATATCTTATGAAATTGATTAAAGTTTGAAAGAAGTTATACAAGAAGGCATCAACAATTGGGATAAATTTAGATAAGGATTTAACTTTTTGAGTGGGTAAAAATGAGAGGCAAACATTACAATAAGTGAATCAAGTAAAGAATCACTAATGACTCGATTGTAATGTTGTTAAAAAAATGCTAATGAGTTCGATTTTATCAATTTAAATAAATATAATTGAAATAAATTAATAAAACGTAAGACAAAGGAATGCCGAAAAAAAAAAGGAAAATGAAAAGAAAAAATCAATTAAAAATCAAAAGCCAATCCAATCACCCTTGACCTTGGGGTGAGTAAATTATCTCCTTTTAATCAAGTGGGTCATTCAACCCATAACTGGTGGTAAGCGGTCATCCACTAGCTCAAGAATTAAGAAAAGGAACGTAATTTGAAGGTACTATCATAAAGTTGAATGGATTTAAATGAATTGAAGTTTTAGACCGTTTGTAAAATTTTATATCACCAGATTCAGGATTAAACATGATTTGAATTAGCAAACATGATAAATAATAAGGCTTAAAGTTATTAACATAAGCATGTGTTGAATTTTATTCCACCATGCGACAGATAAATTGTTTTGATATCAAGTGTGACATTCCCAAATTGAAAGCAGATAACTACAAGGTATGGAAAGAAATGTTTCATATCTAATTAAGGTACGTAGACATTAGTTACACTATTAGAAAAAAAGCAAACATATTTAATTAAGGTGCATAGACATTGGTTATTCTATTAGAAAAAAAAAAAAAAAACCAATTATTATTGAAACCAGCTCTTCAAAAGATAAGGCCTCTATGAGCAAAGCCAATGATCTAATCACCTAAGTGTAAAGCTCATAAGTCATAAAGACCACAATTTCTACTAATATTCAAGTTTTATTGATCAATATAAAGATATCAAAGTATTATTGAATGATACTAATGAACAATTCATAACTTAAGATAAATGCTTGTTCGCCCCTTAATAATCAAGTTTTCATTCCTAAGGCTCACTAGTATGAGAAGTACATGGGAGCACGTCATGTAGATGAAGGATATTACAGCTTAGTTGAAAACTCTTTACGTTGATATGTTTGAAACTTTCCTTGTGCACTATGTACTAAACACACTTCTACAACAATATAGACCCTTTAAGATATACATTCTAAACACTCTTCCACAGCAATATGACCCTTTAAGATATCTTATAACACACATAAAGACAAATGGTCAATTAATGAACTTCTTACCACATTTATTGTATTTAAGACGAGGGAATATTGGTAATGAAAATAGGTGAGAATGTTGTATTGGTACAAAAGAAAATAAACAAAAATAATTTGAATCAAGCCAAGAAAATGGGAAAGACAAAGTGAAATTAAATAATTAAAAAGGATTTGAAGTGCTTCTTTGGCCAAAAAAAAAAAAAAAAAAGGCACATAAAGAAAGACACAAATTTCTTAATTGGCTTGAGAAGAAAGGTAAACCAATCTCGTTTGTTTGTTACAAATCTAAAATAGTTGATGCAAACCATAATACATGGTGGATTGATTATGGTGATTTTCAAGTACTTTGTAGGGTGTACAATAATGGGCTTAGAAAACAATTTAAGAGCTTGGAAACCACAAGGGAATATAACCAGTTCTTAAGCTTGCTAAGAAGTAAGGTTGAGTAAATGAACCAGTTTTAAAAGAATCCTATTTCAAGTTCATCAATTAAAACATTCTAAATCATTACAAAATCACCTGATGACTATAGAGGGCATAAAAGATTCAATCCTAAAGCTATTGCGTTTTGGTGTGCACTCTGTTAAGTTATGATATTTCCTTTTATAGATAGGTTGTTGACGTGTCTTGTTATTATTGGTTTAGTTGTTTTAGCTTTTAGTATAAAACCTTTTGTAACAGAAGTTTGTTATGTGATTTTTCTTTCCTTCACATTAGTTCTATTTTCTACCCTATTTTCTTATCGAAGTCGTCTTCTTCAATATGAAGATCAAGGAAGCGTTCTTTAATTCGATCCGTTCCTAAATTCTACATGGTATCAGAGCACACAGACCTGGTATATTCTTTCATTTGCTGATTTCTGTGATCTACGTTTTTTTTTTTCTTTTCTTGCTTGTAGAGTCTGCAAGATGAATAATCAAAATAGGGATTTAGCATCTCAGTTAGGAAATCTTGATCCACTCTATATGTCAGGATCGAACGTTCCTGGGATGATCTTAGGTAACATGAAATTTAATGGATCTAATTTCTTGTCTTGGAGTCGTTCGGTTAGAATGGCCTTAGGAGCGAAGATGAAATTAGGTTTCATTGATGGACATATTACAAAACCTGAAGAAGGAACTAATGAATTAGTCAGATGGACTAATTGTGATTTCATGGTTAGGTGGTGGATACTCAATTCCATGGAAAATGAGTTTTCTCAATCTTTCTTATATGTTGAATCTGCGCATGAGTTGTGGAAAGATATATGTGATCAATTTGGTCAAACTAATGGTCCTATGATATTTCATATTCGTCATGAAATTACCAATCTAAGACAAGGAAATATGTCTATGTCTTCCTATTATAATAAGTTGAAAGCATTATGGGATGAATTACATGCTTTAAATCCGCATCCTATGTGTGATTGTGGAAGGCTCGTTTATTGCACATGTGCTTTTAAAGATAGGTTACAAGAATTTGAGGCTCAAGAGAACTTATGCAGTTTCTTATGGGACTTAATGAAGCTTTTGAAACTGTGAGAAATCAATTTTATCATCTGATCCAATGTCGAATGTTAATAGAGCCTTTTACTTGGTGATGCAAGTTGAAAAACAAGACAAATTACTGGTGGTTTGAATGCAAACTCAGAACCAATTGCCTTTAGTGTTGCTAGGACTAATCATGTGATAGGAGATGGGATGAAGGATTAAAGAAAGGGAGATTACATTGTAAACATTGTAAATCAGATGGACACACTATGGAATCTTGTTTTGAGTTCATAGGCTATCCGGATTGGTACAAGGGTAAGAGAAATAAGAAAGGGAATGGAAGGCGATCTTCAATGCAAGCTACTGTTCATAACCTAATGGATTATTCTACTCTGTTTGATTAGCATGAATCTATTATGGATGTTAGTCAGACCTTGAACTTAACATCAATAAATAAACATAGCGATTTTGGATCAAACATGCAGATGTCTTCGAACGTTGATCCTAATATGTTGCAGGCAGTTTGTAATGAAGTGTTTAAAATGATAAAAGCTTCCCAAAATGCTGAGAGTACAAGTGCAGCTGTTAACTTTGCTTCAACGTCTCATTTTTCAAGTAATTCTTCAACTCATGTTAATTTGAGTCTTGTGAATGATAATATGTTTTCTTGGATTGTTGATACAGGAGCTACTGGTCATATGACTCCTTTTGATTCCATTCTTCAAAACAAACACAAGTTAGAAACACCTAATATACTTACCTGATGGATAGAAGAAACTAGTTTCTTTTGCTGGAAATGTTCCTATTAATACACACATTACTCTTAAAAATGTTCTCTTTGTACCTGATTTTCATCACAATCTACTCTCGATAAGTAGACTCTTGACACACTTAACCTTATCCATTCATGTTAATAACCTTTTCTGCTCTTTCCAGGACTTGAAATCTGAGCGCATGTTAACTAAAGCTGTTTTAGTAGGAGGCTTATATGTCTTGCATGCTGATGAAGGAGTTTCTTCTATTGCTTTGTGTTCTCCAGTTATACCTAAACACAAGTACAAATCAACTAGTGTCTCTCCCGTATTGTTATCAAAATGTAATAAAGATGTTTGTCTAGACCTCTTTCATGCTAGGCTTGGTCATACTTCAATCTCAAAGTTGTGTCAGATTGAGTCTTGTAAACACTATTCTATGAAACATTTCCTTTGTAATACTTGTCAATTGGCAAAGATACACCGATTACCTTTTCCTTCAAGTGAGGAATGTTTCATCTTTTGCTTTTGAATTGTTACATGTGGATGTTTAGGGACCTTATCATGTATCATCTATATGTGGTGCTAGATACTTTTTGACTATCTTGGATGACTTTACTTGCTACACATGGACAATTCTTCTTAGTTCTAAAGCTCAAGTAGCTACTCATTTGAGTAATTTTTTTGCTTATACATAAAATCATTTCAATACCATTCCCAAATTTATCAGATCTGATAATGGAACAGAATTGGTCTCACATGAATGCCAATCTCTTTTTCTTCATCTAGGAATAGTTCATAAAAAAACCATACCCTATATACCCCAACAAAATGGAAGGGTAGAGAGAAAACATAGACACCTCCTTGATACTTCTAGAGCTTTGAGACTTCATGCTAATTTACCCAAACATTTTTGGGGAGAATGTATTTTGACAGCCACTTATTTGGTGAATAGAATGCCTATGTCTAAGTTGAATTAGGTGACTCCTTATGAGAAACTTTTTAATAAACTACCCTCTTATGATCATCTTGGGGTGATGGGGTGTTTATGCTATATTCCTTCATTGGGCACACATAAAGATAAATTTGATGCTATGGGATTGAATGTATATTTTTAAGATACTCTCCTAATCAAAAAGGATATCGGGTTTATGTTTTAGGTGATAAGCAAATTGTCCACAGCAGAGATGTAAATTTTTTTTGAAGGAATATTTCCTTTTATTCAAGATGATAACATTCTCACAAATCCTTCGCCAAACATGTAATCCCCCAAATTTTACGTAACTTAATTTTAATAAATACTACAAATGTAATATAGAATTATATAGAATATTGGGAACAAGTAGTAAAAATCACTCCAAATTTTTCTCGATTTAAAAATGTCAAAGAATGAATTTGATTATAGTTAGAAAGATTAAGAATCGTTACCAATAAAAAATATTTCGAAGTACAAACTGTAACTTCTATGATCGCAAATAATTTAAAACGACGATAAACCAATCGTTCATATAAAATTACTGAATTCTTTAAGCTCAATACTTCGGGAATAAATCTATACTTGTTAACTAATGAAATAATAGTATTCAAAATCTAATAACAATATTAAGTAGCACTAGACAAAATATGTTGTTATAGATAACTCATATACAATAAAACGTAATATTTGGTAAAATAATCACTAGTTCAACAAGAAATCATAATTTAACCTTGAATTTAAGTCATAATAACAAATGATTAATTTCAAACCCGATAAATACAATCTATTAACAATACTTTTTGGTATAGTACAATAATCTAAAAATGAATTACTAGGATTATAAATACATAATGGATAACAAAACCAATCAATAAATATTAATCCCAATCTAAAACAAAAAAAATATCCAAACCTGTTGTTTTACTTTTAGGAAATTCTGAATTCATTAAGATTAAGTTCCCAAATTGATTTATTGAACATTGAAAAATTTAATCGTGTAAGCTAAAATACTAGAACTAATTAATCGTGTAATATTTAAACTAAAAATATGGATATATAAATAATATAGAGTTTCTGTAGTAACTTAGATAATTTTACCTAGATAAAACGCATACGTAATAGTTATAAATATACGTTTGTTAGAATATTTAAGTTAACTAATTAATCAACCATTAAATAAATAAATAAATAAAAATGAAAAGGGAATAGACGATGCAAAAAAAACAACATGGACAGAATTTTGTTTTCTTCTTCAATAGAAAATACTGGAAGCTGACGTAAATGACGACAATTGAAGCCAAGACAAGATGTAGAGGAGGCTGCAGTTTGTTCCTCCACCACAGCACGTTGAAATTAGGAAGCAGCAGCAGACAAGCAGGGGCTCCACGTTGAAGAAATTGTCGGGTGGGAACAGGGCAATGCTCGGCTGGAAAGAAAGCAGAAGACCGCCGACAGAAGAAATTCCACGCACCAGCACACGAGCAACAGCTGACATCCTCCTTCACGCGCAAGCAGCACGTTTCACACACACATGCGAGAGAGTGCATGACCTCCATGCACATCCAACGAGCAACTTCTCCTCCACACTGGAACAGAAAAGAAGAGACAGCAGCAGCTGGGATTCCACGCACACGAACAATCAGGACTCCAAGCACAGGCTGCTAGCAGCATCCACGCACAGCTGTCTCCATCTTTACGCATAAACACCCGAGCAAACAGCTGGCATATTCCCCTCACGCACAGCACATGAAGCAAATTCGGCAGCAGCAAGAAGTTGAAGTCCCAGCTGGAACAGAGCAGCACCAGAACAGAGCACCCATAGCTGACTTTTTACCTAACTTTAATCCGAATTTAAACACCAAGTTCAACTTGAAAATGACTTGAAATCCAACTAAAATACTCCACATGTAATCAACATTAAATTCCAAGAATATCAGCTCAAGAAAACAACAAAAACAGTTCCAATTTTGCCCTCAAATACCTAATAAAAACAAGCTACAGCAGGGAAATTCAAACAAAAACTGCAGCAGCAAACTTGAAATTTGGCCTTTGTTTCACATGATTTTGACCCGATTTTTCTTGCAACTTGAGTCCCAATTTTACACACATAAACAACATTAATTAACTACCAAACACACACAATTAATACCCCTTGAAATCAGCCACAAATCTCACATAAATTCATCCAAAATTCATCCTTAAATTCACATTTTAGTTCTACCCGAAAATAACAGCTGGAATTTGTATTATCCAAGTCCAAAATGCCCTCTTTTCTGTCCTAACTCTAACCTAACATTAGTACATATATATAGGTTTGCGTTAGCCACAAATTTAGCTCTCAACTCCCACAAATCTACTCTAAAAACTTAGCTACAAAAGGAAATCCGAATAGCCCTTTTTCCTTGGTGTTTCCCTCACTTGGACAGCTTTGAAGAAACCTAAAACCAAGTAGAAAACCCTTGTTTTTCCTTCCTATCTTTTATATAAATATCAACCACTTTAAGAACACCAAACCCCTTCCTTAAACAACATCAAAACCAAATTAAATAACCTTGGTTTACCATAGATCCAAAGTTGGAATTTAAAGCTCAACAAGGTAAGAAAATAGAATGAACATACATGCTAGTTAACTAGATTAATTTTCCTTAGTCACTTATCTTCTTAACTTCCTCTTTAGATCATTATCTTATCAAGAAGAAGGAGTCAAACCCCATCTATTATCCAATCAAGGTAAGGATTACATTAAGTTTAAATATTCGTTACGTTGCTTTATAAGAATTCGTCTTATAAATTTATCAAGATTAATCTAATAGTATATTGATGTTAATTAGACTATTTAGGAGATAAATGCATCAACTTGAAAATTTATAAGTGTAGAAATTCAATTCTTAGAAAAGGAAAACCAAAACCATATTTCAATTACAACAAACTAAGTTGAACTTTAATAACTCATGAAGACCATTGGGAAGAATGAATAAACTGTATTGATGTGGTTATTTTAAACCAAAAACCCCACCAATGGAAAGAACACGAAAAATCCTATGAAATCGACTATTTATTTGTTAAAAAAGGATAAGAAACGAATTAGATATTACAAAAACAAAAAAGAAATTTCTGCTGCCAGATCTACACGAATAGAGCGGACTGTTCTTGTACTTTTCGTCCCCTTAATGACTTTATTTGATAAAACTAAGACCATTAATGGATTGTACTCGGAAAATACTATGAAAACGACTATTTATTCATCGAAGACGGATTAGAAATGAGTTAGATATGACCAAAACAAGTTTGGACTACAACTGTTAGGATTCACTTGAAACCTATGCATGTTATTCATAAATTTAAAAATTATACAAGTCTCTTTTCTTGAAAATAATTTCACTACTATAAAGTACTCTTCGGGTACTATCAAATCAACTATTTATACAACAAAATCGGATTTAAAACGAATAAGAAATCACAAATAGAAATTCACTCAGTTTTCACTTTTAAACCTATATCAATATTACTGTTATTTCTATTAATATAGTTATGATTAGTACTATTATTATTACTACTGTTTATAGTATTTCGTATTATGAATATTTTCATTAGAGTTATTAATATTGTTATTTTACGTTAAAGTCACTATATTTATACTATCATCAATTCTATTTTTGTCACTAATGGTATTATTTACTAGCTATCTAAAAGTTGTTGTTATTATTATACTTGTATTTAATATTAATACTGATATTGATTTTTCAATACTAATATTACTAACAAGATTATAGTATTACACTTAGCTTGTTTTACAATAAAAATAAAACTGAAGTATGATAGGAATCTGATATATCTACATACGATTTTCATGACTTTTGAAAGATACAGATACTAAAACATACCCTTAGATAAATAAAAATACCAATTTGAGAGACAGATAAGGTTGACGGGCAAAGGATTAATAAATAAAAATCTTCTATTAAAAGTAGTAGAACTTAAGAAAAGATAAATTCCTTAAATAAAAATATAGATAGCAATCAATAAAAACTATATCAAACACCGATATGGAGTAGATAGACACCTATAAGGACTCGATTAAATAATTAATATAACGGACTTAATTTAATATCAGGCGATAGAGATCAACACCTTTAAATTATAAGAAGACTTCTCTTACAAAAATAATAAATCTTTGTTATTTCCTTTCAATAGGAAAATAGATCAATTCCTGGACTACCAGTAGCTTATACAACCATTTAGCGAGGACCACAGGTGAGGGAATTCTGATGATCTACTATTTGCTTGTGATTGCTACTGTTTGCTGTTATGTTGATTGTATTGCTTGTATGGAATGACTGATTGATGTGAGTGTTATCATCCGCATGATCACCTGCATAAATGGATAAAGATAATTATTCGACTAAACTAATTGGATATACTCGTCGCATGTGCTTGATCCCCTTGTAGGAAATGTCCCAATTTTGAGATCAAAAGTATTTCGAAATGTATTTTAAAGAAACCCTACTTGGAATATTCCAGGTTATTTTTATATCCTTTGAAGAGGAAGAATTTATACTAAAAGAGTTTATGAGATAAACATGGGACATTTCCGAGTATTGTTGTGACAGTGGATGTGGCCTGAATTTGGGTCCACTGGTCACTTGGCGATAGATGTTACCTGAATTTGGGTATATCCGCCGAATTCACCTTTATAGGTGATGGTTCTTTTTGGCAGTAGATGTTACCCGAGTCGGGGTCTGCTTGTGCGATTCACCATAAATTGGTGATGGATTGTAAGAATGACCATTAAGTTGGCATTATATATATTTAAATATGAACCAGCGTAAATCACGTGAACACGTTGTGGAATATTTGTTGTTACCAATGGCGGTTTAAGCATTGGGTGAGTCTGGATGGACGCAACCACCAGGCAGCCTCGTACGGTTAAGGCGAGGTGTCCCATGCAGGTAAGTATGGGAGACAATTGAAGTGTAGACAGGTAAATCTACATCTTCTATGGTTCCGGACCCCCATAGATGTGTTGCTTGCATTCATTACGTATGCATTCATATTGCGTATAGATAGATTTGCATGAGTGTATAATTAATGTTTAATAACTTGCGTGACCGGTAGTAGTGAGGAATGAACTCACTGAGCCCGTGGTTCGCTCACCCCCCTACAGTTTTGTGCAGGATTATTACTAGCTGGGATTGGGCTAGGAATGTGTGAAGAGAGCTTCTCCAACAACCTTATTGAATTTTGTATGTTGTAGTTTGGAAACCCAATTTCACTATTTGGTGGGGGATACCGATTCTCTGCAATCTTGGTGGAAATTGGAAAAAATCAGATTCCATAGTTGAGATATTGTTATATATTATATCATTTGTATGATAAACATTTATAAATAAATAGTCTTGTACACTCTGACATACAAGATGGTTATCATGTTACGGGTGCACACGTGATATGATGGCTTTAGATAAATCCTGTTAGGCCCCCATATTAGAGTCGTGACAAAACACTTTCTCACCAGACAATCATGACATACACACTTTTCCCATGTCTTCAGTTTCTGATTCAATACACAATTCTAACTTAACAGATTGTGATACTTCTATCGATTTAGACCTTGCTGATAATGAATTTCACATGCCAGATGCTTCCAATTCTGTTCCTCTTAGAAGATCTACTCGTATTTCTAAATCTCCTTCTTGGCTGGCAGATTATGTACACTTTGTACATCAAGCTTTTAATGTGCACTCATTTTTAGATGCCTCAATTTCAGTTACTGGTTCTTCTCCTATTTCTAATACATACAATTCTTATCCTTTATTTTCTTCAAACACTTTCTCTTCTTATCCTAAAGACTATATGATTGCTTTAGCTAATGTTTTAACAACTAAGGAACCTTATTCTTATTCACAAGCTGCTCAAGATAATAAATGGGTAGAAGCAATGACTAATGAGATAAATGCTCTTGATAAAATTAATACTTGGGAGTTGTGTGATTTACCTCAAGGGAAGAGAGCTATAGGCTCTAAGTGGGTATATAAAATTAAATACAATGCTGATGGAAGTGTTGAGAGGTATAAAGCTAGGCTAGTTGCTAAGGGCTACACCTAAATTGAAGGTGAAGATTATCATAATACTTTCTCACCCGTTGCTAAACTTTGTACTTTAAGAATTTTGATTGCAGTTGTAGCTATTAAAAAATGGCCTCTTTATCAACTTGACATCAACAATGCTTTCTTGCATGGTTCTTTGGATGAAGAGATTTATATGTTGCCTCCCGAAGAATATACAAAAGCTAAATCTAGTCAAGTTTGTCGTTTATTGAAGTCATTATATGGTCTTAAACAAGCATCTAGACAATGGAACCTTGAAATTTCCAAGTTTCTCATCAATCATGGTTTTCATTAGTCTCGAAATGACTATTCCTTGTTTACCAGATCAGATTCTGATGGATTTCTTGTTGCTTTACTTTATGTTGATGATCTTCTTTTGACTGGTACTAATGATGATGCCATAGTAGCTTTGAAAAATCAGTTGAATTCTGGCTATACTACTAAGGATTTAGGTGAAGCTTGGTTTTATCTTGGGATAGAGATCAATTGAACTTTAGCAGGTATACATTTAAGTCAAAATAAATTCATCATGGATATTCTGTTTGATGTTGGATTGACTAGAACGAAGCCTACTTGCACTCCTTTTCCTTCTAGTATGAAGCTTAATAATCATTCAGGAGAACTTCTTTCCAATCCCAGTTTTTATAGACATTTAGTTGGATAGCTTTTATACCTTACTCTCACACGAACAGACATTAGTTTTGCTGTTCACAGATTAAGCCAATTTTTAGTTAATCCTCGAGCTCCTCATCTTCAAGCTTTGTTTCATCTTTTAAGATACCTCAAGGGCAGCATTTCCATGGGTATATTTTCTCAAGCAGATTCAATTATTACTTAACTAGCTACTTAGATTCTGATTGGGATCATGTCCTATAGATAGAAAGTTTGTAAGGGGTTTGTCTTCATTGGATCCGCTTTAATTTCTAGAAGGCTAAAAAGCAGCGAACAGTAGCTACTTCTTCAGCCGAAGTAGAGTATAGAAGTTTAGGTTCTCTTGTTAAAGAACTCTTGTGGATTTCTTATGTTCTTCATGACTTGCAGATTGATTTTCCTACTCCTATTGTTGCTTATGTTGATAATAAGTTAGCTCTTTTGATCGCAGATCATCGTTGCTTACACAACCGAACTAAACATATTGAAGTTGATTTACATTTATTCGTGATCACATCTCCAATGGGTTTCTTCAGACACACTATATTCCTTCCAAACACCAATTAGCTTATCTTTTTACTAAGCATGTTCCTCTTTCTCAACTTTTATTGCATTGTAACAAGATGGGTCTCCAATTAGCTCCATCTTAAGGGGGGAATATTAAGTTATGATATTTCCTTTTATAGATAGGTTGCTGACGTGTCTTGTTATTATTAGTTTAGTTGTTTTAGCTTTTAGTATAAAACCTTTTGTAACAGGAGTTTGTTATGTGATTTTTCTTTCCTTCACATTAGTTCTATTTTCTTCCCTGTTTTCTTGTCGAAGTCGTCTTCTTCAATATGAAGATCAAGGAAGCGTTCTTTAATTCAATCCATTCCTAAATTCTACACACTCATTACATGATAAAAGCCTTTCTAGAAGTTGTAAAACTTTATGTGATTACCTAATCATTTGTCATGAAGAAATCGTATGATTATCAATCCATACAAATGAAAATTATGAAATACAAACTAGATAAAAATAATTACCATAATACCAATGCTAAATCGTATCTACTAGAGTGATTTAGCAATTTACAAATATTACATAAATTGCATATTATAGATGTGATTCATGTATAAGTATTGGTGAATCGCACCTTATACATACGATTCACTTAAAAAAAATAAATCACCTTTTGGAGATATAATTCAGTATTGTATGACTTTTGATTGAATTGCATCTCTAAAATACGGCTATAGTGTAAAATGTGAATCGCATTTTCAACAAGCGATTTAGCATTTGTACTTTTGTAATTAAAATTATCTTATTTGTGTTGAGGTAATTTTTTTTTTTTCAAAATGTTTATATACATATGTGTCACCCCATTTGTCACTTAATTAAGTATAATAACTCAAAATAAAGATAAATATATAATCCTATGTCTCAAGAAGAAAAGCTTCAATGGTACTAACACACCAGGTGTCTTGGTGAATGGTGTACAAGTACCAACATAATTTTGACATGTAAATAGCCTTTTAAATACTTAATCATTATCATCACCACTTTTCATAATTTTATTGCTATACTTATACACCACTCGCTAAGACACATGGCATGTTGGTACAAATGAATCTTTTTTCATGTCTCAAGACTTTCTAATACTGTAGATAATCGGAATCTCCCACCAAATAGCAAACTAAAAAAATCTCTAAATTATGTCTAAGGCTCAAAAGGAAATTTAAATTTGTTGGGATTGTAATCCCCCTAATTTTACGTAATCTAATAAATACTAAAAATGTAATATAGAATTATATAAAATATTTGGAACAAGTAGTAAAAATCACTTCAAATTTTTCTCGATTTAAAAATGTTAAAGTGTAAATGAATTTGATTATAATTAGAAAGATTAGAATCGTTACCAATAAAAATTTTTTGAAATAAAAAAATGTAACAAATATGATCTCAAATAATTTATAAAACAACAACAAATTAATCGTTAATACAAATTCCTGAATCATTTTTCCTTAAGTTCAATACTTAGAAAATAAATCCTACTTTTGTTAAATAATAGTGTTCAAAATCTATTAACAATATTAAGTAGCACTAGATAAAATATGTTGTTATTAACAAATTAGTATAAATAACTCCTATGCAGTAAAACATGACGTTTGGTAAAGTGATCGATAGTTCGATAAACAAATCATAGTTAATAAATATTTTAAATCACAATAATAGACGATTAATTTTTAGAATCTACCAGATATAAAATTATGAACTAAAGACAAATCACTAGAGTTACAAAATGTACGATAAGATAAAAAATAGATGAATATATAAGAATTTAGATCTTGAATAAATATTTAAATCACACTAATATTCTAATTAAGAGATCTACAGATTTTAGAAATCAAAATCTTGAATTGCTAACATAACCTTTAATAATTTTCATAACTAGAAAATGAACAACTTAGCAAATGTGAAACTAATATCAAATATACGATTCAACAAAAATTTTAGAATAAATCTATGAATTATAATAAACTCATTCCTAATTTGAAAAACCCGAATAAAAATTTCCTTGGCTTTAATAGATACCAAAAATGAGATTTCGTATATTGAACTGATAATTCACGATATAATTAGAAGTAACTCCAAATTTCAAAACCGATAAGATACAGTTTATTAATGGAACTTATCGGTATAAAACAATGATCTAAAGATGAATCATTAGAATTATAAATACATAATATATACCAACACCGAACAATAATTATTAATCTAGATCTAAAATGAAAATTTCAAACCTGCTGTTATACTTGTTAGAGAATTCTGAATTTATTAGGAATTGGTTCCTAACTAATTCATCGAGCTTGAAAATTTAATCACGTAAGTTAAAAATACTAAAAATAATTAATCGTGTAAAGTTTTAACAAAAAATTTGAAAATACAAAATTTAAAGTTTGTAGTAACTTAGGTAATTTTATCTCGATAAAAATGTAAACATAACGAGTATAGTTATACGCAAATAATTTATTATTAGTAAAAATATTTTAGTTAATAACTATTAAATATATATATAAATAAAATAAAATTGGACAATTCCATCACTGCATGAAGTGGACGCTTGAACGTGGAATGGCAGAGGAGAAGTTTCTCGCGCGCGCAGCAAGCCAATTCCACGCACAAGCAGCAACCCACCGACCAGCGAGTTGTTCTCCACTCGCAAGCAGCAGGAGTCAACCGAGCAGCAGGGATGACCGAGCATCCATTCCCATGCTTGGCAGCAGGAGACGCACAAGCAACAGCAGGCCTGCACCTTAAGCAAGCAGCACCGCACATCATCCACCCACACACGCACAACACTACTAGATGGAAACAGAGCACTTGGGGAAAAACAGAGCAGCAGCAGTAGCAGCAGCAGTCTTAGTTGCAACCAGCTGATCTTTATCCAACTTTGCTCCGATTTTTACAACAAAATTCAACCCGAAAAAGGACACCCCAACAAACCTAAAAGCTACACCTATAACCCACATTTAATTTGCAAGAATTATAGATCAAATGGAAGAGGAAAACAGTTGCAAATTAAGATGGAAAAATCGTGATGCAGCAGCAAAGAACTCCCCTGCTGCAGAGATCCGATTTTTCTTGCTTAACTTTGATTCGAATTTGAGCCCCAAACTTCAAACGAAATTGACCCACAATCCAACCACAACACTCCACATGTAATCAACAATAAACGAGGAGAATTCCAGCTCACAAAAACAACAACAACCACTCCAAATATCCATGCAAAAGTCGAATCTTAATAGCTGCAACAGAGGAAAAATTCAACAAACACAGCATCACACATACCCAAATTGAGCTCCGATTTTTGCAATATTCCTAGGCTTCAATAAGCTGATATTTTTGACTAATTTAAAACCAAGAGAGAGCCTTTAAATGGACACTTCACACACCAATAATTAATTAGAAAATCGGATCGAAAATTTGTCCAAAAATCAAGAGGAAATGTTCCAAAAATTTCAAATTTTCAAACTTCAAACTTCAATAGATTTTGACCCGATTTTTGCACAAGTTAAACTCCTAATTTTACATACATAAATGGCATTAATTAGATACCAAAAAAACACAATTAAATCCCTCAAAGATAGCCATAAATCTGTCAAAACAAAGTCCAACTTTGCAAACCAAATATACCAAAATCGTATGGAAATTCCAGCTGCAATTGTAAGCCCTTTTTCAAGCCCAAAACCCTTTCCTTAGCCTCTAAAACTTAGCCTAGTCTTAGTATATGTATATAAGCTTAAGTTAGTTACAAATTGAGCTCATAAATCCCACAAAATCACCCCAAAAATATAGCTACAAGAGGAAGTGCGTCCAACCCTTTTATTTTTCTTTTCCTTGGTAACCTTCCACTTAGAAAGCTTAGAAACCTTTGTAAAACCAAACATAAACCCCTAGCTTACTTATCATATCCTATCTACACACCAAGCACATCAAGAACATCAATTCCCCTCTCCAACAACATCCAAAACCAAAATAAAAAAGTCTTGGTTATCATAAAATCCAAGAAGGGAAAGCTAGCTTAACAAGGTAAGAATATTGGTTAGAATTTGTAAGCTCCCACTATAATTAATGATACTAACTTATAATTTAGTTAAGAACTCATCATCTAACCTTTGATATAGGTTTGATTCTTGCTTAGAAAGGGAGTTGAAAATCCTTTTTCTATTCCAAACTAAGGTAAGTTCTAAACTATCAACTTATCTTTGTTATACATGTGTATAGACTTTAGGATGAATTGTTGAACATTGAAAGAAAGTTATGCGGTTGGAAGAAGTTGTTAATTCATTGATTAATTCAAATAGATGGATTGTTGATGTAGTAGGAATGTTTAGATATTGTCAACTAAGGAAGACAACAACTTAAAAATATTATAATATGATAATAGTAAATTCGGATTTAGGAATAAAATGGACAAAACAAGACTCAAATTTCATCTAATCTAGTCTAAATTCATGTCTAATGCTTCTAAGACCTTATATGAACATAAAACTTCATAAAACAAGCTTTAAAAGCATGATTAGGAGTTCTACATTACAAGAAAGTATTATGAACCAATTCATAGAAATTACACATATTAATACCTCTATAAATTATGAATGAGCTTAGGATATGAATGAAGGCTTAAATGAGATCCTCTAAAATAATATGCAATTAAAAGAAAATTAAAAGAATTAAACAATAAAAAAAATTCCTTTTCTATAAGAATCAATACTTAAGAAATCACAAACTAGAAGATCATTTAGTTTACACTCTTAATAAACCAACATCAATTTTACTGTTATTCCTATAAGTATGATTATAATTATTGCTATTAATATTACTACTGAGTATAGTATTCGGTATTGTTGATATTTTCATCACGAGTCATGAACGATTATTAATACTGTTATTTTCACGATAACGCTGCTATATTTATATTATCATCGATACTATTATTATTTTGTCACTAATATTATTATTTACTAATAGTATGAAGATGATTATTATTATACCTGTATTTATTACTAATATTGATATTAATGTTTCAAAACTAATATTACTAATAATATTGTAATATTAAACTTAGTTTGTTTTGCAATAAGAATGAAACTGAAGTATAATAGAAATTTGATCTATATATGATCTTTATAATTCTTGAAAGATATAGATACTAGAACATACCCTTAAATAAATAAAAATACTAACTTAAAAGACAGATAAGGTTGACAGGCAAAGAATTAGTAAATAAAAATCTTCTACTAAAAACAGTAGAACTTAAGAAAAGACAAACCCCTTGAATAAAAATATAGATAGCAATTAATAAAAACTGTATCAAAGACCGATACAGAATAATTATGCACCTATAAGGATTCGATTAAATTATTGAACGACGCAATAACTAATATAACGGACTGAGTCTAATGTCCGACGATTAGGATCAACGCCTTTAATTCTAGGAAGACTTCTCTTACAGAAACAGTCCAATGATGAATCTCTGTTATTTCCTTTCATAGGAAAATAGATCAAATGCCAAACCTTCGGTAGCTTATACAACAACTTAGCGAGGACCACAAGTGAGTTACTTGACTTTATCATATTGTTTGTGCTTGTAGTATAGCTAAATTTAGAATAATATATCTTCAATTGATATGCATGCAGGATTGGGATACTGCATGATGCGTGGTGTATGATTGAATGGCAAATATCATATAAGTGATAATCCATTGTATGATAAATATTGTATGAAATAATGTTGATGATTGTCTGTAAATTGTATGATCACCTTAAACTTGATTAACAACTGTCGGTACTATAAATGAAACGGATATGCATTGCACGATTTGCATAAACTGCATTTGGAGATGTGCAGCCTACTACGTGTTAGTATTTCGGTTCTCTGGTAATGCTTGTTTTTCTAGGCAAGAGGCTATTAGTTCTACGCAAGCTTACTGTTGAGATATAATTTACTCAATTTATATTGGATAAAACTTGATAAACTTGTTATAAATTTTATAGAATTATAAAATTGATACTTGATCAAGTTAATATCGCATTTCAGGTCCATAAAGCAAAAGGAAAGACTTAGAGGAATTATATGGAGAAAACACATCAGAGGAGTCATGGCCGCCAGCCATGAAGTTGACAAGGAGCGACCAGAAGCTCCATGGCCGCCGGCCATGGAAGGATCACTGCCGGCCAACATTCATGGCCGGCACTGGGGAGTTAATGGCTGCCGGCCGGGCCGGCCATCAAGTTGCAGGATCCTATTCGAGATTAAATGGCAGCCAGCCATGTAACAACATCGTGCCAGCCAGTTTTCATATGAATTATTGTTCTATTCCTTCCTATATATAGAGAAGAAGTCCAAGAGAGAGGGATCTTTGAATCTTTTTGTTCTTTACCTTTTAAGAACCCTAAAGATTGCTTTTCTTGAATCATGAACAACTAATCTCTTAATCTAGCCAAGGGATTATTGCAAATCAATTCAAGATGGATTGTGAGACCTAATTGGGTTTGATTTCTATTATTCTCATCTTGCATATTTGTATTTCATCTGATTCTATTGTTATTATTGCTTGATTATCTCTTATAACTTTGGATCCGGTTGTAGGATGATTGAACAATAAACAATCAATTAGAACTCATATCCGTAATTGTATGAGTATTCTAATATAGGTGATGAAACAACACAATAGTCATAAAATAGATGGTTTATTTGATGTTGTGATGAAATATAATCTAATTTAAATAATCCATGCTTTATGAATTATTGATTAGGGTTAGGTTTCTCTTTTCTTAATGCAATTGATAGATTAAACCTTAAGAGCATATTTAGGGTTATCTATTTGATTAGGAATAATCAAAGATCTTATCTTGGTTATTTAATATCTAAGGAGAGATTGAATTTCAGAGCTTATTGGAATTTATAACTAACCTGTGCAAAATTGGGATAATAATATTTGAGTCAAGGATCAATCTTGAATTGAGTTGTAATGAAACCTAGGCTAGATAATCTTTTGAATATATATAAATCTTCTTAATTAGAAATACGTTTATTTTATTTGCTTGATTTCAAAAATCCCCCAATTTTTCTCTTTTCTCAATCTTGATAGAAATAGATTTTTACTAGTTCCCTGTGGAGACGATCCTGCTCAACCCTATTTACAAATCTTTAGAGTAGGTTAAAATAAATATTTTTATTTGTTGGATTCGACACCCACCACTTACCTTTGTTCCGTCGGTTCCATGGGAACTAACTGGAAAATGAAGGACGCCGCCCATGGTATTGCTGTGAAATAACTAACAATTAATGGAGTCTCTTTGTTCCAAAAGGAAATTGAGTGAAGAAACTATAATCATAAAGTAAAGAACAAAGTGAGTGTTGTTATTCCTATGGTTCTCTGTTTCTCCTGGGTAGGTGGGCCTTAGATCGGTTCCTTCAACCCTGATGAAGAGGGCGTAAATCTTCATCCTGCATTGGATTCTAGATCATCCAAGCTTGTAATGTGCATATGATTGATTGTTGCATTACAAATGATTGATAAATATACTTTTTTGTTATTGGTTGATGTGTGGTTTGGTCATGTTATCTCACTGAGCCCGTGGTTCGCTCACCCCCTAACAGTTTTTTTTGTGCAGGATTATTACTAGCTGGGATTGGGCTAGGAATGTGTGAAGAGAGCTTCTCCAACAAACTCTATTGAAGATAAAGATATAGGCTATGTTAAACTTAGAATGTAAACTAGATAAATTTTCTATTGTTGAAATTTGTAAGTCGTAGTTTGAAACCTATTTTCACTATTTGGTAGGGGATACCGATTCTCTGCGATCTTTGTGGAAATTGGAAAATCGGATTCCATAGTTAAAATACTGTAATATATTATATCATTGGTATGATAAACTTTTATAAATAAATAGAGTCTTGTACACTCTGACATATAAGACGGCTCTCATGTTACAGGTACACACGTGATATGATGGCTTTAGATAAATCCTGTTAGGCCCCCATTTGGAGTCGTGACAGGGATAATATAGGTAGTGTCATAATTTTATAATTGATTCCTATAAAATGAAGAAAAAAAACACCATTTCTACTTCTTGTGCTTGTAAATCAAAATAAGATAGCTCTCATTCATGCAGAATCTAGTTCCATTCCAAGGTTTTAAGGAAGATAACCTACAAAAATCATTTACTTAAGTGTGAGTAAGGCCACTATTTAGTGAATGAGAATGTCCCTTAATGCTGCATACATACACTTCCCACAGTAAATTTAAGGATAAATGTCAAATTTGATACCTAAACTTTGCGAAACAATTCAATTTGGCACCTAAATTTAAATACGCAATCAAACTTTTTGTGATTATTTTTACTATTTTCTTAGTACTAGATAATTTGTTTGTCGAATTAGCTAGAAAAGAGAACATATCATTGAATTTTTACCACTTCTTCTAACATAATTATGCACTAACTGGCTACTTCTTGTACATCATAAAATAAAGCAAACGGTATTAGTGAGATAGTAAAGATAGTCATGGAAAGTACTATTAAATTAATTAATTCAAAGTTTAGATACAAAATTGAATTTTTGTATAAAGTTTAAGTACCAAGTTTGATATTTTTCCTATATATATATATATAATTTAGATTGTCGTATAGGATGAATAAATAGATGATGAGGTGGTAGATATGAAGCACTTACAAGTGTTGGTTTTCTAATTTTCGACGCAAAACCCATACTCTATCTTTATAAAATGTTAATGTATACAAGAAATATAACAGGATAACACATGGAGAGTCTGACAACTTAATACAAGAAGTATAGTACAATCCATTTATCTTTATGTGTTTGATTAGATTTAAATATATATATATATTATATATATATGTATCACTTTAGGAGTTTTCTAAAAGTCTTTTACTTTGTAAAGTGGCTCTAATCTTATACCACCTCTTTTAAATTTTATCATACCTTTGATTGACCTTTCATGCAGGACCATGTGCATACAAGCCAAACCAACAGGTTTATAAATGTTTTATCTGGTGAGACCTTTACAAAACCAAACGTCATCTTAAACTGCATGGTGTTCCATAAAATTAGTGAATTTATATTGTATTTCTATAATATTAAATTTTAAAATAGATTTCCAACAAACCAATCAATTTTCACGAATTATTCATAGCTAGTATAATTATTGGTAATCATATTTTATTACATACTATAATAGATAGCATATAAAGAAAAATAAATAAAAAGGGTCACAAAGGATCGTGCAAACTCTAGTAATGATTGGTTATTAAAAAAAAAGGAAAAAAAAAAAAAAACTCTAGTCATTGTAATCCCCCAAATTTTACGTAGCTTGATTATAACAAATATTAAAAATGTAATATATAATTAGATATAATATTTAGAACAAGTAGTAAAAATCACTCCAAATTTTTCTCGATTTACAAATGTCAAAGAATGAATTTGATTATAGTTAGAAAAAAAAAATCGTTACCAATAAAAATATTTCGAAATACAAAACTGAACTTCTATAACCTCAGATAATTTAAAATTACTGAATTCTTTAAGCTCAATACTTCGGGAATAAATCAAATGCTTTTTAACTAATGAAATAATAGTATTCAAAATCTAATAACAATATTAATAGCAGTAGACAAGATATGTTATTATAGATAACTCATGTACAATAAAAGTAATATTTGGTAAAATAATCACTAGTTCAACAAGAAATCATAGTTAACCTTGAATTTAAGTCACAATAACAAACGATTAATTTCAAACCCGATAATTACACCTATTAACAGTACTTTTGGTATAGTACGATAATCTAAAAATGAATTACTAGGATTTCAATACATAATAGATACTAATACCGAGCAATAATTATTAATTTAGATCTAAAATAAAAATTTCAAACTCGCTGTTATACTTGTTAAGAACTTTTGAATTTATTAAGACTCAGTTCCTAAATCATTTTTGAACTTGAAAAATGTAAATTTAAGTACTTAAACAATTAATTATGTAAATTTGAAACTAAAAATTTGTATGAGCAAATAACTTAGAGTTTCGTAGTAACTTAGGAAAACTCTATTTCGATAAAACGTATAAATATCGGGAATAGATACGCAAATAATTTATTTTCTTAATAAAAATATTTTTGTTAATAACTATAATATATATATATATATAAAAGAGAGAATGAAAAATCGGACAATTGCACCGCTGTAGAAATTGAGGTCTGGAACGTGATCTGCAGACCTTCCACGCGCGTTGATTCTCTCCGAGCAAGACAAAGCACTTCACGCGCACAGCAGAGGTCAGGCGCTCCATTCTCACGCGCAAGCAGCGGCCCCAGCGCACGGACAGCAGCAGCAAGGATGACTGAGCTTCATCTCCACGCAGCAGCAGCTCCACAGCATCAAGGAGCAGCTCTCCTTCACACGTCCAGCAAATCTGCGTTCCATGCACAAGACAGCTGGAACAATCTTCACGTGGGCAGCAGCGGACGCGCATCACACTTCAGCTCCGGCATTCTCCCACGCACACGACAGCTCCAGCAACAGTATCCACGTTGGAGCAAGCAGCAGCCACGGTCAGAATTCAACTACGGACAGAAGGGAATTCCAGCTGGAGACGGAGGAGTCGGTCACCAATGTTGTCCACGAGCAAGGAAGGTTGTCCCACAGCTGCAGTTCATCTCCCCACGCACAACAACACCCACACACACACATCAATACTCGGCTGGAAAAACAGAGCACAAAAACAGAGCAGAGATGTTGGAAGTCTCGGTTGCAGCAAGATCAAGTTTTACCTAACTTTACTTTGAAATTCAAACACACAATTTCAACATAAAAATGACATGAACTCCAACTAAAATACTCCACATGTAATCAACATTAAATACCAAGAATTACAGCTCAAATAACCAACTGAAACAACACCAAATCTGTCTTGAAAATCCCGAACAAACCAGCTGCAGCAGAGGACAAACCTACAAGAATACAGCAGCAATGTGGACTCCGATTTGTGTAGAATCCTAGGCTCATTTGGGCTGATATTTTTGACTAAGTAAAGACCAATAATAAGCCTTCAAATCTCCACTTAAAACACCAATTGTTAGATAGAAAACAACAAAGAAATCCTGACCACAAAACCATATAAACCAGCTGGAAAACATCAACACAAAAACTGCAGCAGACAAATTAGAAAATTGGCCTCAGTTTCATACGAATTGTAGCCTCATTTTTTGACCCAATTTTCTTACAACTTGAGCCCCAATTTTACACACATAAACAACCTTAATTAACTACCAAACAAACACAATTAAATCCCCTTGAAATCAGCCACAAATCTCACATAAATTCATCCAAAATTCGTCCAAAAATCAAGGTGAAATTGTTCCAGAAATTTCAGTTTTCACACTTCCAAAACTTCAACAGATTTGACCCGATTTTTATCCAATTTGAGCCCTTATTTTTACACACATAAATAGCATTAATTAGCTACCAAACAAATATAATTAAGACTCCCAAAGATAGCCACAAAAATTTGTCAAAAACAAGTCAAAATTTGCATCCAACTTTGCAAAATCGTATAGGAATGTACAGCTGCATTGGTGGACATTTTTCAAGTCCAAAACCCATTCCATAGCCTCTAAAACTTAGTTTAGTCCTAGTATAAGTATATAAGCCTAAGTTAGACACACTTTGAGCTTATAAACCCCACAAAAACACTCTAAAACCTCAGCTACAACCACAAGTGCGTCCAGCACTTTTTACATTCCTTTTTTCCCTTACTACCTTCAACATAGAAGTTTAGAAATCTTGTATGAACAACCATAAACCCTAGCCTACCTTACAAACACGCTAAGCTCATCAACAACATCAATTCTCATCCCCAACAACATCAAAAACCAACCCAATAACTCATAGTTGTCATTACACCAAGCTAGAACTCAAGATCAACAAGGTAAGAAAATAGAATAGATATACATGTTAGTTTAGCTAGATTAATTTTTCCTTAGTTGCTCATTTCCTTACTATCCTCTTTAGATCATTACTCTCATCAAGGAGGAACCAAATCCCACCTATCATCCAATCAAGGTAAGAATCCTATTAAGTTCAAGTGTTCATTTTGTTTTATCTCTAGAAATAATCTTATAAACTTACCAAAATAGATCTAACAATATATTTATGTTATATAGACTATTTAGTATATAAATACACTAACTTGAAGATTTTTAAGTATAGGAATTCAAATCCAATAAAGGAAAAACCAAAACCATACCTAAACTACAACAAGCTAAATCGAACTTTGAATAACTCATGTAGACCATTGGAAAGAATGAATAAACTGTATTGATATGTTTGTTTAAGCCAAAAACGACCCACCAATGGAAAGAACACGAAAAATCCTATGAAATCGACTATTTATTTGTTAAAAACGGATAAGAAACGAATTAGATATTACAAAAACAAAAAGAATTTCTGCTGCCAGATCTACACGAACAGAGCGGACTGTTCTTGTACTTTTCGTCCCCTTAATGACTTTGTTTGATAAAAACTAAGACCATTAATGGATTGTACTCGGAAAATACTATGAAAACGACTATTTATTCATCAAAAACGGATTAGAAATGAGTTAGATATGATCAAAACAAGTTTCGACTACAACTGTTAGGATTCACTTGAAACCTTATGTTTTCATAAATTTAAAAATTGTACAAGTCTCTTTTCTTGAAAATAATTTACTACTAAAAAGTCTTCGAGTACTATCAAATCGACTATTTATACAACGAAATCGGATTTAAAACGAATAAGAAATCACAAATAGAAATTCACTCAGTTTCACTTTTAAACTTATATCAATGTTACTGTTATTTCTATTAATATAGTTATGATTATTACTATTATTATTATTACTACTGTTTATAGTATTCCGTATTATTAATATTTTCATTAGAGTTATCAATATTGTTATTTTACATTAAAGTCACTATAATTATACTATCATCAATTCTACTTTTGTCACTTATGGTATTAATTACTAGTTATCTAAAAATTGTTGTTATTATTATACTTGTATTTAATACTAATACCGATATTGATTTTTCAATACTAATATTACTAATAATATTATAGTATTACACTTAGCTTGTTTTACAACAAAAATAAAACTGAAATATAATAGAAATTTGATATATCTACATACGATTTTTATAACTTTTGAAAGATATAGATATTAAAACATACCCTTAAATAAATAGAAATACCAATTTGAGAGACAGATAAGGTTGACGGGCAAAGAATTAATAAATAAAAATCTTTCTAAAAGCAGTAGAACTTAAGAAAAGACAAACCCTTAAATAAAAATATAGATAGCAATTAATAAAAACTATCAAATACCGATACAGAATAGTTAGGCACCTATAAGAATTCAAAAATTATTTAACAATAAGTAATTAATACGATAGACTTAGTCTAATATCCGACGATAGAGATCAAACCTTTAAATTATAGGAAGACTTCTCTTACAGAAATAATCCAATAATAAATCTCTGTTATTTCCTTTCATAGGAAAATAGATCAATTCCGGACTGCCAGTAGCTTAGCGAGGACCACAGGTGAGGGAATTCTGATGATCTACTATTTGCTTGTGATTGCTACTGTTTGCTGTTATGTTGATTGTATTGCTTGTATGGAATGACTGATTGATGTGAGTGTTATCATCCGCATGATCACCTGCATAAATGGATAAAGATAATTATTCGACTAAACTAATTGGATATACTCGTCGCATGTGCTTGATCCCCTTGTAGGAAATGTCCCAATTTTGAAAACAAAAGTATTTGAAATGTATTTTAAAGAAATCGACTTGGAATATTCCAGGTTTTTTATATCCTTTGGAAAAGGAAGAATTTATACTAAAAGAGTTTATGAGATAAACATGGGACATTTCCGAGTATTGTTGTGACAGTGGATGTGGCCTGAATTTGGGTCCACTGGTCACTTGGCGATAGATGTTACCTGAATTTGGGTCTATCCGCCGGATTCACCTTTATAGGTGATGGTTTTTTTGGCAGTAGATGTTACCCGAGTCGGGGTCTACTTGTGCGATTCACCATAGATTGGTGATGGATTGTAAGAATGACCATTAAATTGGCATTATATATATTTAAATATGAACCACGTAAATCACGTGAACACGTTGGGGAATATTTGTTGTTACCAATGGCGGTTAAGCATTGGGTGAGTCTGGATGGACGAAACCACCAGGCAGCCTCGTACGGTTAAGGCGAGGTGTCCCATGCGGGTAAGTATGGGAGACAACTGAAGTGTAGACAGGTAAATCTACATCGTCTATGGTTCCGGACCCCCATAGATGTGTTGCTTGCATTCATTACGTATGCATTCATATTGCGTATAGATAGATTTGCATGAGTGTATAATTAATGTTTGATAACTTGCGTGACCGGTAGTAGTGAGGAATGAACTCACTGAGCCCGTGGTTCGCTCACCCCCCTACAGTTTTTGTGCAGGATATTACTAGCTGGGATTGGGCTAGGAATGTGTGAAGAGAGCTTCTCCAACAAACTTTATTGAAGATAGAGATATAGGATATGGAAACTTAGAATGTAAATTAGATGAATTTTGAATTTTGTATGTTGTAGTTTGGAAACCCAATTTCACTATTTGGTGGGGGATACCGATTCTCTGCGATTTGGTGGAAATTGGAAAATAGGATTCCATAGTTGAAATACGTAATATATTATATTATTTGTATGATAAATATTTATAAAGAAATAGAGTCTTGTATACTCTGACATACAAGACGGCTCTCATGTTACGGGTGCACACGTGATATGATAGCTTTAGATAAATCCTGTTAGGCCCCCATTTAGAGTCATGACAGTCATGAAATTGTGAGAATATGTAGTCATGCAAGGACTTTATTATTCCACATAATTTTGGATTTAGATATATTATATGACAAACCAAGCACAAGAGATTCGTCGATAATTACTAAGAAAATGTTCTGACTAATATATAAGGTATATAAATTATATACGTTGATACATCTTCAAAAAATATAGATTTATTTACCATATTTTGGTTTTTCTTCTGTTTCTTGTTTTTTTTTTTTAAGCTAATAACTGAACGACAAGTAACTGTAAAAATAATGTAAGAAAAAAGTATTATATATGTATGCCATATTGATGCGGGCAACATTTAAACAAAATTTTCTGATTCCAAACTAGTCATCGTAAAAGCATAAACTAATACCTAATATCATCACATAACTAATACTAGCATTACTTCTCACAACCTTAAAGGAGGCATAGTAGGATTATCTTGAAGTTATTATATCACGTGTGCATCTACAATATGAGAACCTCTTTAGTAGTCAAAGTTTGTAAGTCAAAGGTTGCGAGGCTTTAATCAATTATCATCTCATTGCATTATACACACATACTTAATTATTATGAAAATAGTTTGGATACGAATACTGTCACGCCTAAATAGAGAGTCAAGGCGCATTTAGTTTTTCCATGTATAACACCTAGGTGTTATACAGAAAGGCTACCCTAACTCAACTATTTATCGCAATCGTTTGCTATCCAGTTTTAGATTTCAAAATTGTTTGATTAGGTTTTGCAAAATATTTGAAATGTAGTGGAAAAGTAACGTTTCACAAAAATTTTCACAAAAGTTACTCTTGTGAGTGACCAATACATATATATAGGTAGAAGATAAAACAGTATGTTAAATTATCTCAGGGTATCCTTGGATACCCAAAACAAAAAGTATCAGAAGTAAAATAGATGAGTGTAAGTATCTTCTACAACATAAGTCAAACTAAGATGCTAAACACTGTCAAAAAGTAGGGCTCAAAAGGAGGCCCTCTAAGTCTATAAGCATCAAAATGAATATAGAACACACCTTGAGCATGGTCATAAGATCGAACGCTAGAATAATCACTAAGATCCTCACAGTCATAACAATCATCATCGTCATCATCATCTGAAAAAGTTTAAAAAGCGAGCCAAAATCAATACACAATAACTCAAGCACACATGCAATGATTCACACACACATATTCTAAATGTAATGCAATATTTAACAATTTATATCTTTTTAATTTAAGTGTAGTAACTCATCAATGGAGCATTCTCGCTTCGGCAACACACTGGGAATCTGGGAGTCTTGAGTGTAGTAGCAACTACTCAAGGGGTTGATATAAATAGGTAAAATATCCATATCGCTTATCTCTAACTCGTAATAGCTTCGTCTAGGAGTTATAGTCATTACACAACTCTACTTATTTTATTCTATTACATTATTTGGTTTAGTGGAACCTAAAATCCTAAACTGAGCAAATGTAACTTCTTTTCAAACATAAGTAGATATTATCTCACTACCATTCCCCTATCGGCTACCTACTAAGCCATTCTTGATGGCCTAAGTGCGAAACTACTGTGCCAACATTGCCTAGCAAGGTTGTCTCCCCTCGGCCCAGGTCTAACAACAACCAAGCACAAATAACACTCAGTTTTAGCTATCTTTAAGTATTAGTTCATTTAGGATGTTTATCCTAACAGGTAACGTGCATATCACTACGTACTTGATATTAAATTGGTGGATGATAATAGATCATATACAAGGCAATAAGTTAATGAAATATCTATTTAAGGAAGATTAACTGTGTAAGAATTGAGTATACAAACCAATTATTCATGCATATTGATCAATTAATTAACATAATGTCTTATGTGATATAAGGACTTTGAGTTATCATTGCATTGAATCCATCTAGAGTAATAAAACTTAGATAATTTAGACTAAGCCCATTGAATTTAGAAATTGAAATGATTATGTAGATGTCTTAGGCCTTTAGGGATCATAAGTTAAGTCCAATAAGAATTCATCTAAAGGTTCCACTTTTTAGGGTAATGGGCTTTAAGGTTTATGATTGATCCCATTAAGGAATATATATATATATATATATATATATTAAATTAGTAGAATTGGGCTTTATTTGAATTTAGGTCCCATTAGAGTAATATTGGTTATTAGATCTAAGAATTGAGTTTAAAACCTAAAGGAATTTAATTTAGATTTAACTAAAGTTATCAAGCCTTCTAAATTCTTATTTAGGCCCACTAGGTGTAATTTTGAGCTTATGGGCCCAAGGAGTATTATATGAGCCTATTAGGTATTTCAATACTTGGAAATTGATAATTGACTTAAATATTTTAAGAAAAGATCCAATTTGAGTTAGTAAAGGTATTAGACCCATATTATGGAATTTAAGTCCATAGAGAGGTAAGATTAGGTATTGGCTATATATTGATAGTTTAGGCTTAATTAGCTAAGAAAGACTTGTTAGGATTTGGTTTAGCCATTTAAGTGTAAACGGACCCAAATTGCTAGAATCAAGTTATTGATCCCAAAGTTATGTTTTGAACGATCTAGATTGGTTACAAGCCTATTTTGATGAGAAAATATATTGCACATATGCTTCACAACTTAGTTAAGCTACATTTAATAAGCAAAACTTATTTTTGATATGTTTAAGCCTTATGGGCATATATATGTTTGTGTTTGTACGTGCGTTGTTCTTGTAGATTGTGCAAGAACACATTCTTATGCTCCATCTTTGATCGCGGCTTCGTTGAAGGCTCAACGAGTCCATATATTTGAGGCATGACGAGCTTAAGTCTTAAGCTCGACAAGATCAAAGATGCATAGACTTGGTCGTGAGTCACAATGCGAACTCGACAAGTTTAACTGCAGGGCGCGACAAGTTTGAATCTAAGGCTCGACACACATAGACTTGGTTGAGGGGTAATTTTGAGGTGCAACGAGTTTAGAGCACGACAAGTCTAGAGCGCGACAATTTAAAAAATAGTCGTTATAGACTTTTAAATTCGATAGTTAAAGGTTCTTTTAAGAGTGAACGGCTATGTTTTTAAAGTTGTTATACATAGAGTATTTTGGCGTGTTTTTAGTAAATGAGAGGAAAGAGAGTAGAGCTTAATCTATATTCATTATGTGAAAATACTCTCTCATTTTGTATTTGTATTTATTGAGTGAATAGTATATTATTTTCAATTAGTTGACTAAAATTGTAAGGCACTATTCACACTTTTGTTATCGAGTGTCTTAATGAAGTCCTTATGTGTTGAGGCACATGTGTGACGTCCTACATGTGTGTATGCATTGAGTGAAGTCCTCGATTGGAGGTATATGTGAAATCTTTGTGTTAAGGCAATGTAAAGTCCTCTTTGTGAGGCATCTATTTTATGTTGAATGAAGTGTGAAATCCTCCTTGAGTAAGACAAATTATGGACTATAAAGACTAGGAGGTGAGATGAACTCCATATTAAATCTGGTATAATCTTCTCATTCCTTTATCTCTATATTATTATTGTTGTAATTGTGCGTAAAAGGATTAAAGAGATAATGGTTGATTAAGTGAGCTTAAAATTGTTTTAAAAAGCCGTCTCATAGCTTTCGTTTCCACATGCGCGTGTAAACAAGCCTAGTCTTTGTTTTAACTTGTTTCTATGCCAATTTATTTATTTTTTCCTATTTGTATTGACTTAGTCAAATTGGACCCTAATTTAGCATCTAGGCCCACAATTAGTTACCAAAGCCCAAAAACAATTCTATTAGCCAAGTATGTCCTAAATTTGTTCTAAGTCCCTTTTAACTTATACCATCTTGGCTAATTTTAAGTTATTTATGCCAAGTTGGAATTTAAATTATCAAATAAGTCTATTTCTGGCTATTAAGCCCATATTGGTTTTGAGAGTCCATTTAAGGTCATAGTAGTCTAATTTATTTGGTTCAACAATTAATCTAATAATCTCCAGATCTATCTGATGAATTAATTACATTAAATTTCCACCTCAAATTAATATACTTCAATATATCAAATTATATATTCAACAACCATATGTCTATCCATTAGCATGTAAATGATCCATATTCAATAATTCAATTAAATAATTATTATCAATATTTCAATTGACGTGAATTCATACACTGATTCATAAATTAATGTTGCCATGGAGATGTCGTCGCCATTATTAATTATTCAATGTTCGACAATTTTTTTATTAAATTTAAATTAACCAACAAGATCTACTCAATATTTAGATTAGACTTAAATTATTACATAACATGAAATTCAACAACTAAATCACGCAACATACAAATCATAAAAATTTCACCTCAATAATCCTAATTCTAGCATGAAACAATGCAATTCAAGGTAAAATTATTATTTGCTAGGATTTATCTATTTAAGATATCATCAATTTCCATCTCAATAATTCTAATTCTAGCATGTAACAATACAATTAAAATACCTCAAACCCTCAACTAATTAAATTACAAAATGATCTAATTGAATATTATAATAGATAGTTAAATATGGTATTGAATTTGAGCTTAGTTAGAAGTTTATCTTAGATAGCTAAATAGATCAACTAAAACAAACAAGGAATCATATTTAGATATTTTGACATAAATTATCTTGTAAATAGATCTAAATTGAAATTGAGATTTTAAAATGTTTTGCATACTCCTAAACCCTTGAATCTTAGTTAATTTTCATATTCTTAAATCCCTATAATTTTTTAAATCAACTGCTTATTTAAAAAATATTAGTTTCAAACCCGAACTCCAATTAAATATCAGATTTTTATAAATTAAACTTTTGAATTGTGTTTTTATATCAAGTTATAAATTTCTAATATATAATATATATTCCCAAATTATTTTCTATCTAATTACGATTTTTAAAGTAATTATAAAAAAGGTTTAAATTTAATACCCTATCTCAAAAATATCTTTAAATTTATATATATATATTCGTCTTTCCTTTATCCTTTTTCTTCCATCTATCTCTCTCTTTTCTTCTCTTTCCTTCTTTTTCTTCTACGTTCTTCTTCTTCTTTTTTCCTCCTTCTTTTCCTCTCCTTTTCTTCAAAATCAAACCACAAATCTCAAGTTCGATAATATTATGAAGGAAATCAAAGATAGAAAACAAGATAGAGGATGGAAATTACTCAAGAACCAACTTTAAGAACTTAGAAGGACAAGTGGTAGAAGAGATCAAGACGTTTGGATTGTCTAAAGAGATGAGTTTTGTTATTTTTCTTGCTTTAGTTGTTGTTATGTATGTGAGTGTTGAATTAGAACTAGATAGATATGGAACTTGTGATGATAGTGATAAACTAAAAACATATGGACACATTTGCTAAAACCTAAATATGTGCATATTTGTGTATGCTAGGTGTTTGATAAAATGAAATGAAAGAATATGATATAGAAATATACATAAAAATGTTTATAGAACATGAAAGCTATAATATTTTAATCCTATATAGACTAAAACCTTAGTCTACCCTATTAGATTTGGAAACTCTAATCGTATAGGTGAAAAATCTAAATCTATTTGATCCCGTAGACTCTAGATTTTAGTTTTCAACCTGAAAACAATTTAAGAAAAATATAGAACCCTAACTATTAAGATATCTTTAGTATAATACTCGAAACTTCTCAAAACACTAAAAGTTAAGCGTGCTCATGACTTAGGATGGGTGACCTGGGAAATGAGTGGTGATTCACCAAAGCGAGTGATATCTCAATAAATATAATTCCAAGACAATAATTGCTTATTTAGAATTGAATTACCAGATCTTTAAAGTATATCAGTTAGCAAATAATAATTTAAAGATACATCGTTAGGATTGAGATATACTCATTAAAACTAGATCTTAAGTCTAATTTACATAAATAAGGCTTAAATTAATATTTTAATATTAAATACACTAAAACAAAAATATTTTTAATTTATATAACACCAAATCCAACTTTACTTTTTAAAATCCTAAACCCTAATCAGGTAGACAAAAAGCCATAATATTACTCAATTACTTGAACATAAAATATGAGAAATCAAGGAAAAACTATCTCTTATGAAATATAGGATTAAAACCCAATTCAAATATTTCCTTTGATATTAGTTATTAATTTAATCGTGTACTCATCTATATCTATATGGTATAATGAATTATTCATCTTAGACACATTATAAATTTCCCAAAACACGAAACCAATCTAATCGTAAAACAACAATATACAATATTTTCCGAAAATAGTTCAGTTCACCTACTCTATACTCCTTAAGAAAATAACATCATACAAAATCTTAGGGAAGAAAAGAAGAAATCATGCCTATTTATATTCTTTAACAATACTTAGATAATTAGTTATATTTAATAAAAGAAAACATAGAGATCATGTTGATTCAATTTGAATCCTAGGTTAAATGTCATTATATAAACACTTATTATGTTTTAAGAAATAAAACTTAACAAAAGAAACAATTAGAATTAAGTAAAGTAAACCTATAGCATAGTTCCAGCATTTAAAATGAATAGAGATATTCTATGGCAAGTTTAAATAATTTAAATTACACACAATATATATGCATGAGTAGAAATGGAACCAATGGGAGAAATAAAAGCTTAGGAAATCTAATAACCCTATAATGAACATTTTGGTCTTATAAGAAAACCTAAGAAATTTTCCTTAAAATTGATAAATGGAACACATTTTATCATTTGATCAATAAGAAGATTGAATATGTAATTAAACTTTAGTATATGACCTTACATATAAATATAAGATTAAGATCATATGTAGAAATAAGGTTTGAAACATAAAGTAGATATGACTTAAGTATTATATGGATAAAAGATAATTTAGCTTTAGATCTAGTGGATGAACTTAGTAAAAGCTTTTATAGACATATGGAGATTTTAACACATATAAAAAAATAAGTTTTCTAAAACAACACTTAAGTAATTTAAGTACAAATTAGAAAATCAAGATTATATAAAAATTGCGATTGAGAAATAAAACTTAAGAAATAGTCTCGAAAATCTAAGTATGAAATTCAACACCTATAGGATATAAAGTGCAGATTGTTGTAAATCGTAGAAATATTAGTTGGTATAATCAAATTAACTAAAGTTACATACTTAAAATAAGCTCAAGATAAGCAAAATGAAAATAAATATAAATATATATGCTTTAACTAAAGAGTTGAGTAATGGACTTAAATTAAGTTAATCACTAATACTTGATGAAATAAACATAAACTAGGAATTGAACTTGAAATAATAATTAAGAATACCAAACAAGAAAGATAGACATCATTGTGATATCTTTTAGACCCCTGAAGTAACATAGGGAAAAATATACAAAATGATTAGTAACAGTGACTATTTACATGCTAAAATCTAAGTTAAAACGAGTACAATGAGCCCAATTTAAGATTTCGTGATTAAACTCGATATTTGAAAACATTTAAAATACTTTTCTTAAAAAAAACTAAGATTATGCAAACTTTATAGTTTAACTTACGAAACATAGCCTTTGCAAACTTTAAAATGACTAGTTATATTTTAAAGTAGGTTAAGAATGTTAAAACTTGAGTTTAAGACACAAAGACACAATAGGTTTCTTTGTATGAATAAGAGTATAGTAATGAGTATCTGTTATTGCAATTCTCAGGGGATATAGATCCGTCTTCAAGTTTTCTTATAGATTTCTATGACCATCAAGCAAGGATAGACATGTGAGTATATTCCGATGACCTTCATATATGCTTATGATTGCATGATTAGAGTATGATATTTTGTTAATATAAATTAAATGATTCATGTATGGGGTTGGGAAATTTACGTTTATGGTTGCTTTTGTTTGTTATATGTGTTGAAAATACTATAAATTATTCTAAACATTAAGTATTGAGTGTTGTATAATCATTTTGATCTTTGGGAGTGTCTGATAATTGTCTAATCGCCAAATAAATGGACTTAATAACTATTGGCATGATAATTACAAAATTGAGCATGTATTACATGATTGCATGTAGAAGGCCATCACCACTACACTTTGACACGGATGGGCCACACTGTCCCATGAGGATGGTGAACATGGAGGACCAAAGTGGTGTATGCCAAGTGTGTACCATAGGCCTTATTCTAGGGGAATGGGAACTAAGTCATCTTGAGAAGACAACCCATCTCTTAGGATCGAGTCGGGTCATTGTTAAAGATATCTTGCTTCAATGGGATGTTACTATATGTATATCATTTTCTATATATGAAAAACCCCTTGAATAAATTTGATTCCCTAGTGGTCTGGATGTTGATGTGTAGATGTACCCCAACCCTGGATTCAGAGGGCGTAAATCCAAATATATATATGGTTACCGGTTGGCTATATATATTTGTTCATTTACTTGTTTGCATTGCATATGTTTGTTTAATAACTTACTTTTTTGTGCTTGAATGGTATGGAGCAAGGGTATACTTCACTCAACTAGTTGTAGCTGACTCCCCAATAGTTTGTTTTAGCAGATAAGTTGAAAACTGGGAAGGGATAGGATTTAAGTGCAAAGCACACCAATGATTAAGCTTTACAAGATAGTAGATGACTTAAAAGAATAAACCTAGTTGAGAGATAAAAACTTAAAATGTAGTTTTCTTTCTCAATTAAGCCTGGTTGATATTTTTGTTAAACCTAGGTTTACCTTATCTTGTCATTTTGGTAGGATATCTGATTCTCTATGGTTTTTGTGATCTGTGGAAGTTTCGGTATCCAATAAATTATTCTTATAATAAATTTATATATGTATAATACAATGAGAGGATAATTAATTAGAGTACTCTTGTAAACTTTGACTTGCATGGTGATCCTCATGTTGCCGGTGCACACGTGATATGGCGATTTAGAGCTATCTTACTAGGCCCCCTATAGGGTCGCTACAACTTTGCTGAATGCACTTAAATTATTTACATGTTAGTTTTGTTCTTTTGGTTAATTGTTTACAGGTTAGTTTTGCTTTTCCCATTTACTCTTTTTTACTTGATTAAAGATACTTCTTTTTTTTTTTCCCTTCTTTTTATTACTATCCAACTCATGGGAATGTTGTAAAAAAAGAGTTTGTGCTTCCTCTTAGATTGAATTTAAAATGGCATGGTATATTTATTTGACTATGCGTGTTTTTCTGAAGTAAGGTATTGTTTTTAGAAAGATGTTATGCTTTTCTAAATGATTGATAGGAAAAAGGAAAAAGAAATGAAAGTAGATTAGATCATCTTTGTTGGGGCTCTCATGTAAGTTCTTTGACTTGGGCAAGGTAATCTTAGTAGCTTAATCCATTGCTTCTTGAGTCTGGTGCATTAAACATTGAAAGAATCTCTACTAAGCTTGGCTAAGTCATTCATTCTTCTATTGCTCTGTTTTTCCCCCAAAAAGAGACTTTTTCTTGTTTCTTGATGAAAACCTTTAGTTAAGTTAATCCAATAGAAAAGACATGGAAATTTTGGGTCTAGATGTTCCTCTCTTTTGCTATGATATTTCTAGTTATCATATCAAATTAATAGTAAAAACTTTCCAATAGGCTAATATTTCATTATCCCTAGGGCCATAAATGATATTTTTTATGAACTCCTATAACCAGTTAAAGAGCCACTGTGCTACCAATTAAAAAGATAGTTATTACCACAAATGACAAAATGAATTGTGAAATTTATTTACATTCTCTGTTTAGGTACTATTTATAATCCATTTGCTGATGAAGACGTGTTGATGACATGTGTGTATTCTTGTATGAACACTTGCCTTACCTTTGTTCCAAAAAGAAGAGAAAAGAAAATAATAATAATAACAATAATAATTACATAGAATTGAAATTATGGGGATAGAAAATGGTGAGGGCAATGATATGAGGAAAATTAAGAATAAGATTATAGTGATTTATATCTGTCATTGATGGATTTTGGTAGATGTTGGTAGGGGCATATAATACATGGACCGACCCTTTTAAATTTATATCTTTCTCTCTTTCTATCTGTTTGTACTACTTTTATATATAGTCTGCATATATCTAAGCATGACGTCTAATTAAGAAAAGCAGACCAGAAGTTGCTAATTTAAGTGTCCACTCCAAAGTAATAATTTTGATTTGGATAGGCTCATGTTGTAGAGTCGAAAAATATATAAATAGCGTCTTGGGTAGAAATTTATCCCTATAATCCATTTAGGTTTGCGTTTTTACATAACTTTTCTTATCCTATAAACACTCTAGTTGAGACAATATAGTGTCAAACTCAAATTCGACTTGAATGAAAAACTTGAAACACGAGCTCAAAATATATAATATAATTTTTTAGTTCATTTTCTCTTAAATATAATAAATTTAAGTCATGTGAAGGGGTTAAAGAATAAAACAAGATACCAAAATTGATTTTGAAAATGGGAGTATACAGAAAATTCATTTAGACTAGCAAGTTACTTAAATAAAATATTTTAAAACTCAAACTTGATAACTAGTCGAGTAGCCCAAACTCGAATTTAACTCGATTATGCTTGAGATGAATTCGAGTTATCACTAAATTAAAGATAAATAACTTGCAAGTAGTCTTTCAGCAACTTACTAATCTAATTCTTCTCTTGTCTATTACAAGTAAATTTTATTTATGTGTATTTTACTTATGTTGAAAATAGTTGTTATAAAGTTTATAGAATCTAAAACAGATGTTATACTAGATAGATGTAGAATGAGGATGACCAAATAGGGCAAATAATCTATCTAATCACTAACAAGCATATGTGGTCTTTAGTGTGGAAGTGCATAGGCAATTGTTATACATTCATACACACCTATAATCATACATGTATGTAGTGGTTTTTTTTAAGTAATGCTCATAATTTATTATGATCAACATTTATTGATAGGTAATCTGCTTATTACTGAATTTGATGGATAGTATCTATCTATAAAGGAAACTTGTAACTTCTGTTTTAACCTTTTTAATTGTCTTCAAGTCAATTGTAATCCTAGAGAAAAAAAAATGGATCTTTATGATTCACTGTTAAAAGCATTGGTGCTTATACCTTGTATCTTTGTTTACATGCACATGTAAATCACTTGCTATTCATGCAAATGATGCTATGCTATTTTATCTAGTTGCAAACCTACACTACAAGAAATTTTGGCTTTAGAGACAAAAAATTATGTCTCTGAAAGTGAAAAATCTGTCTCTAAAAACTTTCAGAGACAGATTTTCCGTCGCAAATTTCTGTTTCAAAAATCATCGTCGCTAATTCTTTTAGAGACAGATTTATTTTCCGTCTCAAATTGTCCCTGTTTTATAATTAGATATTTTTAAATATCCAATTAGTAAATATTAAATAAAATTATTCCGTCGCAAATCTGTCTCTGATTCTAAGACAAATTATTAAAAAAATATATATTTGCCTCTTATTTATCCTTCCCAGGAGGTCACCCATCATAGAATGCTACATACTAAGCACACTTAACATTGAAGTTTTCACAAGCACTATACCGATAAACCAATTCATATCTTCATGAGTAAAGTTCCACCACTGTTTATTTAAGAGATATCACAATTTACAATATTATAACTATAAAATATTTTACATATCTTTTATAATTTATTTTTATTTTATAATTTCACTTTACCTATTTATTAAGGATTTTTCATTAATATTTTATTAAAATAATATATAATATTAATATATACAGTGTTTACATTTTATAATAATTATTTTAAAATTATATATTTATTATAAATATATAATATTTTCAGTAGTATACTATAATTTTTTTTTCAAATATGATATTATTATTTAAAAATATTATATATTATGTAAATATAAATAATGTTACACATATAAATTTATATATATATTTAATGATATATATTATAATTATACTTTTTACATTACTTGTTTAATATTTTATATTAACTTAATAAATTGCATATTTTTAATTAATGTGTTTATTTTTTTATTTCATTTTTGTTACACTTAATAAATTATAATAATATAAACAATATAAAATATATTTTTCATTAATATATTAATAAAATAATATATAATACCAATTTAAATATATTTAACTAATTATTATATATTATATATTTTATTACTTAAATATACTATATTTTTACATAGTATATTATTTTTTCCCCAAATATGTTATTATTTTAAATAAAATATAGTATGTAAATATAATTATATAAGATATATATAATAAATTTTTTTATATTAAAAAACATATGAATAGTCATAATAAATATATAATAAAAAATTATAAATATTATGAATATATATTTTTTATTAATATAATATAATATATTATTTTATATATTTGTATATATTTAAATATAATAAGTTCACATTTTATATTAATTATTTTATTTTACATATTTTATTATTAAAATATACTTTATTTTTAAGTAGTATTTTATGATATTACTTGTATATAACATTTTATATTATTGTTATACACTATTTTATTAAGTTGTATAATTTGATTTTTTATATAAGTTATTATGCAAAAGAATATATTATAAGATATAATATAATATATATTTTAAGTACTGTTTTTAACTTATGCTTTATAATATATAAATATGTAATGTAATAATAAATATATTATAAATAAAATATATATAATTAGTTGCAAATAACATATGATTATACATATTATAGTTATTATATAATAAAATTAATTTACAAATATAATATATGTCCTTATTATATAATGCACATTTATATATATTATATTAAATATGTATAATTAAAACTTAATTTTAAACATAATTATTTATATATACATGTATGTAATAATTTAATTTAGAGACAAATTTGCAACAGAATTAAAAAAAATAGAAATTGGCGCTAAAATAATTTATTTCCCTCTAAAATCAGAGACAAATTTGCAACGGAAAAATTTTCGTCGCAAATCAATGTGTAATCCGTCGCAAATTCCGTCGCAAAAGCATATAAAAATTAGAAGATTATTCATAATTTATGTCATCACAAATCCGTCGCAAATCTGTCTCTAATTCATTTTTTTAGAGACAGAAATTTTCCGTTGCAAATTTTCTGTCTCTAAAGACTAGTTTTCTAGTAGTGCTACATTTCTTCATGTAAATGTTTCATTTTCATTGCTCTTCTTATGAATACTGCCCTTGCATTTCTTTACATTTTTACTTTGAATATTTTTCTTGTTTTAATTTTATGTTGAAAATAGTTTAATTAATGTTATGTCTTTTTGTTTTCAAGTATTACTCAACAGAGCTTCCAAGTGATGTCATCATAGAAGTTGGAGACACTTCCTTCCATTTACACAAGGTTTTGTACTTATACTAACACTTTTAGTTGTCTTTTTTATCATATATATGTTATCACATTCATAGGGCTGCCATCTATATTTAAGATACCCTAAATTAGGACGACCATATTTTATGTAGTCAAATTCCTTAGAAATTGAATGACAAGTGAAAGAGTCATATAAAGGATAGGATTTATCATGCACCCCAACTCCCTTGATATATGTTACAATTCATTACTTGTCTTGTCCCCTACATGTCTTTACTCCTAGCAGAATGCACTTTTTGGTTAATAATTTCCTAGTTTTGCTTCCTCCATTGCAATACTAGAACATAATGGAACCATAAAAATGAAGCATATTCCAATGGCAATGACAACTGAAGACAGTTTCTGGTGCCTAACTCCGATTTTTTTTTTCTATTTTCTTTATTTTTTCCCTCTTGTAATAGAAAAATAGAGAAGGGGATGTTAAATAGTAGAAGGTAGTGGAAAGTGAATAGCAATAAAAGATAAGAGACTATTTATGCACATAAAGATGAGTAAGTGAAAGCGTACTGTTTTTTACCAATTTGAGACTAGATTAGTCGCTTGTTTTTTTTTTTTGCTTTCCTTTGCCTAAATTATACATGATAGCACATGAATAATAGAATTGTGGCATCGTCATAATTGTTTAAAGGTAAATTTGCCAACAAATAAGAACAAATTTAACTACGTTGTGGCTCATAATAGCTCATTGTTCCTAGAGATTCCATGCATGCATATTGCATCCTTGTAATTGTTGGAAAAAAACATAAAGGTAAATTTGCCAACTAAACTAGAGAAATTTTATTGCCAGGTGACATTGTTGGTGTTTCCTTTTTTCTTGTAGGGGAAACTTTGTACTGAAGAGTCTTGTAGTTTATATATCCCCTTTTCTTCGTGTATGTCTATGGAAAGCAATGTATGAGTCACACTATTATTAAAGAAAAAATAAATTGTATTGAGTCATGCTGAGAAAGTTGGTTGGAGGTTTTGGAGGGATTTGGAAATTGAAATAAAAACAAGTTATTGCCAATTTGGTAGCTTTCACTAGGAGTTTAGTAGAAATTTCTCCTAGTAGTGAATAAATTGAAGTACCAATATAATTTGATTTTGGGTAATAAGGGCAAAAAGGAGTAAATAGTGATTATTTTTATCAATATACACAACAGGATAAATAATCTACTTGATGAAATTGAGATGGTTTTAAGATGTTATTGTAAGGTTACATGCCATGGCAATACTTGCCACGTGTTTCCATATGGAAAAACTACTTTGGGGTTTTTTTATTGTATTGTCCTTGGACTATAAATCTTTATTTAAAGAAATTTTATGAAGCTTTTCCTATGATATCAAATGCGTATATATGTTGTGGGAAAAGAAAATCTTGGATGCTGTCATTGATTGAAACTTTAATTATTTTCTCATTGCTAAGAAAAGTTTTAAAATAAATTTTAATTCAAAAAGTAGTGATAAATGCTTCAAATTTTATATTAATATTTATTCGAAATGTGTCATAAATTTCGTTAATAATTTATATTAATACTCTTACATTTAACTTAAATTTTATTTTTTAGAATGGATAGGAGTTGGATAAATAAGGCTAGGAACAGTATCGAGTATAGGCAAGGTGTTAAAGAATTCCTTGATTTTGCATTTCACAATTCATCTTATGATGGAAAGATTATGTGCCCTTGTGTGAAATGTGTCAATCGATCCTTGCAAACATATGATGATGCTAAGGTGCATTTGATTTGTGATGGTTTTCTAAAAGGATATATTGTTGGTTTGTCATGGGGAAGAGCTGCCAATTGATGTTACTTCTTCAACTTTTTCTCCCTCCACCTCTCATGTACAAAGAATTATACTACATTTAATATTTAGTTCTTTAATTATTTTTCTAACATATTCGTAGTTACCTAAAGTTTAAAGGTATATCAATTATCTACTAAAACTAAATTTTATATTTATTGTTTAATTATATAGTTTGTACTTAATAAATCGACATTTTGTTATTACCATCGTTTATTATTTTATATCGTTCTTTAGTTTGATTACCTTATGGTAACTAATATTTATTTTCTAACATTTAATTTCATCGTGTTTCCCTTGATCTCATTTCTTGTTATTTATTGGTTATTCATGGGTATTATTTATAAATTTTAACTTACTCTAATAATTATCGAACAATTATCACAATCTAATTATTTACTAAAATTTCTCTTAGTTGTAAATGGTAATTAAAATATAGCACTTAACAAATATTTAAGCTTGTTAGTTTTAAAATTATGTATATTTATTTATTTATAATTTTTTACCTTTATTATTATCATCATCATCTATTACAACGAATAGATTTTACTTCAAGGACATTTTGTGCCTACACCGAAATCAATGCCACTGACATTACGCTCAAGTTTGCTGGTGTTTGTTGTAATTTACATGTCTTAGCTCCAAGGCACACTAGCTTCAAAAGTTGCCAATGTTCATATGCCAGCATCAACGCCACCAGCGTTGATTTCTAATTTGCTAGTGTTCGTTTATATCTAAAAAAAAAAAAAAAAAACTTACGTATCTTCTATTTCGTGTATGCCAACCCGAAGGCCACTAACCTATCATTGTACCCGCTAGTGTTGGGACTTACACCGGCATAGGGCCGGTGTTGTCATTGTTCATAATCTTCCTCACTTTTTTTCTATTCATAATTCAATTTTCTTACATTATACGTATATTATACTTGTGTTTAAGCTACTTCTAAGTGTTTTTCTACACTTCACATGTGTCATATGTGACATATCAATACATATAGCATTTTGTAATCATCATCTTCTATGATTTCCTAGTTTCTATATATCATAATACATATACAGAGTCTTAGGATGAGATGTTGCCTTGTTTGAAGGTGTTGAATCCTTCTTCACAGCTTGAAACGAACCTAGAGTTATTAATAACATTGTTTAAGCTAATGTTTTAATACTTAACTTAAAACGAATTTTATACTTACCTTTCTTGCTCCTTTCCTAAGCTTTGTTTTGTGTTTTAATAGAGCTTGTAACTGTTATATTTGAGTGTGTTTTAGTGGATGAATTTTATTGTTGTTTGGGTGGTTTAATGTGGTTGTTTTGGTGTAATTGAAGGGCTTTATTTGTTGTTTATGAAGACATATATATAAATAAATAAATATATATATATATAGAATAAGGTGGAGGCAAAACTTACAATTTTTTGACCAAAAGAGGGGAGTTTTCCACCGAATTTTGCAACTCGTATGTTTGATGTTTAATGCATTTGTTGAGTTGCTAATTTGGTTGATTCTAATTGGTTGTTGTGTGTTGAATTTATTGACTAAAATGTGAAAATTGGGCAAGTGGTTTGTGAGTTTTTGGCTACAGCAAAATTGAGAAGTTTTCCACCATATATCGTGCACAAATTGTACCAAATATGTCCACATATTATTATAATATTAATTAATTATCTTAGTTTTATGATAGTTTATCAAGCTAAATGGGAACAAATATGTCAATTATTTAGGAGTTTTGTCTCCATAAATTTATTTAAAGTTTCTACAATTTTTCTATGTTGTCTTTGAGTTAAATTTTAAGTTTAAAGTTTACATGATTAAGATTTTCTAGGTCCAGTAAGTTAAGTTATGATTTTAGTTCTTATAGGCTCAGAATTTTGTAACTAGAACAATGGTGTAATCCAAATATTTTTAGGAAGTCTAGATTATTAGTTATGGTTATGTTTTTGTTTTTCGTGTATCTATAATACTAGCTGTTGATCTTTTAGTTATCATTTAATAGCCAATACGTTCTATATAGGGGTTATGAAATACCCCAAACTCTCACCTAGTTAATTAGAAATGGTTTAATTGAATTATAGAAAAGAAATAGACAAATTGAGATAATTAAATTAGTAAATAGATTAAATGGAGATTGGTGATTTTAAATATTTATTTTTATATTTATTCCTTCATTAAATAGATTGGATAAATCAATCTATTTAATTTATTTTATAAAATTCTTTTTTTGAATAAACTCCTCTCGTATCTAATTCGAATTCTTAAATTCCCAAACAAATATTTTTAAATGTTTAGTAAAGTTCTAAACCTTCAAATTTTAGTTAACTTTCATATTACTAAATGTTTATAATTTTTGAAATCAAATACTTGTTTAAAAATATCAGTTTTAAACTCGAATCCAAATTAAATATCAAAATTTCATTTTTAAGCTTTTGAAATGTGTTTTTATAACAAGTCATAAATTTCTAATATATATGTTCTCAAATTATTTTCTAATTATTTATGGTACTAAAAATAATTATTAGAAAGATTTAAACTTAATACCCTATTTTATAAATATCCTTTTAAATTTTCCTTTTGTCCTTATAGCTCTCTCTCTTTACAATTATGTTACTGCCCCTTTTTCTCTTTTTCTCCATCGGTTTCTTCTTCTTTTGTTCTTCTTTTTCTTTCACTTTATCTTCAAAATCAAGCCCACAAATCTCCATTAAAACAAGAATTGACAAGGAATCAAGCTAGGAAAGAAGAGTAGAGAAGGAAAACAAGCTTGAAGTGTAAAGAGAACTCAAGAGTACATGTGTTACTAAAGGAGATAAGTGTTATTTCTTTGTTGTTTATTTTTTGTAATTGGTAAATTGATGTTGAAATAAGTTAAAAGTACTGTTTATATATGTATTTATTGGATTTATGGTTGATGGGAGTTGGGATTGTAAAGGAGGAAGAAGACGAATAGTAGATTGGGGTTTGAAGAATTGGGTTGTTTAATGTGTTGATTGAAGTGTTTAATGTGATATTAGTGAAGAGCATACATGTTTGATGATGTTGAATTCATATATCAAGTGGTAGGAAGGTTAGTAGATGATTTGAAGAAGATGATGAATAGTGAATTTGGTTATGGTTGCTTGAGAATGAGATAAGAAGTTAAAGATGTGAATGTGATGGAGTGAATTTAATTTGATGTTTAATGTATATGATGAGGGGAATTTGTGCATTTGATATTGTTTGAAGTGTATAATATGTTCTATGAAGTTTTTATGATGTTTAAGTTGTAGTAGAACATGCAAAAGTTGATATATTATGTAAAGGAAACATGGAAAATGCGTGGGTTGCTGTCAAAAAAATTTTCCTAGATCAACCTTACTTGGTGCATGGGCGTACACGAGCTTATGCTAATCAAAATAAGCTCTTGGATCACTTTTTCAACCTCTACCCCACCTTGTACATGGGCATGTATGTGGCCATGTAGGTCATAAAACCTTGAAAAACTCCTTTCTGATCACTTTTTAGTGCCCTACACGGCCTCGAGCACGGCCATGTACCAGGTTGTATACTTTCTCCTGTTTCGTAGCTTGATTGTATTTTGTTTGTAACTCTTTCATCTAACCTCCAATTGAGGTGATTCAAGTTGCTTTGGAAAGCTTAAAAGAGATATACAACTTTCATGTTTTGAGTTTTTACAAATTCGAAAAATATCGATGCTTAAATTTTAGTTCTTTCCAGATGTTGTGTTTTCTTAAACAAAGTCAAAACTTGTATTTGCTTTCTACATGTTTGTTGTTAAGTGTAAATGAATATTTTTTAAGTTAAAATAAGATAGATAAATGATATTTGATGTGTTATGTGAGTTAATTGATATAATTAAGCATGAATTAATTAGATTTATAGATTTAACAAATAATTAGATTAAGTATAGAAGTTAGTTATAAAATGAACTTAGCCAACAAACTTAGGTTCAACTTGATTAAATAGACTTGAATGAGTTAAAATGAATTAGATTGAGTTAGTTTAACCATCTTTGACTTAGTTTTTGAATTAAATGATTAAGGTTAATCAATTTGGCTAAGTTTAAGTTAATGCAAGCTTGAGTTGACATAGATCCTAGATGCATAATGAATTAGTAATAAATCTAAGTACAACATGACTTAATGAACTTCACTAAGCTAAAATGAATTAGGTTGTTTAAGTTTAATCAACTTGATTTAGTAAATGAATTAAATGACTAACTCTAATCAATTTGGCTAGGATTTAGTTAAAAGGAGTTAATGGTTAATAATTGATTTAAGGTAATGAGATAGGATAGTCTTAGATTAATATAGTGAATATGTTGTTTCAAGTGTTTATTTGCTTAGGAATTTTGTGTTTTTGGAATATGAATTTTTTGTTGATGTTTTTGTCATAAAATATTATAATCAAAGAGAAAAGAAATACTTTGACAGACAAATAAGAACCGTTCATATTTTGGCAGGGCGATCTTCGCAGCCATAGCGGGGTTTCAACTTAGTGTCTGATTAAACAAGGTTCTAAAATGAGTTGATATAAAAGGATAATTAAAGTAAATGCTTATATGAGTTTATTTTATGAACAGATATGGATGTATGAATTATCTTCTAAGATGGCTTCTGATCTATCTTCTGTTTCTGTTTGGATTCTAAATTAATAAGGTACGCAGTAACTTGCGTGTTGGATGCTAGGATAGGCATCTAAAATGAATTAAAACTTAAATACGACTTAGTTAATTGATGAGTGTTGATTATGTTTTTCACCTTTGAATCCGGTCTAGGGAGGGGCAAACCTGTCATGATGCAATGACATGTTAGAATAGGCGCTTAGGCCACTTTTGCCATGATGCAATGACTTCATACCATGATGCAATGGTGACTTCTTTTTAAATGGCTAGGCGGGTAATTAATAGGGAATGTAGTAACGATGTAACATTTACTTATCTTAAGAGAAAATAATATGATTTAATTCAATGTTTATGGGAGCATGTGAATTAATTTATATTATGAATTAAGTTAAGTAAAGTTGAGTAACAGCTATTAACCCTAAATGAGATTACTAATCTTTTTGGTTAGATTTAGGAGATATAGGTATCTAGGCTATCAATGTTAATCCCTTGAGCAGCTAATGTTACTTAGGACCCCCAGATTCCCATTCACTTGTTCCAAAGTATGAGTGCTTCATTGTTGATTTGTTTATTTTAATAGAAAGATAATAACTTGTGGATTGATGCATTGCATTTAGTTAAGCCATGTGTCACACTCCATGTGCTTGTGTTACTGTGTACTGAGCTTAGGCTCATTATTGTTGTTATTTTTCTTTTCCCCAGGTGATATATTGAAGATGATGATGATGATGATGATTGATGATGACAATGTTGGTGATGATGATGTTCATGATGATTTGATGAAGATGATGGTGGTTTTCCTTGTTCATGATAATGTTGTTGATGATGGAGTTGATGATGATGGATGATGTTGATGATGCTTGACTTGGGTTTTGGGCACTTGTGATGATTTGGAGAGGAGTTGTGGATGAGTGAAGTGAGTAAGAGCATGGATGTAGTTTAGTTATTTTATTTCTTCTTCTTTTGTATTAGTGAGAGCTAGATTTATGATTTAAACATGTTTTATTCTTTAAAGGACGTAGTGGAGCCCATTTTTGTAATCAAACTTTTGCAAAGTGTTGTTTAATTGAATAATTTTCCACTTGAGAGAGTGGAAGTTTTGAAATATCTTTATTTCGAAATTGTTTTCTAAAATTTATTTTTGCTGCTAAATCCAGTTATTTGAAAATCTAATTAAACGATTTCATAACTTGAAATCGAGTAGCAATGTTCAATATAAACAAAATCTTTTTTAAGAAAGCTTGAGCGTGTAATACTTTAGAGTATTATACGTGGCAGTAATGTCTTAATCGATTTAATCCAAATGATTAAATTTTTAGGGAGTTACAGGTTATCTTTTATCGGGTTTGAAATATAGAAGTACTTTTTATTTATATCTCGAGCTATTGGTTTAAGATATGGAATCTTGTCTTTAGTATCTATTAAGGTAAAAAAAAATTCTATTTAGGGTTTTTAAGTTATAAATGAGTTTATTATTACTCATAGGTATATTCTAGAGTTTTTATTTGGTCATATGTTTAATATCTATTTACATTTACTGATCTGTTTATTTTACTAGTTATAAAGGTTCTTGATTTTATAATTGTTAAATTAGAATTTCATTCTCTATAAACTCTAAATTTTCTAGCTAAAATATTAGTATAATTCAAATGTTTAATCAAAGTTTAGATTATTGAGTATCGATCGGTTTTTTATCTTTTTTGCGTATTTTATAATTTTATTGACTTATCTTTAAAGTATCTTTTATAACTAATAAGTTATAAAATTTTAATTGTCTTTTATTTTTATTAAAAATTTAAGATCAACTATGATTATTTGTTGAATTATTGATTCTTATAATAGATATTATTTTTTATTATATAGGAATTATTTATCCTAATTATTAGTAAGTTTTCTAGTGCTATTTTATAGTTTTAAAAATATTAAAGATAATTTGAAACTCATCGTATCACAATTAGAACCTTATTTTTCTAGGTATTGAGTTTAAGGAAACTGATTTTAAGTTTTATGGTAATGATCGACTTATCATCGATCATTATTTGTTTCTACTTTAATAATTTTAATTAGTGAAAAATTAGGTGTGATTTTTGATACTTTTATTATAGTTTTTTTATGATTCTATATTTTATTTATAATAATTATTATAATTTGGTTATGTAAAATTAGGATGATTACATGACCCCTTAATCTATAGACAATTAGCAAGTTAAAGACATTTTATATTTTGTTATCCAAAAAGTACAACGTACGATATTTGTATAGATTTGTAGGGAAAAAGGCCAAAAAAGTACAAAATATCCTTAATGTGCTAATTGTTTATAGATTTTGAGAGCAAGAAACACATTTTTAAAATATCGAGAGTCAATCCGCATTACCCTTAAAAATTCAAGAGGTGTATTTACAATTTTCCATCAAATAATCATCGACATCTGTAGGGTGGCATCTACGTGGTGAAGAGAGTCTTCATGTGGTGTTTTATTTGTTTATGTATTAGAATTATTACAATAGTATATCAGTTTGGTACTATGGTTTTCTTAGCACTGTTTTATGGTTTTATGACATTTATAAATACGAAAGCTTGAGTATTATCATACCTTTAAGTCATCTCTAAACTTTTACGTAGATTCTATGATTAAAAATTAGGATTTTGATATTACAAGTCAACTACATGATTTTATCTTTAAAGACTTTCGGTGTATGTTTCAGAGTTTGCGATTATTCTACAATACACGGGTTTCCAAGTTCAATTGGTACGAATTTAAATACTTGTGTCATATATTATGTTACTAATTTGGTAAACTAATATATATATATATATATATATATGTATATAGTGTAGGTGGGATGATTTGGAGGAGGCATACAACTAATGCCACTCTCGGCCACATTTGACGCATTTTTCGTATATTAAATTATTTTGTGTGACATGAATATAATTTTACATAAAAGGAGTATATATTATATATTATATATATATATATATATAATGTGATATTCTTCTTCTTTTGTTTGCCTGAAAATAAAATTAACTCTTTTATTACTATTTTTATGTTGAGCGTGTAGGACGTGCTTAGGAAATTCTTTTGCCTTCTATTTTTTTTTTCTTTTATTTATTATTTTGCTTTTCCTTAACATTGAGGATTACACATTGAACGGATAGTTTTATAGCATTGCAGCAGCAAAACTTTGGGCCCCTCTTAATTTGTTTTGTTTTATATGAAGCATTGACTTTATTATTTTTTTTCTTTTTTTTGCCCTTTCTAACTCTTAGTTTATATATCTTTATACATTTTTGAGAAGTTAAGTTTTATAATTATATTTAACTATAACCAAAGAATATATATAAATTCTTTTTTTTTTTTTTGCTTTTTTAAGTTTTCGATACTTTCCAAACATAGCGATTCAAGAATTCTATTTTATTGTATGAGTACACTGTAAGATGATTTTATAATTTATATGATATGATTATTTCATCAATATCAATTTCAGGATCTTTGAACTTCATGATTTTCACAACAAAAAATAGATAAGATACATACCTTTATCTATAGCCATAGCAATATCTTGAATTTGAAGAACAAGAATAAGAATACTTTAATTTCCTCAAATCACCTTATCCCTCCAATCCAACCTTATTTCACCAAAGGAATGATTTCTCTTCCTTTCCCTTAACTTTTATGATGGATTTTCAAAGTGAAGACAAGAGTGAGTATTGAACTTTATTGTCAACTCTTGTACATATATATAAGGGCAGGAAGAGGACCATACCTCTTCATGAAATGGTAAGGGGTGTCTTCCATCAAGACACCCATTATGAAGAGTCATGTCATTTAGATTAAAAGTCACGACTCTTCCAAAATAAACTTACACAATGGGCCACAAATTCTAACATTCTCCCACTTGGCCCATATGTTTCTTAATAACTTAGAATAACATAATGTGCACGATAACATTATTCTAAGTCTTCGTTATGTTGATTGTACCGTTATATCACATTAATTAAATTAAAAATTAATTAGAGTCATGGCGGTTGTACGTCATCGTCTCGACATAGTTCCTTCCATGTACTACATAATTAATCTCTAATTTGACCTTAACTTAATGAAGAGATAAATAAAGGTCTAACTTTAATGTCTTTATGAAGACAATTCCTGTTAACATAATTCTATTACAATCATGTATACAATATAGAAAAACAGGAAATATCAGAAACACTATAATTGAGCTCAAGAGTGTCATATACACAAATACAATAATCTTTAATCAGGACGTCCTTTAATGCCCATTCTTTCAACATGCTCTCTAAAAATATTAGGTGCTAATCCTTTTGTTAATGGATCTGCAACCATCAGTTTTGTACTAATATGTTCAATTGACACCCTTTGTTTCTGAACTTCTTCTTTAACGGCCAAGTATTTGATCTCCATGTGTTTTGCACCTTTGAATACTTGTCGTTCTTTGAGAAGAAGACTGCTGCGGAGTTGTCACAGTAAATTTTCAGCGGCCTACTAATAGTGTCGACAACTTGAAGCCCTGAAATAAAATTCCGCAGCCATAAGCCATGAATTGTGGCCTCAAAGCAAGCCACAAATTCTGCCTCCATAGTCGATGCAGCAATGACAGACTGCTTCGCACTCTTCCATGAGATTGCCCCTTCGGCTAATAGAAACAGGTAACCAAATGTGGATTTTCTTGTATCAACACATCCAGCATAATCTGAATCTGAATAACCAACCACCTCTAGCTGATCGGACCTTCTATAAGTGAGCATGTGGTCCTTCGTTCCTTGCAAGTATCTCAAAACTTTCTTTGCAGCTTTCCAGTGATCCAATCCTGGATTACTTTGATATCTGCCTAACATCCCAACACTGAAACTGATGTCGGGTCTAGTACAAGTTTGAAGATACATCAAACTCCCAACAACAGATGCATAAGGAATTGTTGCCATTTGTTCTCGTTCCAAATCATTCTTTGGACATTGCATATTTCCAAATTTATCTCCTTTCTGAATTGGAACTATACCTGCCGAACATTTGTCCATCTTAAATCTTTCTAGAACTTTATTGATATAAGTCTTTTGGGATAAGCCTAACAATCCTTGTGATCTATCACGGAATATTTCAATTCCTATCACATATGTTGCCTCTCCCATATCTTTCATTTCAAAGCTCTTTGAAAGAAAATTTTTGGTTTCTCGTAATAAACCAAAATCATTAGCAGCAATTAGGATATCATCAACATATAGGACTAAAAAGACAAACTTGCTCCCACTAACCTTCATATATATACCGATCAACGGTGTTTTCTTTAAAACCAAAAGAAGTTATGGTATCATTGAACTTAAGATACCATTGGCGAGAAGCTTGTTTAAGTCCATATATTGATTTCTTAAGTTTACATACCATATGCTCCTTTCCTTTAATTGAGAAGCCTTCAGGTTGGTCCATGTAAACTTCTTCTTCCAAATCTCCATTAAGAAAGGCAGTCTTGACATCCATTTGGTGTAACTCTAGATCATAATGAGCAACCAAGGCCAAAATGATCCTAAGTGAGTCTTTCTTTGAGACCGGTGAAAAAGTCTCTTTATAATCAATACCATCTTTCTGAGTGAAGCCTTTGGCAACAAGTCTGGCTTTATGTCGTTCAACATTGCCATTTGAGTCTCGTTTTGTCTTAAAGACCCATTTACAACCAACTCTTTTACATCCTTTTGGCAATTCAACGAGTTCCCAGACTTGGTTTTGATCCATAGATTTCAACTCATCTTTCATGGCATTTACCCACTTAATAGAATCATTACATTCAATGGCTTGTGAGAATGAAACTGGATCATTGTCAATTCCTATGTCAAGTTCTGACTCTTGTAGATAAACCACATAATCATTAGGAATAGCAGATCTTCTCTCTCTTTGAGATCTTCTCAATGCTATTTCATGTGGTTCCTCCACTATAGGGGTATCGCTTATAACTTCATGATGTGTTTGATCCGTTACTTGTTGTTCTTCACTTTGGTGAATTTCTACAACATTAGGATCAATTGGCTTAGAAGGTAAAAGTATAGGAACTTCTACCCTAACTTCTTTAATGCACACATCACGTCGTTCTTTACTCCCACTAGTTTCACCATTTTCAATAAACTTGGCATTTCCAGTTTCAACAATTCTTGTACTATGATTAGGACAGTAAAACCTATAACCTTTGGACTTTTCAGGATATCCTATAAAGAATCCACTAACTGTTCGAAAGTCCAATTTCTTTTCTTGTGGATTATAAATCCTTACTTCTGCAGGACAACCCCACACATGTAGGTGTCGTAAACTAGGTTTCCTTCCAGTCCACAGTTCAAAAGGAGTCTTTGGAACTGCTTTACTAGGAACCCTATTTAACAAATATACTGCAGTTTTTAATGCATAAACCCACATGGATATAGGTAATGATGAATTACTTAACATACTCCTAACCATGTCTAATAATGTACGATTCCGCCTCTCTGCAACACCATTTGTTCTGGTGTGCCTGGCATAGTGTATTGAGCACATATGCCATGCTTTTCAAGAAATTTGGCAAATGGACCTGGGCATTGCCCCGATTCATCATACTTCCCATAGTATTCACCACCCCTATCGGATCTTATAATTTTCACTTTTCTATCTAATTGTCTCTCAACCTCATTAATGTACACCTCAAGGGCATTCATAGATTGAGATTTTTCATGCAAAAGATAGACATAAGTATAGCGTGAAAAATCATCAATAAAGGTGATAAAATACTTTTCTCCACCAAAAGATGGAGCATCAAAAGGTCCACATATATCTGTATGTATAATTTCAAGAAGCTGTGTGCTTCTTGTGGCTCCTTTCTTAGTGTGTCGAGTTTGTTTTCCTTTAATACAATCAACACACATTCCAAGGTCAGTAAAATCCAAAGTAGGAAGAATTTCATTCTTTACTAACAATTCTTGCAACCTTTCTTTGGATATGTGACCTAAACGTTTATGCCACAAGTAAGCAGAGTTATCATTAATCAAACTACGTTTAGTTCCAATATTATGATGCAAGGTCATTAAGGTCTCAGCAAAATAATCATCAAGTTTAAACTTGTAAAGACCATCACATAAAATTCCTGAACCATACAGTTTATTGTCCTTATACAAACTGAAAGATTCAAATCCAAACTTAAAAGAAAAACCTAATACATCAAGTTTTGATAAAGAAACCAAATTGCGAGAAAATGTAGGAACATAAAGGGTTTGGAACAAATCCAAGTGATGCCCAGTCTCCAAAATCAAGCGATAAGTCCCGATTCCTTCAACTGAAGCTTTGTTTCCATTTCCCATGAATACAAAATTCTCATTTGGCTTTATAGTTTGGATCGTAAGGAATCCCTGCATAGTATTGGAAATATGAGTTGTCGAGCCAGAATCAATCCACCATGTATTATAAGAAACTTGTGTAAGGTTTGATTCAAAACAAACAAAAGCACAAGGCTTACCTTTCTTTTCGAACCAAGCCTTACGTTTCAAGCAGTCTTTCTTCAAGTGTCCAATCTTTCTACAGAAATGGCACTTGATTTCCTTTTTGTGGATTTGTGCATCTTTAGAAGATTCATTCAGGTTGTGTAAACCTTTCTTCTTGAATTTTCTAGCCCTTTTCTTTGAACTCGATGCAACTTCTTGATGACTTGTAAAATGAACAGAATGAGTCTTTTGGTTCTTTAATCTTGTTTCCTCCTGAATTAGCATACTGGTCAATTCATTGATATTCCACTTATCCTTTATAGTGTTGTAATTCATTTGAAAAGGCCCATATTGTTCAGGAGGCAAGGAGTTCAATATGAACTGTACCAAAAAGAACTCATCCACAGTCATTCCTAAAGTCCTTAATTTTGCTGCTATATTTCATTTCAAGGACATGCTCATGCATAGTACGAGACCCATCAAATTTCATGTTGGTCAAAGTACCCATCAATGTACTAGCAAGAGATTTGTCAGCAGTTTGAGAACGCTCTTCCACAAATTTAATGAATTCCTTAGCATTATCAGTCTGGGGAAGAGTAGCTTTAATGTTGTTTGCTACTGTCATTCTCATAAACATCAAACTTAATCTGTTCGACCTCTCCCAAAGTTTATGGAGACGTTTTTCCTCATCACTGCTTTGATCAATAATAGCAATGGGTTTCTCAATTTGAAGAGACAAGTCAAGATCCAAAACACCTAAGTGAAATTGGACCTGCTCATGCCAATCTGAGAAATTCAATCCATTGAATATCGGAACAGATGAAGCATGAGAATGCAGAGAAACAGGAACAGATACTGCAATAATAAAAGATACGGTAGCCATTAATGCTTTGAACAATCATAAAATTCAGATTCAATCAACTCATGGAATAACATAATTATATATATCAAAGTCCACCTTTGGGTGATACTAAAATATATATAAACATTAATCATAACAAATAAGTATGCATACAATTTGATATATTTGCTATCTTTGGATATACAAATAAATCAAATAAAATATACTTATCATAAACACTTGCGTTATGTATTATAAGAACAAAACCATCTTTGGATGATTTATAATATCTTATAATACAAACTTTAATACCCAAATCATATTCTATTATGTCATTTAAAATAAAATTCATGGATAAATTTAGAAACTTGAATGCGACGAAATTTATAATGTAACGATTTGGCCACTTTGGTGACTAGCAAATCATCCATTGTATAAATTTCATCTATAATAATTATAACCATACTCTATTCTTCATGAGTAAGAAGTCAATAGAAATTTCATACATACACATTCACATTACATAAAATATCCATAAATTAATAATTTAATTTAGTAAACATTTTTTTTAAACTGTCATACGAAACTCATGCAATTCAATTTCAAATGATGAACGCCGTTGCTGTGTTTCTCCAATGGTTAATTAATTCTACGTTGACCATCTTTCCAAGCTACACCGTTAATTTCATCTTCAATTGAATTACGAAATTTCATCTTAAATTGAATTACGGACAGGAAGTCCATAAAATCAGTCTGCATGTTATTGGACTTCATTGTTCAACTGGCTAATAATTTATTAACAACAATTAAAAGAATTAAAAAAAAAAAATTCGGTTGCCATCTTTCTGATTATATTCGAATCCATCGTTTCAATAAAAAGTTTAACATATACCAATGAAAGCAATATTCAATGGTTTCATTTCAAACCAATCAATGTCCCTTCACTTCATTGCAGTTACGACAAATTTAAAAACATTGAAATGGTACAATCCATTTAAAGAATTTCGCACCGCTTTAAAGAATTTCATAAGTTCAGAGAATGAACCGCTTTTATTAGGAAATTAAAAAAAAAATCGTAGCAACCAATTTTATGTTTCCGGTGATTACAATGACCATTAAATATTGGTCCCATTTCAACAAATCTGAAAGGAGTTTCATCCATCCAATTTTAGTGTCCATTATGGCAACTTTAATCCATTAAATATTATGAATCAATCATAATAATTGAAAACCATGAGTTCGTAAACCTTGCTCTGATACCACATGTAAGATGATTTTATAATTTATATGATATGATTATTTCATCAATATCAATTTCAGGATCTTTGAACTTCATGATTTTTCACAACAAAAATAGATAAGATACATACCTTTATCTATAGCCATAGCAATATCTTGAATTTGAAGAACAAGAATAAGAATACTTTAATTTCCTCAAATCACCTTATCCCTCCAATCCAACCTTATTCACCAAAGGAATGATTTCTCTTCCTTTCCCTTAACTTTTATGATGGATTTTCAATGTGAAGACAAGAGTGAGTATTAAACTTTATTGTCAACTCTTGTACATATATATAAGGGCAGGAAGAGGACCATACCTCTTCATGAAATGGTAAGGGGTGTCTTCCATCAAGACACCCATTATGAAGAGTCATGTCATTTAGATTAAAAGTCACGACTCTACCAAAATAAACTTACAATGGGCCACAAATTCTAACATACACTATTTATGAATTATGTAAAGATGTCTCTTAGTTGAACTTATAATATATAAAAATCACTCCTTATTAGCTAATGTTCTTTTTAACAATATCAATGATTAATATACTTAGATATGATACTTACAAATCGTGGTCAATAATAATTTTTAAATGTTGTACCATGGTATGATATATGACTCCTTGAGTATTCTTCATATCTACTCTCAACAGATTTATGAATTTCATATCATTAATTCCAACTATACTTAATTGACCGATATAGAAATGAATGCACATTATAACTCTAACGAATTATAACTTTGAATTTTATTCATTCTATTATCACTACATTAAAAACTATCCATGTATAATTTGCTTAAAAGCAACATTTATTTATTTATTCTTACTATAGTAGACTTAACATAAAACCAAAAAAAAAAAAATATATATATATATATTTATAATCTCACTTCGTAAATTAGAAATTTTATTATTATGAGACCTATGTTATGTCATGTACACTCAATTTATGAAAATTGTAGTATGTTACAAAATACATTCTTTACTTCGGTTTATTATATTAGCACACATATATTACTTATGGTATTTGCACGGTTTACATTCTTTTAGAGTTAGGCAAGTAAGATTTCCATTGTATTTGATTTTGTTATATTTTATTTTATTATACAAGTGAGTACATTATGTAATAGAATATTATCAATTACTTTGATAACTATTGGTAATAATTATATATTGTTGTTTACAAATCAAGGAAAATTTAGGAGTGTGTTTTAGAGTTTAATTATATTCACCTATATATTTAGTAATCCTTCTTGGTGTTAGAATTCATTTAAATACGTCGATGCCATATTAAATACATTTTTAATTACCGAACTTTAATTAGGCTAATTGTATTATATATATTATTAAATCAAAAAGGAAAAGGAAAATTTCTCAGAATCTCATCATCTAATATGACAATTTTTAAGACTTTGGTTTACATAAAAAATCTATGGGATTACACTACTGCACAACATTACCACTATCATGCGCGACCACGGTGACCAACATAGATATGTTGGTCTAAGATAGATTTGGTTTTAAATAATAGTTTGCATGATTTACAAATCCATTTTGCTCTTGCAGATGCATGAATTTGATTACAAAGGCTTTGAGCCTAATTTTTATTTGGGTTTAACTCTTTGGATAAATGTGACATAGATTAAAGAGTAAGACCCCCTGTTGGGATGATAAAGGAAGATTTGGTATGGTAGGCTTGGAGTAAGGCCTATTGGAATTAGCCTGTCCAATTACAACCTATCCCAAATTGGCTCACACATATTACAAATAAAAGCCTTAATGGGTTAAGGTCCATAAGGGACTCCACTTTTATATCCATTATGAGAGGGACTCATCCTAGCCGTTGGTCATTCATCTCATCTAACGGATGACATTGACAGCTAGATTCACTATAAATACCTCTAGTCCCTACCTCATTTAAATAAGGAAAATCTTGGACAAACGTCGTAGTGCTATCGGATTTCCATTTTAGTGAATCAATTGATTGGTTTACTCAAGAACGCACACAATCTCATGGCACTTAGTGAGGTTGATGCTTTCTAGATCCCTCACCTATCACATGTGTTAAACCCTATTGATGCTACTTACTCCTCCTCTCTATGCGATTCCCTCTTGACCATCCTTCCACGTGTTATTTCCTTAGATCATGCGTAACGTGATAATCACGCGGTACACACATGATTGTTGTATCCAAATCCTTACCCACATGTTCTCGACAACTCTATTAAGGAGAGAGAAATCGACACTTGCATGATGCTATCACCAAGAAAGAGACCTATTGATCCCATTGAGGGTACGACTTAAGGACTCGATGTTAATCTTGAATTCCTAAGCATGACATGCCAACACTTGAGGATGTTAACCAACCTGCTGATACTTAACTTCACAATGCTACGATCTTATGCACTGTGCAAGAAGATACCGTGTAAGTCAATCAATCGATGTAAGAGTCCACAATATAATTCCATCAATTCATGGTAATGTTTGCTCAATACCTATTTGGTATAGCTACTATTACTGTCGCGAAATAAGGCACAACTTCATCAACTCCTGCTGTTGTTGTACAACAACGCTATCGAGGCGCCTCAGGCTCCTCAAGCACCTCAACTCACTAATCTCCTTCCTGCTTCTGAATAGGATCCTACTAAAGTTGGAGAGTAAGTTCCTCCATTGGAACCTTTAGTTACACAACCATCTGCACCTCAAGCAAGAGGCACGGAGATTCAACTTGGAGGATCCTCATCTTCACAGGCCATGTAACATATTGTTGTTAGGGGACCTGTTACTCAACATAGTATAGCTCCATTCTAGACTAATACCCTAACTATACCAGCCGAAGCTACTACTTTAACTCCTAAAGGCACTTTTGTCACGAAGGAAGATTTAGATATGTACTTAAAGGAAATATAAGCTAAGTCTAATATGGGATTATTAGATCTCAAACTCCCACACAATCAGCGTATTGCCGTTAGACCAGACTCTTAGGACTACATAAGCCCCAAATTCATACTATTTAATGGTAAGAAGGGAAGTGCTAAGGAACATTTGCTGAAATTTGTTGAGATACTGGAGGTTTATAGATTTGATGATGATTTGAAGTTGAAAGAATTTTCCAAGTCCCTCGTAGATAAGGCGTACACCTAGTATGGCAATCTTCCCCCTAGATTAATGGATTCATGGTGTCACGCCCCAATAGTACCCTAGTAGTAATATATAGTATGATACAGCCTGATAATCCAGACAATATCAAATACACATATCCATACTAGAACTACTTTGGAAAGTGACATGTGTTTAACAAAACAGGATCTTTTTGGTTGCGTGATAAGAAACGATGAAAGTAAATAAAATCACAATACCATAATTAAGTGCTACAGTCTGAATAATAACTATTACAAACCACAAAAGTATCTAAGTTTTCAGATAATAAAATTGATGCACTAACATCAATTAATACATATAAATAAAGAAACTATTTTTTCCTGTTTCCAAAACTCTTCCAGCTTTAGAATCATACCGGCTCTAAGCTCCTAGAAGCCACCAACCAAGGCTTAAGTGTCATCCTGGAAAGAATGTAGGAGTGTGAGCATAGGCACGGGCTCAATGAATAACCAGACTTATCACAACAAGCAAGATATTATCAATCATATGTAATGCATCACTCAAGCACATGAACAATTACAAGCTTGGACAAACCGGAATCCAAACAAGATGGAGATTTACGCCCTCTCATCGGGGTTGAAGGAACCGATACCTGAATCACCTACCCAGGAGAAACTAAGTACACAGGAATCCATAATTCTCGCAATTATTATCTCTTTATGTTAATGATGTTTTAAACACTCAGTTCCTATTTTGTACCATAGAAACTCCACTAAGTGTTAGCCATTTCACAACGATACCATGGGCGGCGTCCTTCGTTACCAGTTAGTTCCTATGGAACCGACAGAACTAGGTAAACTTGCGTAGAACTAATAGCCTCTTGCCTAGAAAAACCAAGTATTACCAAAGAACCGAAATTCTAACACGTAGTAGGCGTTCGTAAAAACATAATGCAGTATGTGCAAATCATGCTATGTATGCACCATTTTACTTATGAGTTCGATAATTTTTAGTCAGGTTATAAGTGTTCAACTTTATTTAGACATTCAACATGCTTCACATACAGTAATTTCACAAGCCATTCATTATCACTTTTGATTAGTAATATTTATCAAACAAGTAATTTCAAACAGCCAGCAAATCCCATAATCCCATACACACGAGAGTTCATTATTATTATCTTTGTATTTTAGAGCAACTAAACTACAATCACAAACAATGTAACAAGTCTAAGATACTCACCTGTTCATACTGATCAATCATAGTAATCGACCGGGAAATTCTCGATAGTATCGAAATTACCTATTAAGATGAAATATTTATCAATAATATTTATAAATAAGAAATTAAATTCCTATGAGTGTCTAAGTGTCCTATGTCGGTATTTGATAGTATTCCTATGGTTTATAATGATTTCTTAAAGTAAAGAAGTTTTTAATTCTTTCAAGTTTCTTTTGAGTATATACATTATGGAGGATCTTATTTAAATTTTCATCAATATCCTAAACTCTATCGTAACTTGTAGAAGTCTTGATATAGATATTTTCTATGAATTTGTTCGTACACTTTTCTTGTAATGTAGGACTTCTAATCATGCTTGTAAAGCTTGTTTTATCAAGTTTTATGCTTATATAAGGTATTAGAAGCTTTAAACATGAATTTAGACTAGATTAGATGAAATTTGAGTCTTGTTTTGTACACTTTATTCCTAGATCCGAATTTACTATTACCATAATTATGATATTTCTAAGTTGTTGTTTTTCTTTTCTAACAATACCTAAGCATTCCCAACACATAAACCATCTCTCCTCTTGAATTAATCAATAGATTAGCAACTTCTATCAACCACAAAACTTTCTTCCAATGCTCATTAATCCATCCTAAAGTCTATTCACAAATTTAACAAGGATAGGTTTAGTTTGGAACTTACCTTGGATTGGAATGGAAGAAGGATGTTCAAATTCCTCTTAAAGCAAGAATTAAACCTAGATCAAAGATTAGAGGATGAGTTTCTAACTAAACAACATTAACTATAATAAAATTTTACTAATGCAATCCACCTTTCTCACCTTGACAAGTTAGTTTCCTCTTATTGAACCTTAAGATAACTTAGGATTTTTTATTTGGTTTTGGTTGTTGTTGATGAGCTTAGTGTGTAGGTAGGGTATGGAAGTAAGCTAGGGGTTTATGGTAGCTTACACAAGGTTTCTAAGCTTCTATGTTGAAGGTTGCAATGGCAAAAAGGAAAGAAAAAAGTGTTGGACGCACCTGGTTTTGCAACTGTGTTTTTGGAGTGTTTTTGTGGGATTTATGAGCTCAAATTGTGTCTAATTTAGGCTTATATACATATACTAAGTCTAGGCTAAGTTTTAGAGGCTAAGGAGTGGGTTTTGGGCTTGAAAAATGTCCACAAATGCAGCTGTAAATTTCTATACGATTTTGAAATTTGGATGAAAATTTGACTTGTGTTTTGACAGATTTTTGTGGCTATCTTTGAGTGCTTTAATGGTGTTTTTTTGGTAGCTAATTAATTCTATTTAGGTGTGTAAAAATAAGAGATTAACTTGTGTAAAAATCGAGTCAATTCTGTTGAAGTTTGGAAGTGTGAAATTCTGAAATTTCTAGAACAATTCATCTTGATTTTTGGACGAATTTTGGATCCGATTTTCTTATTAATTTTTTATGTATGAAGTGTCCATCTGAAGGCTCTTTATTGGTGTTTAATTTGTCAAAGAAATCAGCTCATTTAAGCCTAGGAATATTGCAAAAATCGGAGTCAAATTTGGAGAAGTGTGCTGCTGTATTTGTTGAATTGTTCTCCTTTGTTGTAGCTGGTACATCTGATTTTTGCAAAGATATTTGGGACGGTTATGGTTGTTTATCCAAGCTGAAATTCTCCTCATTTATTGTTGTTTACATGTGGAGTGTTTTGGTTGGTTAGTGGGTCAATTTTGTTTGAAGTTTAAGGCTCAATTTCAGATCAAAATTAGTTAAGAAAATTCGGATCTCTGCAGCAGGGGAGGTTTTTTGGCTGCTGTATCACGATTTTCCACCTTGCTTTGGAGCTGTTTTCCTCTTCCACTTGATCTGTAATTCTTGCAAATTAATTGTGAGTTATAGGTGTAGCTTTTGGGTTAGTTAGGGTATCCTTTTCGGGTTGAAATTCGTTGCAAAAATCGGATCAAAGTTGGGTCAAATGTCAGCTAGTTGCAGTGGAGTCTCCTGCTGTTGCTGCTGCTATGTTTTTCTCCAAGGTGCTCTGTTTTCCATTGAGCAGCGCTTGCGTGTGCGTGGATGGATGATCGGGTAGAGCTGCTTACTGATCGTTTGGAGCTGCTTGTTCGTCCCTTGCTGCCTGCTGCTGTGCGCGTGAAGTTGTTCCAGTTGCTCAGTGGACTCCTGCTGCTTGCGTGCGGGAAATGGAGACTGCTATGCGTTCGATGGTTGCTGCATGCGCATGGAATTTAGTTCGCTCGAAGATGTCCTACAACGTGCGCGTGAGGCTTCAGCTACTCGATCATTCATGCTGCTTGGTGGGCTTCTGTTGCACGCGTGAGCTCCTTTGCTAACCGACGTTCTAGACCTCCATTCATGCAGCGGTGCAGCGGTTGAGAAAAATCCGATTTTCTCTCTTATATATATATATATTTAATAGTTACTAACAAAAATATTTTTACCAAGAAAATAATTTATTCGCGTATATCTATACTTGTTATATTTACGTTTTATCGAGATAATATTATCTATATTACTACAAAATTTTTAATTATTTGTATTTTCAAATTTTTAGTTAGAACTTCACACGATTAATTATTTTTAGTATTTTTAACTTACGTGATTAAATTTTCAAGTTCGATGAATTAAATTAGGAACCAAGTCCTAATAAATTTAGAATTTCCTAACAATTAAAACAGCGGGTTTGAAATTTTCTTTTTAGATCTAAGTTGATAATTATTGTTAGTATTAGTGTCTATTTGTATTTATAATCTATTGTTTTATACCGATAAGCTCTATAAATAAACTGTATCTTATCGTTTTGAAATTTTAAAACTATTTCTAGTTATATCTTGAATTATCAGTTCAAGATACGAAATCTCGTTTTTGGTATCTATTAAGTCGAGAAAATTTTTATTCGGTTTTTCAAACTAGAATGAGTTTATCACAACTCATAGTCTATTCTAGGATTTCTATCGGTTTCTAAATTCACTATCTAATTTACGTTTTCTATTTTACTACTGTATACTATTGTGAAAATTTCGGGGTTTACATCCTCCCCCTTAAAATAAGCTTTGTCCTCAAAGCTTGATACGTACCTGATGTTCAAAGATTAGGATAATTCTTCCGAACTTCATCTTCTAACTCCCAAGTCATTTCTTCCGTTCGGGGATCCCATAAAACTTTAACATATCTGATTTCCTTGTTTCTAAGAGTCTGTACTTTACTGTCCATTATTCGAACAGGTTGTTTCTCATATGTCAAGTTCTCCTTCAATGGAATTGGTTCCAACTCAACCACTTTATCTGGATGGAGACATATTTCCTCAGAACTGATACATGAAACACGTTATGTATACCAGATAAATTGGAGGTAAAGCCAATCGTAGGCTAAATCTCCTACCCTATCCAAAATTTCAAAAGGTCCAATATATCGAGGACTTAATTTTCCTTGATTTCGTCCACGATGAAGACTCTTGATCGGGTTCACTTTAAGGTATACATGATCTCCTCTTTGAATTCCAATTCCCGTCTCTTCATATCTGCCCAACTCTTTTGTCGATCTTGAGCTTCTTTCATCTTTTGTTTTATCACTGCCACCTTATCTATGTTTCTTGTACCATTTCAGGTCCAACGCTATTCTCTCTAAATTGTCCCAAAATAATGGTGATCTACACTTGCGACCATACAGTGCTTCATATGGCGGCATTCCGATACTAGTGATAACTGTTATTATATGCGAATTCCACCAAAGGTAAGTGTTGATCCCAATTTCCTTTAAATTCCAATATACAAGACCTTAGCATGTCTTCCAAAGTCTGTATAGTTCTTTCCGTTTGTCCATCAGTTTGGGGATGATAAGCGGTACTGAACTTTAACTGCGTCCCTAACGCTTTCTGCAACCCATTCCAAAATCTGGAAACAAAGCGTGGATCTCTATCCGATACTATGCTAGCTGGTATTCCATGTAATCGAACAATCTCTTTAAGATATATCCGTGCTAGCTTTTCCAGTGGATACGTCATATTGATGGGTATAAAATGTGCTGATTTAGTAAGTCTATCCACGATAACCCATACAGCGTCATGTCCACTACTCGTCTTAGGTAATGAACATACAAAGTCCATAGAGATCTGATCCCATTTCCATTCAGGAATTGGTAATGGCTTCAACAATCCTCCCGGCTTTTGGTGTTCAGCTTTAACCCGTTGACATATCTCACATCTAGCCACAAATTCCGCTACATCCTTTTTCATCCCGTTCCACCAATATGCACTTTTCAATTCTTGATACGTTTTCGTTTCTCCAGGATGAACAGTATATCCGGAATTATGTGCTTCTTGCATCAACTTCTGCTTAACTCTGATTTATGGGGAACACACAGTCTGTTGCCCATTCTAAGGATTCCTTCATCATCAACTCGGAAATCCTTATATTTATCTTGTGATATCTCTTGGATAATCCTTTGAAATTCCACATCTTCTTTTGAGCTTCTTTGATCTGTTGAAGTAAGTGGGTTCCAAAATCAGATTTCCAAGTTCAGCTTCAAAACCTTGCATTGTGAATCCTAAACTCATCCTTTCAAATTCCTTGATGAGTTCTTTTTGCTCAGTCAGCATTGAGGCTACTTCACCATAGTTTTTCCGACTCAAAGCATCAGCGACGGCGTTCATTTTTCCTGGGTGATAATTGATACCCAAATCATAATCCTTTATTAGCTCCAACCATCGTCGTTGCCTCATGTTCAATTCTTTTTGTGTGAATATATACTTCAAACTTTTATGATCAGTATAAATTTCACACCTTTGACCATATAAATAGTGTCTCCAAATTTTGAGTGCAAAAACAATGGCAGCTAGTTCCAAGTCATGAGTAGGGTAGTTCATCTCATGGGGTTTCAACTGCCTGGAAGCATATGCTATTACTTTTCCATTCTGCATTAATACACATCCCAAACCATTTTTGGACGCATCACTATATATAACATATGGGTCATGATCATTGGGTAAGACCAATATTGGTGCTGACACTAATCTCTTCTTCAATTCTTGGAAACTTTGCTCCCGCTTTTCATTCCATTCAAATTTTTCATTTTTCTTTGTCAATTGCGTCAATGGTTTGCAATTGTTGAGAAATCCCGTACAAATTTCCGATAGTATCCAGCTAAACCCAAGAAACTTCTGATTTCAGTAACTGTCTCAGGTCTTTTCCATTCCACGATGGCTTTGACCTTTGCAGGATCTACTGAAATTCCTTCTCCAGACACGATGTGTCCAAGAAAAGATATGCTCTCAAGCCAAAATTCACACTTTGACAATTTAGCATATAATTTATTATCCCTCAAAATCTGCAATACATTCCTCAAATGCTCCTCATGCTGCTCCTCTGATGGTGAATATACCAATATATCATCGATAAACACAATCACACAAATATCCAACATGGTCGAAAAATCCGATTCATCAAATCCATAAATACCGCAGGTGCATTAGTCAGTCCGAATGGCATAACCAAAAATTCATAGTGGCCATACCGTGTTCGAAATGCAGTCTTAGGTATATCTTCTGTCTTGATTCGAATTTGTGATATCCAGATTTGAGATCAATACGGGAAAATATTTTTGCTCACGTTGATCAAACAAATCATCGATTCTTGGTAATGGATACTTGTTTTTGATGGTTACCTTGTTCAATTCCCTATAATCAATACAGAGTCTCAATGAACCATCTTCTTTTTAACAAACAGCACCGGGGCTCCCCATGGAGATACACTGGGTCTGATGAATCCTTTATCCATCAATTCCTGCAATTGCACTTTTAATTCCTTCAATTCTACAGGTGCCATTCGATACGGAGCTTTTGATACTGGTTCTGTTCCAGGCATCAAATCAATGGAAATTCCACTTCTCTTTGTGGAGGTAAACCAGGTAATTCTCTGGAAATACATCTGGATATTCGCACACAGTTCTTATAGTATGAATATCAAGTTTCTCTGGTTCTCCATTAACAGCTCCTAAAATAATTTCACCCAACTTCTCGGTGCCATCATCATCAACTTCAATGGTTGTTAATTTGACTCCTTTGTCTCGAAGTTTTTCTCCTTGGTACTCCTTTCTTTCTCCTTGACAATTATAAAGGATACCATCTTGAGACGACAATCGATCTTAGCTTTTGTGGCAGCTAACCAAGTCATTCCCAAAATAACTTCATATTTGTGCAGATCCACTACAATTAGATCAACAATTGATCCTTGATTCCCAATCTGTATTGGGCATTCTTTCACTATCTCCTGAGTCATAACCATCCTCCAGTAGGTGTACTGATCCCTAACCCTTTATTCATAGCTTCACATGTTAGACCTAATTGTCTGGCTAATACAGTGTCTATAAATGAATGTGTCGCCGGTGTCAAATAGAGCGTACACCGAATGGTCTTTCACTTGTATTGTGCCTATTTATCAATTATATTACATGTTATTTAGACTTATAAAAGCATTAATTGTGCATCTAAAGTGTTTGTGTCTCATACTATTGCTTTAAACATAATAACATACCTGCAATGAGTCCGGTATCATCTAAATCAGCTTCCTCCCAAATGTTTTCAGTATCATCCTCCTCTATCTCCTCTTCATCAACTGGAGTTCCGTGCATAGCATAGATTCTGGCTTCCAGTATTTTTGTTAGTACTGGCATTGCCTTCTTTCTGATCTGGCTCCAACAACTCCTTTAGATTGTGATGATCCTGCCTGCTCCAGTATTCCTTTGAGGACAGTAAGTTGCTATATGACCTATCTTCTTACAGATAAAGCAGGTCGCACTTGCCGTTTTTGGACATTTGGCAGCATGATGTCCACTTTCACCACAATAAAAGCATTATGTTGCAGATATGGGCAATCTCTTGGATAATGAGCGCCCTTGCATTTCCAACAGGTAACATTACTTCTCCCGGTATTTCCACTTTTGGCATTTCCAATTGGCTTAAAGAATCTCCTTTCTTAGGAACAGTACTTCCCACATTATCATGAATCTTTTTCCAAAGTTTGCCCCCGTTTCTTATATCTTTCTACTTCATATTTTCTAGCGCTTCTATCACTCGCGCCTTCTCTACCATAGCAAAATCAATAATCTCAAATTCAGTAAGCCTCCTCTGAAATGGGGCTCTAATCCAGCCATAAAAGTTTGCCTTTTTAATTCATCACTGTCTTTGTATGCGTCAGGGGCAAATTGCAGTAGCCGATTGAATTCATGTTCATATTCATCAATTGTCTTACTCCCTTGAGTCAAATTCATTATCTGTACTATACTTCGCTTTCAAGCTGCCCGGGAAATATTCTTTCAGAAATTCCCGTTTGAAAACTTCCCACGTTATGGGATGTGGTAATCCTCTCTGCTTGAATCCCACCATATTCTTGCCCTTAACCGCAGCAAGTAGGTTCCGTATGGTACCTTAAGTGCTTCAGGTATCTGAAACACGTCAAATGATCGCTCAATTTGCGACAATCTTCTGCTTCTTCCGGTTTTCCCGGCATTCCCTCAAAGTACCTGTTACACTTTATAAACTCAGGTAACAAATTCCTTTGTGGTCTCCAAGGTGGTGGAGGTGGTAATTCATGATCATGTCGAGGTGGTCCTTGCACTTCAGCTGCAGATTCAACACGTTTCTTGATTTCTCGGTTCTTCCACAGGTGGTTGAACCGATGCAACACGTTCCTCATTTCTCCTAGCAGAAACTCGAGGCATAGGTGGTGCCTCAGGAGGTGGTGCTACAGGTGGTATTTGCCCAGCTTGCAAAGCTTGCAAAATTAAGGTGTTCTGTTGTTGAATTGCTTGCAAAATAGTCTCCAAGCGATTAGGTTGTAGTGCCGGTTCCTCATTAGGTGGATTTGTTGGTACTCTTGCAGTTCTTCTCCTTCCACCTCTCATTCTCGGCGCTCTACTAATTGCATATTAAATAAGGTAAGTCTCGTTTATTGTAACCATTTCTATTCAAGTTTTTGCTTCTTACTGCATTTTTCATGGAGTATCTCATGCATGTGTAAATCTTTCATAATTTAAAAATACACATGATACTTTCCTAACATGAGCATACTTTCTTTACTACTTCACTTACATTTACATCACACATGATAACATATATATGTACACCAAAACATAAACATACTTGTATTCCATATTAGTGCCATATATACAACATCAAAAATTGCACTAACTATCATCACTAATACTAAGTACATCACATCATAATAGAGTTCCTAGAGTTAGTGCTTTATATACAACATCAAAATTTGCACTAACTATCTATCTACTAGATCATCAAAAGACATCACCATAAGTCATACATATTTAGTCTATTTACAACACATAAAACAACATTCTTTCACTAAACTCTCTAGGGGGTGGGGTAAAGTGGTCTCTTGCCCTTATCTCGGGCATCCAACTGTGGGTACTCTCCTGATCACTGGAGTCGCTGCTGCTCAACTCGTGGATCTCAACATGCTGTCCAGGTGGAGCTAAACTAAGCTCAGATCCATCAAGCTGTACTCCCTGTGTCTTTGGAGCTTGTTTACCCTCATGCACTAACACTGTATCCTCACCACATATCCATCCTCCATGTGGCGTTCCCTTCCATGTACTATATTGCTAAAAGTACTATGTGTGAAATCCAAGAATTCTAATCCTTGTGGAATTGACACAGTACTCCTGTCCTGGTCTTCTTTGTCCTGTCAGTATTTTCTTCCAAATCAATACTGGCTACTCCTCTTTTGGTTGATCTCCTTTCCTGTCCACTAACTGGTAATACAGTATCCTGAGGAATATTAGGAGAAAAAGTATCACAAAAACCACAAGGACTCTGGGTCAGGCTCAACTGTGGGTATAATAGCAGGTCGACTCTGTAATACTTCCTTAGGAAACCTGCAATTACTGAGATGTACATCATCCACTCATCAGTATGGATCAGTACTACGTACACCCATATGATCATCCCTAAAATCATGAGCATATATCCAACCTTTGCCAATATACTCCCATATCCTGAAATCTGGAAGAGTCGGCCTCATGGAATTTATTGATACTACAAATGCTATATTATCTATTTCTACTGCTCCACCATTCCTACCAACAAACCTTTCAAACCTATAAATTAATTCAATAGCAGAACCTGGATTCGGGTGTGCTTTCTCCATCAGGAATAACCAATCTCTAAAGAGTGGCCTCAATCCATGTCTCCATTTGCTTAAAATCTGATCCAAGGTTTGAGGATTGCCTGCCAATGCTAGTCTTCCACCAAGATCCTCAACCTTCGCCTGTAATCAGTTAAAGTCTCTAAAGGTTGCATACTGAAAACCAACCACTTCACATAACAGGTTGCCGGATTAACCTGCACCACAAATAAAATTTGCATGACTAATAATAATCATACAGATTTTATTTTAGGTTCTTAATTCTACCCAAATCTACCCTACTAATCTTAAATAAATTCTATTACTACTACTATGTATACTAATTATGATTTTGTTTAATTTCATCTTTTTCTTATACTTGCAACCACAGCTCTGATACCAACTAAATCTGTCACGCCCCAATAGTACCCTAGTAGTATATAATATATATATTATGATATAGCCTGATAATCCAGACGATATCAAATACACATATTCATACTAGAACTACTTTGGAAAGTGACGTATTTAACAAAACAGGATCTTTTTGGTTGCGTGATAAGAAACGATGAAAGTAAATAAAATCACAATACCATAATTAAGTGCTACAGTCTGAATAATAACTATTACAAACCATAAAACTATCTAAGTTCTCAGATAATAAAATTGATGCACTAACATCAATTAATACATATAAATAAAGAAACTATTTTCCCTGTTTCCAAAACTCTTCAAGCTTTAGAATCATACCGGCTCTAAGCTCCTAGAAGCCACCAACCAAGGCTTAAGTGTCATCCTGTAAGGACTGTAGGAGTGTGAGCATAACCACGGGCTCAGTGAATAACCAGACTTATCACAACAAGCAAGTTATTATCAATCATATGTAATGCATCAATCAACACATGAACAATTACAAGCTTGGACAAACCGGAATCCAAACAGGATGGAGATTTACGCCCTCTCATCGGGGTTGAAGGAACCGATCTGAATCACCTACCCAGGAGAAACTAAGTACACAGGAATCCATAATCCTCACAATTATTATCTCTTTATGTTAATGATGTTTTAAACACTCAGTTCCTGTTTGTACCTTAGAAACTCCACTAAGTGTTAGCATTTCACAGCGATACCATGGGCGGCGTCCTTCGTTACCAGTTAGTTCCCATGGAACCGACAGAACAAGGTAAACTTGCGTAGAACTAATAGCCTCTGCCTAGAAAAACCAAGTATTACCAAGAACCGAAATTCTAACACGTAGTAGGCTTCGTAAAAACATAATGCAGTTATGTGCAAATCATGCTATGCATGCACCATTTACTTATGAGTTCGATAATTTTTAGTAGTTATAAGTGTTCAACTTTATTAGACATTCAACATGCTTCACATACAGTAATTTCACAAGCCATTCATTATCACTTTTGATTAGTATATTTATCAAACAAGTAATTTCAAACAGCATCAAATCCCATAATCCCATACACACGAGAGTTCATTATTATTATCTTTGAATTTTAGTGCAACTAAACTACAATCACAAACAATGTAACAAGTCTAAGTTACTCACCTGCTCATACTGATCAGTCGTACTAATTGATCGGGAAATCCTTGACAGTATCGAAATTACCTATTAAGATGAAATATTTATCAATAATATTTATAAATAAGAAATTAAATTCCTATGAGTGTCTAAGTGTCTATGTCGGCATTTGATAGTATTCCTATGGTTTATAACGATTTTTAAAGTAAAGAAGTTTTTAATTCTTTCAAGTTTCTTTTGAGTATATAATTATGGAGGATCTTATTTAAATTTTCATCAATATCCTGAACTCTATCGTAACTTGTAGAAGTCTTATATATATTTTCTATGAATTTGTTCGTACACTTTTTTGTAATGCAGGACTTCTAATCATGCTTGTAAAGCTTGTTTTATCAAGTTTTATGCTTATATAAGGTATTAGAAGCTTTAAACATGAATTTAGACTAGATTAGATGAAATTTGAGTCTTGTTTTGTACACTTTATTCCTAGATCCGAATTTACTATTACCATAATTATGATATTTCTAAGTTGTTGTTTTTCTTTTCTAAAAATACCTAAGCATTCTCAACACATCAACCATCTCTCCTCTTCAATTCATCAATAGATTAGCAACTTCTATCAACCACAAAACTTTCTTCCAATGGTCAATAATTCATCCTAAAGTCTATTCAAAATTTAACAAGGATAGGTTTAGTTTGGAACTTACCTTGGATTGAAATGGAAGAAGGATGTTCAAATTCCTCTTAAAGCAAGAATTAAACCTAGATCAAAGATTAGAGGATGAGTTTCTAACTAAACAACATTAACTATAATAAAAGTTTACTAATGCAATCCACCTTTCTCACCTTGACAAGTTAGTTTCCTCCTATTGAACCTTAAGATAACTTAGGATTTTTTATTTGGTTTTGGTTGTTGTTGATGAGCTTAGTGTGTAGGTAAGGTATGGAAGTAAGCTAGGGGTTTATGGTAGCTTACACAAGTTTTCTGAGCTTCTATGTTGAAGGTTGCAATGGCAAAAAGGAAAGGAAAAAGTGCTGGACGCACTTGGGTTTGCAGCTGTGTTTTTGGAGTATTTTTGTGGGATTTATGAGCTCAAATTGTGTCTAATTTAGGCTTATATACATATATTAAGTCTAGGCTAAGTTTTAGAGGCTAAGGAGTGGGTTTTGGGCTTGGAAAATGTCCACAAATGCAGCTGTAATTTCTATACGATTTTGAAATTTGGATGACAATTTGACTTGTGTTTTGACAGATTTTTGTGGCTATCTTTGAGTGCTTTAATGGTATTTGTTTGGTAGCTAATAATGCTATTTATGTGTGTAAAAATAAGAGATTAACTTGTGTAAAAATCGAGTCAATTCTGTTGAAGTTTGGAAGTGTGAAATTCTAAAATTTCTGGAACAATTCATCTTGATTTTTGGACGAATTTTGGATCCGATTTTCTTATTAATTTTTTATGTATGAAGTGTCCCTCTGAATGCTCTTTATTGGTGTTTAATTGGTCAAAGAAATCAGCTCATTTAAGCCTAGGAATATTGCAAAAATCGGAGTCAAATTTGGAGAAGTGTGTTGCTGTATTTGTTGAATTTTTCTCCTCTGTTGTAGCTGGTACATCAGATTTTTGCAAAGATATTTGGGACGGTTATGGTTGTTTATCTAAGCTGAAATTCTCCTCATTTATTGTTGTTTACATGTGGAGTGTTTTGGTTGGTTAGTGGGTCAATTTTGTTTGAAGTTTAAGGCTCAATTTCATATCAAATTTAGTCAAGAAAATTCGGATCTCTGCAGCAGGGGAGGTTTTTTGGCTGCTGTATCACGATTTTCCACCTTGCTTTGGAGCTGTTTTCCTCTTCCACTTGATCTGTAATTCTTGCAAATTAATTGTGGGTTATAGGTGTAGCTTTTGGGTTAGTTGGGGTGTCCTTTTCGGTTTGAAATTCGTTGTAAAAATCGGATCAAAGTTGGATCAAATGTCAGCTGGTTGCAGTGGAGTCTCCTGCTGTTGCTGCTGCTCTGTTTTTCTTCAAGGTGCTTTGTTTTCCATCGAGCAGTGCTTGCGTGTGCATGGATGGATGATCGGGTGGAGCTACTTGCTGATCGTTTGGAGCTGCTTGTTCGTCCCTTGCTGCCTGCTGCTATGCGTGTGAAGTTGTTCTAGTTGCTCGGTGGACTCCTGCTACTTGCATGCGGGAAATGGAGACTGCTGTGCGTTCGATGGTTGTTGCATGCACGTGGAATTTAGTTCGCTCGAGGATGTCCTGTAGCGCGTGAGGCTTTAGCTACTCGATCATTCGTGCTGCTTGGTGGGATTTTGTTGACGCGTGAGCTCCTTTGCTGACCGACATTCCAGACCTTCATCCATGTAGCGGTGCAGCGGTTGAGAAAAATCCGATTTTCTCTTTTTTATATATATATATATTTAATAGTTACTAACAAAAATATTTTTACTAAGAAAATAATTTATTCGCGTATATCTATACTTGTTATATTTAACGTTTTATCGAGATAATATTATCTAAGTTACTACAAAATTTTTAATTATTTGTATTTTCAAATTTTAGTTAGAACTTCACACGATTAATTATTTTAGTATTTTTAACTTACGTGATTAAATTTCAAGTTCGATGAATTAAATTAGGAACCAAGTCCTAATAAATTTAGAATTTCCTAACAATTAAAACAATGGGTTTGAAATTTTCTTTTTAGATCTAAGTTGATAAGTATTGTTCAGTATTAGTGTCTATTTGTATTTGTAATTTATTGTTTTATACCGATAAGCTCAATAAATAAACTGTATCTTATCGGTTTTGAAATTTTAAAACTATTTCTAGTTATATCTTGAATTATCAGTTTAAGATACAAAATCTCATTTTTTATATCTTTTGAAGTTGAGAAAATTTTTATTCGGGTTTTTCAAACTAGAAATGAGTTTATCACAACTCATAAGTCTATTCTAGGATTTCTATCGGTTTCGAAATTCACTATCGACTTTACATTTTCTATTTTACTACTGTATACTATTGTGTAAAAATTTCGGGGTTTATACATGGGCAAGTATATGTAAGATGTTTCTGAGAAGTTCTTCTGCACACGAGAACTAGTGACTTTGATTGATATGGGACGGATTCACTAGAAGTCTAAGATAGACTTGATGGATTATATTGAGCGCTTTAGGGAGCATTCACTAGACATTCAAGACCTATGTGATGAAAGAGAATTGGCGAAAATTTGCATCCAAGGTATGTTCACTGAGTATGCGATGCACCTAGAAAATCTTTCCTTAGCCTCATTCTCTACACTGATTGAGAATGCACGAAGGACCAATAATTCGGTTGCACAACAAGGGGAAGGAAGTGGAAGTTTAACAAAAGAGAACCATATGTGAATCTAGCTTAAAGTGAAGATTCTAAAGCAGGGAAAAAACCAAAGGTTAAGAAACCTAAGGGTGAGAGGGCAAAAAAAGCACTTACATATCATTACTCAATGGGAAAGGCGCACACTATACTAGATTAGTGGTTAAGAGATGGAAATCTCAAACTCCTAAGAGTAGAATGTTTGCTAACTTAGGAAGAAAAGAATGATCCTAAATTTTGTAGATTTTATAGGATTGTGGAGCATCCTACTGGGGATTACTTTACTTTGAAGAGGATCTTTAATGAAAGATTGCATAATGTGAAGCTTATCATCGAGAATAACGATGTTAGGAATATCCCACTTCCAGCTCGTAACAATCAGCATGGTGCTGCGAATGCCATTACCCATGATCCTATTATAACGGAGTGAATAGACACGTAGCTGGTTGGGTGCATGAAGAAAATGACAATGCACTCAAAATTGAAACTCATGGAGACGATAATGTTATCTTTACTTTAGTGAAGACTTCAAATTTTAAGAACTTCTTTAATCTCCTTAGATTTGATGATCATGCATGATTTGCGGTAATGATTTCACTTAACTAAATTGGACAAGGTCGCTATAGTGAGTGCAACATAATTCGACATAAAGAAGGAGTAGTCTTACAAGGGATTATGCCATTACATTTAGTAGTGTTGATACGCGCTTGAAGAACTTTAATCACAATCGTCCTTTACATGTGGAGAGTATACTCAATGGATATCCTGTCAAGAGAATTCTTATGGAAAATGGATCTTGCTCAATATTATGCCCATGTCTACTTTAAAGCTGCAAGATTAGACATTCGTCACTTAGTGAAGCATCAACACTATGAAAACTTTATTGAATCTTCTATAATGACAATGGGTTATGTTATAATAAGCTTTAGAGTTGGGCTCATTCATGGCTTTACTACATATCATGTGGTTGATGCACAATTGTCCTCCTACCTCCTTATAGGAAGGGCATGGCTGCACGAGTACAACATGATACCCTTGACACAACATCGGTCTATGAAAGGTCATCAGAATGGAAGTGATATCTTAATCCACCTACAAAGAATCCATTCAACCATAACGAACTCTATTTTGTTGAAGCTACCTTCTTCTATGAACATAAAAATGAAACGAGTATGACTTTAGTAGAATCCCATGCGGAATCACTACCTATAGGGGAAGAAATTAAGACTCAAGAACTTAAAAAGAGAAAGAAGCGAAGTTGTTGTGGAGGTGCAAAGAAATGCAAGAAGGCTTATAGTAGCCTGAAAATGTAAAGCACTATATGAACTGGAGAAAGTGTTGCTTATAATCAAGAGCATTATTATCATATCTTGCTCATTTCTTTTTTCTTTGTGCATAAACAAAGCATTAGATGCTTTTAACTAATGAATGAGTTGTATTATTCAATCAATGAGTATTGTTCATGAAAATATGATGACATGCTCACTTATTTTCCTTTTATTGCTATTGTTGCTACAATATAAGAAACTAGTCTCCTTAGCGTGCAAAGCTAATTTAAAAAAAATTAACATTGGACTAGGTAACATTAGCCTTTAGTAATGAAAGAAAAATAGTAACAAATATAACGTACAACTTAGACATCGTTGTTGATAGGTTAGAGCTTAGCTCCTAGACAAGCGATGTTTATAAGTCATCACCACTTTCTTTTCGATATTTCTAGTTGTCAAGTAGTTGAGATAATATCCTTGACAAGCTCCATTGAGCCAAGTAATCTTTGGCATATGATATTCTACACTCAAGTTATACCTTAATAAGTAATGCTATGTAGTCGAGTTGTGGGAAATACCCCCTTGACTAATAAAAATTTATCGATAACAAATGCTTCAGCATGAGTGCGATTGATAACACATGCTACTATTGCTACATGAGCGCAATTGATAATAAATGCTACTATTGCTGCATGAGCATGATTGACAAAAAACGTTATCATCGATGCATAAGCACGATTGATAATGAATACTACTATCGTTAGATGAGCGCGGATGTCAATTTTATTTAGAAGGATCATTTAAACATTAACGTTAGGAAGCAGTAGCGCTACTTTCATGCACGTGATGATGTAAGGAGTCCTTTCACCTCTCATACTAGATAATATTGCTGCTTGGTTGAAGCTTTGCTCCTAAGTGCATATGATCATAAAGAATAAAGTGTGCTTTAAAATTAAATGTTACATTCAATGACAACCTTTTTTACCAAGACATGCTTTTGTTTGTGATGCTTATCATAACTTTAAAACTTGTCTAACGGATTGAAGTGATCTCACTACTATGTCTTTTCATGTGTTGCTGCTATATGAAAGCTAGTGCTCCAAAGCGCATGATTATAAGACACATGACCAAGACAAAATCAGTATCAAGAATATGAATGGATATAGAGCTGACAAGTTGATTATACCTTCATACTTAATTTCATGTTTTCAATTACAACTCCTATCGAAAAAAAAAAAAATTTACATTGTATGACCAAGAAGACTATAGTGAAGAGGGACACAAGTCAATATCTATCACAAAGTAATGAGTTTTATGTGTAATGCACACTTGTGTATGATATTTGAAGCACGAAATACTTGCTTGTACATGATCCTTACTTATGGAAGGGTGCGCGACATTCGTTTCTCTAGTATGCCCAAAGTGTGTCCGTGTATGTGATGTTTTTTCATGATGTTACACTGCCTCTATATAATGCAACTATAGTTAGTCAGTTTAGAGTGCATGCATGAAAATAATGTGTAGCATTCAAATCAACACCATGAGCTCCTTTAAGGCATTACAACCCTTAATTACTAAAGGATTTCTATACAACACTGGATTTCTAGTTATGCTACAAGGAAGTAGGAGCATCAGTAATAGATGAAGTCATCCTTTTGCAACAAGTCATCAATTGGGGAAAGACAGACAATGATAAGAGGAACTTCCCACTTAATCCTTCATGTTTGCTATGCAAGATCTTCATGGAGGAAGAAGGCATGATGAAAGTTCAACACTTTATAATATTAACATCTGTAGTACAAGAAAATGAAAATTGGGTCAATTTCACAAATTAAGAAGAGATATAATAGTAGTAAAGGTGTATACACACAAGCAAAGTGGCAAACTAAGGTGCATGTCTTGTGAATGAGTGACGAGAATAGTAGCAGTGATCAAATCATCAAGCACACATAGTATTCTAGTTCCTACTAATTGAACAAACGCAAAACACAATAAAATCTTAGGCATAAGAAGCAAGTCTTGTATAATGAAAGAACATAGGTGGTTCATATCGGATTTAGCATTGCAAATGTGGAGCTTCATATCTTGGATTTACTTTTTTTTTGGACATAATGTATCCATGTTGACTCATTAATGCTATAAGGCACAACACATCAGATTATTTCATTAGTAAATGAACAAATGGTGGTAGGATGTTCATAGTTGGAAAGAAGATTTCTTGAAATAGGTAGAGATAATAAGGGACATTAAATTCAACTTCAACTATCCAATTCTCGAAGACATGGATAAGGTACCTGGAAAAAATGCTTGACAGAGCTGGAAGGCACATCGAGCAATACAACAATAGTGTCAATTTCAAGTGGCCAAGTCCAATCTAAAATAACATGCAGTAGAAGCAACACTGAATTAGGCTAAATTGGATATCAAGCTCCCCCATACTTTGATCTCAACTGAGAAGTGTTGAGTTTCAAGCTCATGTCGACAAAATTAGCAAAGACCCCAAACATAACCTAATGCCGAGCATAGGCACTAAAGCATGACCTTCCATTCAACATTCTAATATTGCGGCTGAGGCTATCCAATATGTCATTATGCCCATTGACTAACACTTCAAAGATGCTACTGTCACTTATTTCACCAGCATTTGAATCACCTAGAAATTCCTCCATTAGCTTCAATTGAAATAGCTTCATATAACCCAATACTCACAAAACCACAACACCCACAAAGATGGGGCTTATAAGCAAGATAGACTCAAGGCGTGTATCAACTACAAGTCTCATAAACTAGAACCCAAACAAATTTACAAAGTGATGCAGCAGTCAAATAGAAGAAAAATAAAAAAGAAGCAGATATAGTAATTATTTTCACCAATAATGCACTAGACATGGGTTGAACCAGATAGGTTGTGCATGTTTTGTAAAATTGTAATATCTCTCTCATGCGAACTCTTATTAAAATGGTTCAAAATGTTATGGAAATACAAGAGATATTTGATTTACATTTTAAGATTTAACAAATTCTGAGTCAATCAAAGTGAAAATCGGGCTTGAAGTTACTACTTATAATGTTATGGCATCCTAATTAATGAATCAACAGAGTTTCATAAATCAGATGCATCTCTTCCATTTGAATTCAGATTGAGGTGATTTAAAATTCTATAGAAAGAAGAAAAGAATATCTAAAACTTTCATGTTTTGAGTTTTGACGGATATGCAATGCATCAATACAAAATTAGTCATACATTCACTAATGCGCAGTAGTTGCTTCCAAAGTTGCAAATTTGGCACGATTTCATAAATTGTGCGCATTTTTCTCATCCGATATCCAATTAAGATCATTCAAAATTATTTGGAAAGAGGAGGAAAAAATATAAAATTTTTATGTTTTGAGTTTTGATGAATTCAGAATGCATCGATACAAATTTAGGCATGAAGTTACGCATGTCAGTGGTGGTGCTTGAATTTACAGATTTGATAGAGTTTAGTAAATTGTGGATATTTCCCCCATCGAAACTCCTTTTGATGTGATTCAAAATGATATAGAAACATGAGAGAAAGCCCTACAAATTTGGTATGTTTGAGTTTCAAGAGGTTCTAAATGTATAAAGTTGGTTTTTATCGTGAAGTTGTTGCATGTTAGTAGTGGTATCTAATTTTTGCAGATTTAACAAACTTTAGTAAATTGTAGATATTTCTCTCATTCGAACTCCTTTTGATGTTATTCAAAATCCTATGGAAACATAAGAGGGAGGTCTATAACTTTTATGTTTTGAATTTGGGAAAATTCTAGATGAATTAGAGATAAAAATTGATGTGAATTTATGTATAACAGTTATTCCAAGATAGACAATTTAATAGCAGCTGATATCACAGCATATAAAAAAAAAAAAAAAAAAAAAGGAAATGGGGGATAGAGTAAAGAAGAACGTAGGATATAGTTGAATCAGATACAGGAAGATAAAGATGTTAAATCACCATAGTGAAAGGCTTGCAATCATCTTTTGAAAAAAGGAAGTTGCAGCAAATGAAACTTTAAATGAAATTGTGAGGTGCTCTACAGAGGAAACAGCTTCATTGATTATGCAGCTCGTCTCTCTAGTTATGATGGAACTTCACCAGACTCTTGAGGCTCAGAATGTGTTCTCTGATGAGAGGGAGGAGAGGAATTTATTGCAAGGCCTTCTTTAGAGCTTGTAGAAAAATAATATATTCATCAAAACCATGAGCCAATATATGAAATCATCCAACAAGAAATGGTGCTTTGTACCAATCAAGACATCTATTTACATGCTAGTTTTGGCAATGACACAATAAATCCAAGAATCATGAATCATAGTCCTCAGTCCAATTCACTCGGAGGTAATCTAAACAACCAAAGTGGGAATACTCTAAGTCTAGTAAAGTTAGACACAAAGCTAGCAAACATGCCAATGAGCATCCGGGGAAAGACTGCTATTTTTGGACAACCAAGACGGGACCATCATCCCCTAAGAACTCCCAAGAGACTGATATACACTGTTCTAAGACAATACAAATTGGCGAGCATAATGCCTATCCAGCCGGGACACGGTAGAGAAATGATAATTCTACGTTACTTATTCTTCACAGATGAGGCATCTTTTCATGAATATCAGCGGTGTAATTCAACAAGGTACCAACCATATAATTGGAATGGAATTTCACAAATTTAGTAGGCTCACCACAACGAATGACGTCTGTCACAAATACACTAAACAAACAAAGTTGAAGCAGAATCCGAACTTCATATCATAAAACAGAGACTTAAGTTGAAGAGGAGATAGAAGTTTAGATAGAATTGAACGGATCTAATGGAGTAATACGTTTACATGAGGACATTAAAAAAAATGAGAGAAAGAAAACAATTGAGCAAATTTTTTTTTAGGAGCTGAACATATTAGAAAGTTTCTATGAAAAAATTATGGCATGGAGTGAAAACAGCACAGATGAGCTAATGCATTCATATTTTGTAGATACAACAAAAGAATGGTAAAATCATTGTACACAAGAAGATGGGAATTAGTATGGGAGCTGAGGATGATATTCTAGAAGATATAAGAAATGAAATCATTACTGAGATGACAGAATTTTTTAGATTGTAAAACCCGTTTCATGGAATGGAATTACAATCGATGCCTTCATCATCCAAACTAGCAAGCACATATGTAGAAAGCAAGTTCAATTTCTGCACGCATATCAAACAACAAAGTTGAGGTATTAAGTCAAATACACAATAACATAGCGCAATAGACAAAGAAAAGACAACCTCAATAGTATTAAGCTTACATGATCAAGAGTGGACCAAACATGTTTTACAAACGAACTATGCAAGGAAATAGAAGCAGTCGGGGTTCATGTTGGCAAATCATTACAAACAAGTGTATCATGAAATGGGAAACGAACGTGTCACATTATTCAAAGCCAGTACAAGCATTAAAGGCATTGTGAACACTTTGGTTTGAATAGGCGTTCGAAGTTGTACTTGACATCATTAATTTTGGCCTGCTACTGTTGTCAATACTTACCATGTTATATGATGTGAGCACTCATACTCTCTAACTTCGAATTCTGCTGGGATTGTTCAACACTAACTTCATCATGGAATTTTTGCTACCAGCACTCCAAATATAGTTGCTTGTCCAAATAATAAGTGAACTACCACCGTTGCTTTCGCCAAACTCGCATACCTATGAAGTGGTTGTTGTCAATGTTGCTGCACAGGAGCACTTGGATTCAAATCAACATGGTGCTCAAGAGTTTCGTCTAGAGCTATGGATCAAAGAAGAGTTTTGAATGCTGTTGGTCAGCATGCTGTCAAGCTAGAGACTAGATTTCTTCTTTTCTGAGGGACTTCCTAGAGACGGATCAACAAATCCCAAACTTATACAATTTTTGAGTCTCAATTTCTTCAAATATGGAAAACATGTTATACAATACAATAAAAACATTTTTTTCACACATTGATCTGTCATATTTTCCGTCATCCTAGCAATTACTGGAGCAAACACGACACCCAATTGGCTAACTTCGGTTTAGACAGACAAGCCAGTCACTGAAATCACTACAGGATCAGACATTGCACTTACAGTGATGGAAATGGTTTGAATCTCCTAATATAATCTGTTTATTTAGAAGACATTGAAAGCTATAACAGATTTCTTAAAATGAGAACAGTACAATTGTTCTACCAACTTTACTAATGGAAGTCCATGATGTTTCAATGATTGAGATAGTGTGCGTTCGATTAGAGCTGTATCAATAACTTATGCTGATACCAAAAAAAAAAAAAAACAAAAAATCTCATGCTTTCCCCAATTAACATTGCAAAAAAAAAAAAAAAAAAAGCTTGTTCAACAAGACAAAAACAGCTATTGCATATTCAACTATCTAGATGCAAGCTAGAATAGTGAAGCCTTATAACCATCTAATAACTGAGATGAAAGACTACAAGCTAAACACACAACATCAACTAGAGGATACTAAATCAAGTGGGAAGGGTAAGGCTTATAAGCCATGAAACAAAAGAAAAAAAATGCAAAACATCTAACAAGATGGACAAATGGAGTACGATGACGACAAAAGGCGTTACCTTCAATTTCCTGAATCGAGCCTAAAAAAATGCCCAACCAGAAAAGGCTAAAGATTTGTTAAGAATAGAAGCTGCCATGATAAAAAATGAATTCCATTTCAGTTTCTAGCCGAGTGAGGATCCGAAAGACGGCTTTAGCCACTGCAATGGAGCACCCACACTGATGGAGCTCACTCAGACCAACCAAAAGCTCGATTGGTACTTGATTCACCAAATAGAGCATACCACGATCAAGTGACTAGTTTCCGAGTAAAGTCACTACAGTGTGTGCTATATTACTGTATCTAAACGATACAAGTCACAACGAGAAACACAATGGCAAGATACTCATCGGAGACGAGCTGCCATTTATAATGCGAAAGGATTCAGACTTCAAAAACACAAAAACAAGATGAGAAAAATAGGTTGTGGATTTCCCCAAAATGCCGGCAGTGACAGGAACTTGAATCTAGTAAAGAAATTTGAATGTATGCAATGATTAAAAGAAGAAGTTCAAATGGAATAAAAGATAGGAATATGGTTTAAGCTTGAGGACGGAGAGAAATGCGAGTAGTTAACAAAGGACCAAAAAAAAAAAAAACAAAAGAGAGGGCTTAAATGAAGAGGAAGAAGATTGCAACTCCTAAAAGACAAAAGAATTGAGAGCAGGAGGAACTTTTTCACAGATGAGATGAAGGAGTAGGCACAATATATGTTGTGTGTTTTGCATGCTTTAAATATGGACACATGTCCCAGACGGTACAAATTGTACAATGATAGTAACAGAATAATTGTCTTTTGTGCAGCTATCCAAAAATTATGGACATGGAGAGTAAAATTGAGTGAGCTTTATTGCAAATGAGGGGCCTCAATAGTAAATTCAAGTGTGAATTCCGTTTTTGCAATTGTTTATTTGAAGCCACAAGGCATGATTATAAAATAAAAGTACACTACACTTATCAACAAATGAGTCTATATGGGGTGAATAACATGAGTGCGAAGGTCATAATTAGACGGATCATTTGCATGAATCATATATGAAAGACAAGTTGACATGTATGAGAAAAGTCATCCATCAAAGGGAATCGTCAATAGATATATATTTATTTATTTATTTATCTCGGAAGCAAAATAATTTTAGCTTGAAGTGAAGGAAGCAGTTGAAAGATTTCACAAGAACTCATACCAAAAGAATTTAATTATTTAACAAGTGTCGCACCTAATTTTCATGTTGCTAAATTTTTCATATCATGACTTCATAAGAAAGGTTACATGTGAAGCAACAGTGTAGCTATTTCATAGTGCACATGTGCTAGGCTAAATTTTACCTGTCTAATAAATTAACACACCGAGTAGCAATGCATTTAATTCATAGCGCATGTGCTAGATAAGACTTTAATCTTTCGAAAGGGCTTAATTAATGCCTAAATCTCTCCAATATAGCCCGAAGGACTTTAGTCAGGGAGCAAAATATAGATGCATGAATTTGATTATAATGACTTTGAGCCTAATTTTATTCAAGGTTAACTCTTAGGGCTAATGTGATAGGCACTACAACAAAATGAGCCTTTGGCTACGTCTAATAAACGTGGCTAAACATTAATTAAACGTAACTAAAGATTTTTGGTCACGTTTTTTTACACGTGGCCTATAGACGTCACAAAAGGTCCGTCGCAGATTTGATAAGTAACGTTAAAAATTGAAACGTCGCCAATGTTAGTTTGGCAACCAAATACACTTTATTGGGCGACGTTTAAACATAGCCTATTATCATGTTTTGGTCACACTTATGTGTGGCTAAATATGACTAATCTCCATCCCGCTAAATATAAAAGGAGGGAAACTTATGATCCGTGACGTTTAAACGTAGGTAAATATTCTTATTAGTCACGTGTAAACGTAAGTAAATTACTTAATTGGCGATGTTTAAACGTAGCCACACACATATTGAATAAGCTCTATATATGTTTGTTGGACAGAAATGGCGATGTATAAACGTGACGAATCTCATATTTACCGTAGTTTAAACGTGGCTATTCTAATACATTAGCAACGTCTACATTAGTTGTTACTTTAATTTAGCGACGTTTAAACATGGTTATTCTAATACATTAGCGACGTCTACATAGAGGTATTCAATTGGTTGTTGCTTTAATTTAGCGACGTTTACACGTGGCTATTCTTATTAAGAAGAGATTAATGTTTTTCTCGATTTAATTTGACAATATATACTTGTTCATTGTGTAATGTATGCACAATTAGTAGTATACACCTGTTTGATCACAATATAATTGATACCTGCGCTATTACTTCTGTACATGAAATTTATGTATGAATAAATATCACCAATACATTTTTGGAGCATACAATGTGCTCGACATGTAATAAAAAGTAATAACATAAAAATTACTTAAAGATCACCATCCTTACATTAAAGGGAAAAAAAAACCAAAAAACATAATGGTTTAATGTCCTTAGAAGAAATATAAGCACAAAGTCCAAATTACATCAAATGAGCATATGTACACAATTTATCACATTAGCTTGACTCCATTCATGTCAATTGCTTCAGCCAAAAAACAAAATACAAAAAACAAGAATCTTAGTCTTTAATTTTCTTCCTCGCTGTTGTCACCATCATCTCCATGTAATGGATTTGATGAAGTATCCGTGCACTTGTAGAAGTATTTCTATTTGGATTTGCTGTCACACAATATGTAAATAAGATTATTGAATGGTTGAAAAAACACGAATAAGATAATGAAAAACGGCCCATGATAACTAACCTGAACTACTGGGAAAACTTGATACAAGTTGTTCTACAAGTCGAGTTAGTTGATCAAGCTGTAAATACCATTGAGTAGCAAATTCAATTCAAGAAAATTGGAAAACAATGGTAATTAATGAGAGCTATTATCTTATATATCATAAACTTGATATAATACAATACATTTTTCTATATAAAAATGATCAAATTGGAACATATTGTCATTGTTATTATATTTCTAACCTAATAATTTAAATTGAACATTATTGGAAAACAAAAGAATGAAGTAAATAATTGCAACTATAGTAAATTCTATAATATAAATTTCTAATATATTCCCAATAATAACCATTTCAACATCGATGCACATGAGCAAATGTAGGGACATAAATACAAGAGGCAATGGGCAAAAACTCTTCTATCATGTACAGTTTTATATATACATATATAATAGATAGGGTATAGTAAATGCCTTATATGCCTAAACATATTAGATTTCAAATACTTTTGAATCTCAATCATGTTTCCAATAAGTTTCTATATAATTCTACCACACCCACTTGACTGTTTGACTTTGCTTTAGAAAGAAACCACCATAAAAAATCATGCTATGTGGTCTTCCTTGCAAGAGTATAGCTTAGGAATTCATAATATGTGTGGTTCTTATAAGAAAAAGATACATGATGATCGGTTTGTTTTCGCCATTTTTTAAAATCACCCATACTTTATTGGAAAAGATATTGCAATATTGAACAAATCATAAAGTATAATTACCTGTTGAGTCTGTTGCTGGCGTAATGTTCTTTCCTCTTGCAATGCAGCTCTTAACTCCTCCATCTCATTCTGTCTTCGTGTTGATTTCCCAATAGATGGTGGTCCATATCCTCTTCCAGGATGGTAGTCAGATCTATTACTTGCATTCATAAATATGTCAACAATCTCTTGTGGTGTCTTTGGCTTGTCAGAAGCTTGCGCCTCCTCATACATTTTCACCATCTTCTCCTACATTATGAAAACTTAAACATAACATCCACAACATATTGCTTATGTAATAACATGTTCAAAATAAAACTTTAACCTATGGACTTACATAATCTTCAGAAGCTTCTTGTGAAACCCAACCACCAATACCATCAGGCCTTGGTTCACGATAGCGAGTTTGCTTAAAGAACTCGATAGCATTTGGCAATTGATGATTTTGATTGATCTACATACATATATATATATATTAGAAAAATGGTAAATACTTGAGTAAGCTTACTATTACATGTTAGAAATTATATGAGTTGCTACTTACGTGCTCATTCCTTCTGCTCTCAAATGATCGAGAGCCAGACCTATGCAAGTATTAGACACAACTACGTGCTTCTCTCCCAATCATTGATTTGGTCCTCTATTCATTAAAGACAGTTACATATTTATGGAGTTATTACTTGAATCACAAGAAAAATGGGTATTCAAAGTTTACCTTCTTGGATGGCTCATTGGATTGTAAAATTGCCTTCTCTTCCTCAATATCTTTAGTCCATTGTTCTGTCATCTTCTTCCAATCATCTTCATTCGATCCTTTAGGTCTTGCTACATCACCAATCTCCATCCATCTCCTCTTAGTTTTACTTCGATGATTTCTAAGTAGACTCCCCATCCATTTGTCAGCAGCAGCAAATTTGTTGTCATTTTTCACTATATCGTCAATATTCAATCGATTCTACATCAACCATGTCAATTAAGACAAAAGAATGATTAGTAACATCACATAACAAAGAAGTAATATAACAGGAAAGTTTATTCTGTATTTACCTTGACCCTCTCCCAAGCTTGTTGTTTCTGCATCTTATCTAATTTTCTCCAATCTTCACCATAAAGAGGCAACAAGTCCCGACATGCTTTCCCTATCTCAGATGCTAATTTTGAGGATTGATCTGCTGAAACAGGACGTCCTCCGGATATAGTAAACTCAACTAGCAATTTTCCCTTTCGCTTCATATTCTCCCGCTCAAGTGCTTCACCACGATATGCACTTCTCTTACCAACAGATCGTGTTGAGCTCTCAGTTGCTACAATTATAAGAGAATGTTTTTTAACTTGCACACTTTCAATAATTTATTACATATATTTATAAAGCTTACCAAGAGATTCAGTATTATTAGACGTGTGGCTGTGCTCTTGGGGCCTATCTATTTGACCATTGTTCATTTCCGTATATCTGGAGCTTCATTCTCTACATTTAATAGGAAAACAAAAAAACACATTACATATGTTAATATTCAAAGCTAAATACACAACAAGGATAGTGGGAATTGAATTAGAAATATAAGTATAGAGAGCATTTATATTTGACATATGAAAATAGAAAAAAATTAGAGACATGCAAACTACACGTACCTAAGCAACATCGAAATTATGAAAGACATTACAGACCAAACATGTCAAACACAAATTTCTATCTTTAAACATAATTTTTATTACAAAACCATTATTATTGATTCTATTTGTAAATATAATTTTTTTATCAATTTTATATGCACATGGCCAAATGCGAAAATGAGTATCTTTGCCTTTATTGATCATTGGGAGGAAATAAGAGCATTCATTTTGCAGAAAACATCTCTCCTGTAGCTGTTATCATATGGCATAATCAAATTTTATAATTGTTGAATACTGTCATAATGTTTGCAAGAGATATGTGCATTTTATTGAATTTAGTGGAAAATGGTGATGAGATGCAAAGACGGTGTCTAATGGGGTAATCATTTTGACACAAGTATAGGTAGATTTCTTGCATGTTTCATTTCTTTTTTTTAACCACACATCCTTTTTCTTAATTTAACAAGCAGTATATGGGTTTGCTGTTGGAATGCTACATACGAAAGCTTGCTTCAAAACAACAAGCCATTTCGTCACCCAATACCTCTATCTGTAAGTACATTTTCTGCAAATCGTGTTCAATCCATAACATTAAATTCTTCAACTTATGAAATGTGATGTCTGCTTGACAGGAAATGGTAGATTTTTTTAGTGGACATTTGGGAGCAAATGGTATGTATGACTGAAAAATGATGCCATAATTGTGAGACGAAGAAAGTTTAGAACCATTTTAGGTTGCTTGCACAATCTCATCCACCTCTAGGAACCTTAATTGTCAATGAAATTATAATTACAAAAGAGCAATTTCAACCATTGTTGACAAGTGTTATTTACACCTAAAGTTAACCTATATTATTATTGTACTGATTGGAAATTTCAAACTAGGGATGGTATTACTTCCATAGATTATAAGGATATGTCAAATAGCTAATGCTAAAAAACTGAGTAAACAAAATAGCCACTTTTATATCTTTTATAGTCCATATAATAAAGAGTTCTCAAAAACAGGTAATTGATTTTCCAAACCCATCTTCTACATTTATATGCCAATTTCACCACTTACCTGGAGTGTGGTTTTGATCAGCTGAATTGCTGCCCTGTAAGGATGCATTTGCTGGACTTATGTTGATACCTTGACCATGTGGAGTGTCATTTGCTGTAGTAGAACACAAAATCAATTTGAATTACCAATTTATACTAACTTATTCTACTTTAATGATATGTCCAAATGGAATACCTAAGGCTTCAAAAGGATTAGGTGGCTGGTTGTGTTGTTGTGATTGGTGCATATCATCCCCAGAATGGTGAGAATCCGACTCATCACGAATAGGTAGTCGAGTATCTCGTTTAGTCCTCCCTCCCCTCCTGTGAACATTCCTTCGACCACCAGCCATTACAAACCTAAAAATGAATAAAGGAGGCGTAAGTTAGTCATTAGAAAATAAACAACATAATAGCTTGGCAACACATCATTCAATATACAAAAGCTTATGCTAATATCATCGCCTTAAAAAAAAGGAAAAAATTGATCTTGCAAGCGTAATTAAGGAGATAAATTTTTTAAAAAGAAAAAAAAACATAACCATTCAATTTGCATCGCTACTGTCATAATCCACCAGCGTCTCATCCATCTCCTCATTCTCATCCTCATCTTCACTGGATTCAATACCGGCATCATGCTCTATATGTGTAGATGCTTGCACTGTTCTTCTAATAACTCCCTATCAACAGTCTCATGACCTACATCAGTTCTCAATAGCACATCAACATCGCAATCGATTACTGGATGCAGCTCATTTCCTCCATCACCATCATCTATGAAATGTTCATCTAAGATCTCATCTGCTAATCGAGCCTCCACATCAGTTAACAAATTTGACCACCTTCAAGCGAGTCCATATTATAGATGTGGCGATGCTCAAACTGTTGCACTACACGCCATTCAGTCCTAGTTTCATGTCCTCTACATAAAATATTTGCTTAGCTTGTGATGCTAGCACGTACGGATCATTTTCATACCACGTACGAGTAATCTTAATGCTTTTAAAGCCATCATCAACTCGAACATGCCGCATGTTAGTGTCCCACCACTTGCACTTAAATAAGATCACGCTTTTGTTTCTAACAAGTAAACTCATATATATCTGTCAAAACCCCATAAAATTCAATTTTGTGTCTCCTTCATTTCCCTCTACAAGCACTCCACTATTCTGAGTCTTCTTCCTATCATCAAATTCTGTTGTATGAAATCGCACACCATTGTATATCAATTTGTTGTATCTCTTGAAACATGAATCGGGTCCTAATGATAATGCATATAACGCACTGATGACCGGGTCACCACTTTCATACAACGCACTCATCTGCAATAATGACAAGCAAAATAGACAATCAGTCCTATTTTGTTAAACTTCCTTTACCTATAGCCTAAGTATATGTGGGCATTGTTAATTATATTTACCTTATTCATAAACCATTGACTAAATTCACTCTTGTGACGCTCATCTATGTCATCACCATTTTGTGAGCTTAAAATGTCGATATGTTCACTGCATAAATTTCACTGTGGTTAAGTAATACACACAAATTTTAATAGTTCACTAACATAGTAAAAATGATCTAATGACAGCCACTTACGCTAAATATGGTTGCATCTCCTGACAATTATTGATAATGTACCATTTGGCGATTTCAACCTCCTCATCTGATAATACCACATATGTGGGTGGAGAAATAAAACCAACCCTATTTGTAAAGATGTCCAGCCCACCATCTTCCAGAGAATCAAAGTTCCTATCTGGTCGGTTAAATATTGTCTCCAAGTCTTCTAAGTGAAGGGAGCACCAAGTCAAGCACTCATGAACAACATAGGCTTCAGCAATTGAACCTTCCGGATAAGCTCTATTTCGAACAAATTGCTTTAAAGAGCCTAAGTATCTATAGTAAAATTTAAATTAGGGGAGAAAAAAAGCAAACATTCAAAAAAAAAACATTAAAATAAAGATGTTATGTGTGTATTCACATTGTACCTTTCAATAGGATACATCCAGCGGTAAGCAACAGGTCCAGCCATTAGGGCCTCTTGAGGTAAGTGGATAGCTAGATGCACCATTACATCGAAAAAGGCAGGTGGAAAGATTAGCTCTAACTTGCACAATATTGTGACAATATCGCTCTGCATCTTTTGTAACTCCTCAACATTCAACATACGTCGGCACAACCTCTCGAAAAGGTCCCGAGCTCAGATATGGTGGTGGTGACATCTCTAGGCAATAAGCCACGAATACCCACAGGCAATAGCCTTTGAAGCAACACATGGCAATCATGACTCTTCATACCAGAAAGTTTTGAGCATGAGTTGTCTACACACCTACCTATATGTGATGCATAACCATCGGGTAATCTAATATTCCTTAGAAATTGACAGAATAATTTTCTTTCAATTACTTAATGCATAACTTGCACATGGCATTGAATACTTGCCATCACCCCGCTTTAATAGATGTAGTTCCTTCCGAATACCAAGTTCCTCTAGATCAAGCCTAGCTTTATAAGTATCTTTTGTTTTTCCATCAATCCTAAGAATTGTGTAGATAATATTCTCACAAATATTCTTCTCAATATGCATGACATCAAGATTATGTCTAAGCTTTAACTTTGACCAATATGGCAATTGAAAGAATATGGACTTCTTAACCCAGTTGAACCCGCCAACATGATGTGCTCTTTTAACTTTCTCTGGATGCTTTCCCATACCCACATCTACCACTGCGTAATTGGTGAAGAATGTCTTCACTAGAATATGGTTCGGGAGCTTCACGATTATCACGCATTCCATCAAATTTCAAGCTACGTCTCCACCTATGTTCCTTTGGCAACCACATCCTATGACCAACATACCCAATCTTGCTATTAAGTCTTATTGATGGTGTTTGATCTTCGCATACAGGACAAGCACTGTATCCTTTTGTGCTCCACCCAGACAAATTCCCATAAGCTGGAAAGTCATTGATGGTCCACATCAATGCAGCATGCATTTAAAAGAAGACTTCGAGTATGCATCATATGTCCATAGTCCATTGACCCAAAGATCATTCAACTCATCAATCAAAGGTTGCATGTAACATCGATCTCCTTCCCTGGTGCTTTAGGCCCATTAACAACGTCATCATAAAATACTCTTTCTTCATGCACATCCATGGTGGTAAGTTGTATGTAAGAAGAACCACTGGCCACATGCTATATGACTGGCTCATGGTACCAAAAGGATTAAAGCCATCACTAGCTAACCCCAACCGCACATTACGACTATCCTTTGCAAAGTCTGGAAATTCATTATCAAAATTAATCCAAGATGCCCATCAGCTGGATGGCCATGATGTTTTCTTGTCTCTTATGTTCATCTTTATGCCAACGCATTTTTTGAGCAATCTTAGGATTCATGAAAAGGCGTTGCAACCTTGGTTTTACAGGAAAGTACCGCAGAATCTTATGAGGAAAGGCTTTCTAGACCCTCCAGACATCTTATACCTAGAAGTACCACAAGTAGGGCAATTGGTAAGATGCTTGTTCACCCCAAAATAAGCAACAATCATATTTACATGCATGAATACTGTGGTAACCCATACCCAACCCCTTAAGTACTTGTTTGCATGATAGTATGACCTGGGAAGAGACTCTCCATTAGGTATCACATCACGCAAAAGTTGTAGAAGCATGTCAAACGACTTGTTGTCCACTTATTGTATACTTTCAAGTGGAGAAGCTTCACTATAAAGGAGAATTTAGAGAACTTACAACCCGGATAAAGCTGTTGTGAGTCAGCTCTAAACCACTTAAAAAATCTGTTGGAATATCGAAGCCATCTCTAGGACTTGAATCTTCCTCTTGATTCGTAGCAAAAGCCCCTAAATCTTCAAGCATTTCATCAAGCCCATCAATGTCATCATCATTTCCACATTATACTCCACATTATCATTTCACTCTCTATATGACGAATTCTACCACGAGGTCCACTAGGCAATTCAATAGTAGGCTCCTCACCATGATATATCCAACACTTATAAGTTATGTCTATCCCATCAACAAGCAAGTGTGCCTAATCACATTCACAGTGTACAAGTTGTTATTTAAACATCTCCTGCATGGACAATTTAACTCGTGTTCCTCCATATTTCAATTGCATGTATGCGACGAAAAATTCTACACCTCGTTGTACTCTTCACTTCCAATGTCGCAATCCATCCAATTCTTTTCCATGTATTCTAAGAGAAGCCATAGCAAGAAAGAATTGTAAGTTTAAAAAATATTGTTACATAAAATGAATAAAATACACTATACACTTATCTCAAACATACAATTGATAGTGCAGTCGAAAAGATTGTGCAGCATTGTCGATATGCAATTTCAGAGATAGATGATAAAATTAGACTTTTCATTTGGATGAAATCATATATGTGAGATCAAAATTAAAGAAATATATATATATATATATATTTACAACCATGTGTGTATTGAAGCTCTTCTATTTTTAGGTAAACAATGCATGTCAATGTTATGTTTATTCATATATGAAACCAACACTATGTATAAACTAGACTTCAACATGTGGACTTTCTATTTTTGGTCAACTAATCCATAGAACAATTTGAAAAAGTGAAGATTAAATTAAGTTTAAAATAAAAATAGATCATCAAAGTCATGAAGGGGTGAAGATGGCAAAATTGAATCCCAAAGGTAGACAGACATATTCAGTATGTACTGAACTTGTCTTTCAAAGAAATAATTTCTAAGAACATTCTCAAGGGAATCCTTGGGACTCCAGGAATATTTTAAGAATATTCTCAAGTCGAATACACAAGTACATTTATGTGTGTGCATATAATAATATTTGTGTGTGAGACTTAAAAGAAGTCTACAGTCACATGACATGATTATTTTACTTAGATGTGCCTTGCATTTAGTTAAATTATTGAAGTGTGTGTTGATCATATGAAGGTTGATATGGTTAAATTTACTGCTAATTTGCAAGATATGCATTTAGCAACATTTGATAAAATAAGAATAACATAAAATTGTATATAACCCCTGATTTAGGTGGTGATATATAATAGCACTGCTAAACTTAGACAATTGGTTAATAAAAGATGTTTGCTGTATATAAGGTTAATGTCTAGGGATGCTAAAATTTTTTTTAACAAATTCTATATATATATATATATTTTTACGTCAAGATCAAAATTAAAGAGATTATTTACAATCTCTAAAGATTATTTCCAATTTATTAAAATATATGGATCTTAAAGAACATTCTTAGTCACTTTAATTCCATTACTTAAAATAAAAAGAGGTCACGCACATGCATATACTTAAATAAAATGCAGTATAGCCACTACTACTACGTTGTCTCAAGGCTTCACTTATTATATATAGTAGTGTTGGTCTGTGTCATGCCTAAACCTAAATAGCTTGTAAAGTGTAAACAACAAGGAAAAGGATTCTAACCGATCAAAGGTCAGTCAATCTGTTTTGGCTGCACGAATAATGCATGAGTTTTAATACTTTAATTTACTATCTACACGAAAAGGATACCTCCTTATAATTACTCGTTGTGTATAACAACCATCGTAAACATCCGTTTTTTACAATAATAATAATAATAATAATAATACCTTTGTAAGTGTATTAGCTTAGTCTTCTTTCGAAGATTCCATACTCCATAAGCTTGAGTCTATTGGTGAAATACTACCTAGAACAGTTTATTTGTAAAATTAAATTTTATGAGGCCAATTTTTCTAACTTTGAAAGTTTTGGCATGTAGATAAATCTAATAGCCTATATGTAAATATCAAAAGCTGAAAAAAGTGGAACCAAAATAGGTAAGACCAACATTACATGCTCTCCTCATATGAATTTCTATTTTTCTAAGAACCAATTTGGCAATTCCTTATTTTCATCTTATGTCAGGCCAAACAAACACATATGTATTAGGATCTGCATTCATCCAATTGTCATGTCTAAGCTATTATTGTATATGCAGTAAAATTAGTGATATGTCAGAACAAAGGGATTTTAGAGCTTTATATTTCGATTAAAAAATAGAAAATATAAATAAAAAGACATTACAGTTAGAATACATACTGTTATTGGGACTTAAGTGTGATGACTGATTTCCCTACATAAGCCGATGCAAAGCAGAAATTAGACATGGGCAATAGATATATTATTCATGTTGCACCCAAGGCATCACAAAGCACATGTACTAATTTGACAAAAAGGAACACATTTAAAGGCACATCTTAGTGCGCAAAAAAACCATTCTGTTGGACTTGAGTGGGCTAAAGGATTCAAACAAGAGGAAATTGGTTAGTGTTGGTAATAAGATTAAAAAAAAGGGAAGAAAGAAAGAGATTGTGCAGAAAAACTTATGCTAAAATTGCAGCAGCTAGAGATGCTTACAAAATCATTTTTTCAAGAGTTCACCAAGAAAAACATAAGAATTTTCTCTAAGGTATATATTAATCCTGGTCATTGCTAGAATGACCTTTAATTTTGATAAGCTCTGCTAAGTTCCGAGTTGGATCCATCCAAAGTTAAGTGTTGAAAAAACAATAGCTAAACTATGGAATAAACTGCTCTAGAAAATGACCTGTTGACTCCTCGATAAAAAAAAAAAAAAGAAGAAGAAGAAGAAGAAAATCCATTAGAGTCTGCCATCATGTCCTCATACAACTCTCATAATACAAACCCCATACCCCATGTACTTTACGTGATACCATCTTTTTTATCTTCTTCTCTACCTTCAAACCTAAACCACCACCTTGTCTTCATATATCAATAACCCCTTATATACCTGTGGATCATCTAGTCTTAATTGTAAATCACTACTCCTTCCTAGTTTTCTCTGTCCAAATGCATTTGTAATTTACTCTTATAGTATCTATCTAATTCTGCAATAAACCATTTGTCTTCTCTAACAAATAATTAAAGAAAAAATAATAATTCAGCTAACTTTATTTTATTGAACATAACCCCAAATAATGAATGTATATATAATTACATAAAAATAATACTAAGTAAGAACAACAATAACAATGAGCATGGATTTATATTAAATTATATAAATTAAGCTCAACAAGCCAATGGAAACAAACATCAGAGGTTACAGCTTGACTTAAGGTATGTTTTTATCACAGCAAACATAAATATTTGAACATGATCCTTCCCTTCCATCAACCTCTTTGATCAATTTTAGGAAAAATACTACTGTTCTTTTTGCATAGTGTGCAAAACTTAAACCTTCCTTCTTCCATCTCTAACCTTACCCATGTGCACTCAATGTCGTTGCTCCTCAATCCTTGTCAAAATGGACAGTGGGTGAAGAAAAGATAAGTCATATGTCAAATAAGAGGTATTGAAATTATAAGATAACCAGTGATGTGTTGTCAATTGAAAGAATTTCTTTGATTATATATATATATATATATATTATTAAGGTACGTGGTGGGTGAGGACAAAATAGCAGCCTCTTCTTAAATACATTCAATTTAACAACACTATTGCTAAAGCTAGTAAGACTACCACTTACCAACGGTTACATATGGTCAAGCTCTGCCTCAACAAACCAGGAAATGAAGTGTTGGGTCAGTTCAAGTCCCCCATTGCTGATGCAAAATTGTGATGAGATACATACATATATGTACTGACTAGCATAATTATCATTCAATTGACTATAACCAAGTACAGGAACAGAATAATAAAATAGGGCATTATGAAAAGCCAAATCACTTTCTCAATTGATGTGTAGTACTATATGAGGTCCTTGAAGTTGATTCCCTTTCTAAGAAAAATTATATAATTTAGTATGCATGATGCCAATTTACGTTCAATCCATAACACCACAATAAAAGATTTCATTGTTTTCAGAATCTACTATTCAAATTATTAACTTAACAAGTTTGAAAGCATGACCCTTTATGGGACATTTATCTCAACCCAACTTTGAGCACTCAACATGTAACCATCAATTCAGCTTACATGCAAATATGCCTCAAATTACCTCTTAAAAATTGTGATTAACCGTAGAGTTACTTCTCTAGCACAAGAACCCATGAATGTGTTTACCTTATTTCTTAACTAATCCCACATAAAAATACACAACAAAAATGATGACACAAACAGAAGCACGTTCAACATTAAGCCTGCATGGAACATGTTTATGAATAGACATCCATGATTGACATTTATCAAAGCTAATAATAAACACTCCATTGCCTATGTATATGACCCAGCTTCCATGACATGAATCATAGAAGACTTTATTCTCATTAAAATACAACCACCACATATTCCCAATTAGATATAATTTGTATGTATACATAGGTGACTGATTGCTCATCCTTAGATTTACATAAACCTCTTAAGATGCATAAACCTCGTGTTAATACACATCTTCATACAAGGAATGCAACTCTAATTAGCAAACATAAAACAACCTATACTTCTCATCAATAAAATACGTATAATAACACTTCATCATTAATCTATTGCCACATCAATCACTTGACAAAACTAATAATACATAAGGCTACATAAACACGTACATGAATGCAACAATAAAATTCACACATACTGTAAATGATACATTATTCTCCAACACAACCTAGCATATCACTCCCCCTAACAAACGCACCATGCATCAACACAACTACCGGATTCATATGTTGTCTCAATGCTATCCCAACTAATCATGGTAAAACATTTATTAGTTTGTAAGATCAATAACTTTCATAAATGCAATAGAGGCATGGTTGTTATTAGAAACACATCATACAACCTTGATTTGTCCTAAAGATGACTTAGGGAAGTTTTTCTTTTCCCCAATACCAATACCTTATACTACTATTATAGATCACATTTTCTTTAACCCATATAGGCAAGACACAAGTCATGGATGATAACCACTTAATTGTTGGCACATGCACACTCGAAATAATGTTGAAATGGACATTTGCCAACACTTACAGTTTTTAGATCAGGATGATCAACTCTATATTTTTGGGTAGATTCTAGATCATGATGACAGGATAATGCACTATATTTGTATAATAGCAGGCCTTCTATGCATTTTTTCTGATGGCATATTTATCATTGACTATTTTTAATGCTGCAATTAGAACACAAATAAATAGAAATACTGATCCAAGCATCGAATAGTTATGTTGTTTCCACATGCCATAGATAAAATTTATCCACTTGGTCTCGTTGAAATTAATCAAAAGATACCATAATCTAGCTGAAGGGTGTTGCCTAATAGTTGAGGCCTAGAGTATAGTAGACATAATTTAGATCCTACCGACTAATGTTGCTTTCCATTCTCATAGTGGAGACTGATTCAACTAACACAGAGTCATAGGGGAGGAGAACTTATGTATACCATTATTTTACAATTATTCCAAAATAATTTCTTTTTTTTTCTCTTTCAACTAAATATCATAGGAGTCGTACACTATCCTTTTTTTAATGGCTATAATTCTCCTATCTTATCTAAAAGGCAAGAAAAGGTCCCTTCATCATGTATTGATATCAACATAGGTAACCCTGACAAACGTGCATGTTAGCTGGAAAGAACCGAAGAGAAAAGTTGTTCCGCATTCTATTTAGAGCTATTCTAGATGATAAGTTTGCATTGTGATCAATCTCCATGATTGTTGAACAAATAGCATCATGTTAAAGAAAGGATTCATCCCATGTCATATGAATTAGAACATGTAGCTACAACATGAAAATGGAGGATGCAAAATTAACCTAAAAAAATTGAGGATGCATATTATGGAAAGTATGCTTCCAGTTCCATGGTGCCTGCACCTAATGAAAGGAATGTAAAATTGAAATCACGAGTAATCTTTAATGTGATTTTTATGAAGATTAACAAGGCAATTTATAAACTTTTTTATGCCAAATCCTCTTGAGATTGCACTTCCCACCTATATGATTCACATTTATATATTCGAAATTATGTCAAAACAGAGTAACGTGTCTAACTTTTTACCTCAATTTCACTTCAATTTAGCTTGTATATGATCGAGTCTGTTATTAGGGAAACACAATTTAATTGGGAAATTGTAAACAAACTAAGATCTACACAGTTAAGAACCATAAAATAAAGAAATTAGTACATCAAGTTACTAATTTTGTCTACACATTGATTCATTTATTGAAGTCGAATGGTATAACTACTAGGGATCAAGACATAACAGCGGGTCAATTACAAAACTCATTAAAACAAAAACCTGAATAACATCACAGATAAATATATAAATGTATAGAGAATTTTTTTCTTTTCGGTTTTTATTAATATGTTCTAAATCAATAGTGAGCGGTCTTACCTTTTGACAGATTGCAATTTCCAAACTTTTTTATGCCAAATCCTCTTGATCTTGCACTTCCCACTATATGATCCACATCAACCTGTCCATGTTTTAACCTCACTTTCACTTCAATTTACTTTGTATATGATTCGAGCTTATTATTAGAGAAACACCATTTAACTGGGAAATTGTAAATAAACTAAGATCAACACAGTCAATAACTATAAAATAAAGAAATAAGTACATCAAGTTACTAATTTTGATAACACATTGATTCATTTATTGAAGTCCAATGGTATAACTACCAGAGATCAAGACATAACAGCGGGTCAATGACAAAACTCATTAAAATAAGAACCTAAATAACATCACAGATAAATATGTAGGCATGTAGAGAATTCTTTTTTTTTAATATGTTCTAAATCAATAGTAAGCGGTCTTACCTTTCAACAGATTCCCATTGCTACTTTTTCACTTTAACTAGATGGCTTATCCGTTATTTAGTAAGCCATCACATCATCATCTTATGCTATGCGTTCTATTCAAGTAGTCCATCAGAAATTGTATAATGCTCAATCATAAAAAAATAGAAGATAATTTTTATAATCCAACAAGAATATTCATAATTGTAGAGTGGAAAACAGGGAACTTTAGTCTGATAAAAGGCTTGTTATCAACTTAGATTTCGGCTGCATAAGCAAAACATGTACGAACTTGCACTACAGCTAGTTTACAAAATCCATTCTATCATTTGATTAACCAATCTATTAGTACATCTTTCTAAGGATGTTTTCCTACTCAACACTATATGTTGTTTCAAAATCGGCAGAAAAGATAAAAACAAGGAACCACATGATTTTATAAAGACCATACAATGCATATAGAAATCATTTCATGGATGCTTCTTGATGACCAATATTATCCTGCTATCATCATAATATATATGGCCAAAAGCATCATCATAGTATAGATCTCAATATCCCGAAAAAAAAAAAAAAAAAAAAAAAGATAGATTACACCCTTATTTAATATATTGTAATAAAATTAGTAAACTGGGCAAAAACTTTTCATTCTGTCCACTTGCATTCTTCCTATATTTTTTCGTGTCCATTATCATTGTAAATTAATATGCAACAGAGAAAAAAAACGCAACAGTTGATTAAAGAACAATGTGGAAGCATCCCATAGCTAGATAAGATAACTCAAGTTTAGTACGAACCTATGGTGAAAGTGATTACAGTGCCCTGTGTCAAAGCAAAATTGTAGAGTGAAAAACAAGGAACTTTGTGGAAGTTTTTTTACTCAAGCCCATTTTATTAAAAAAAATGATAGAAGCAATTTAAACCCAATGCAACCCAATAACTAGCCTCAAATTCTTCATCCTTCCTTCCACAGTTCTAAGAACTCTGTTTAACCTTATTGATTCATTCACCAAATATCTAACACTGCCTATGGTCGTACCAGCCATACTAATACATCTATTCATAGTCATATATATATGATATCCAATCACTAGGCAATCAACCTATTCAGGAATCAATCAAATATAATAGAACATTCGAATCAAGCCATCATAAGAGATAACAAAGTATTTATAAACTCACAAAATAACAATCAAAGAATGCAAAAAATTTACAAAATCAAGAAACAACAAAAAAATCCTCACAACCCTTGAAGCCCTAATCAAACTATGGTATTTACACAACAGGAGCAAATAGATGTGTAGGTGTAACTAAATAAAAGTTAAAAAAGCGTAAGATGGAACCTCTATGATGTGTCCGCACTATTGAAAGATCATGAAGGACAATGTAGTTGAAGATTCGCACAAGCTCTTCTCCGCTCAACTGCCCGAGAAGGAATCGCTACTGTGGAGGCACCTTGCAGTTGAAGGTGGAATGGGTAGATTAGATGGAGGTGGAACAGAGAGATCGGTCGGAGGCGATTCTAGTACGAGGGAGAAAAGTCGAAGTTTAATGTGCAGTACGATAATGGTGTTGCACTGCCAAGAAATGTGAAAAGGCCTTAGTACGATGGTCTTCTTTTCTTCTTTTCTTCTTTTGTACAGTGTTTTCCAAATGGCGTGATATGTTTTTAGGGATTTCCATTATTCAATTTTTTTCCTTTTCACGAAGGTAAATTTTTGGATTGAAAATCAGTAACGGTTAATATGGAGAAAAAGTTACAAATTAAATAAATGGTCCACAAATAAGTTAAGAATATTTTGTAAACGTAACTAATAATATGTATGTGTAAATTATAAAAGATGGGCAACGTTTGCAAAAATTGCAAACGTCACCCAATACCAAAATTCTTATAGTTAGGGCTTAAAGAGTAAGGCCAGTTTTGGGATGATCAAGGGAGATTTGGTATGGTAGGCTTGGAGTAAGGCTTATTGGAATTAGCTTGCCCAATTCCAACATTTCTCAAATTGGTTCACACACATTACAAATAAAGACTTTAATGGGTCTGGGTCCATAAAGAAGCTTACTACAATATCCATTATGAGAATGACTTATCCTAATCATTAGTCGTTCATTTCATCTGACAGACAACATCGATAACTAGATTCACTATAAATACCTCTAGTCTCGACCTCATTTGGATAAGGGAAATCTTGGACAAATGTCATAATACTGCTAGATTTCTGTTTTAGTGAATCAATTGCTTGATTTACTCAAGAATGCATACGATCTCGTGGTACTTAGTGAGGTTGATGTTTTATGGCTCTCTCACCTATCACACGTATGTTAAAGCCTATTAACATTGTCTATTCCTTCTCCCTATGTGATTCCTGCTTGATCATCCTTCCACGTGTTATTTCCCTAAATCACGTGTAGCACGATAGTCACGTAACACGCACGTGATTATTGCATTTGAATACTTACCCACACAGCCTTTTTATGAACGGCATGCTGATGTTCCAAAAGCCCTTTCTTAGTTGGAAAGTATTTGACACTAAATTGTATTGGCCATTCAAATCCCTTCTATTATTGCCCTCGTCTTGCGTTCAGTAAAATAAAGTGAAATAATAAGAGAGAGATATAAATATACTAATTTTAAATTGATAAAAACAAAAATGGGAGTGGGAGTGTTTTTCATGTTTTTTTTATTAAATTATCCTTTAACCCTTTGAAGTTAGCTTTTTGTAATATAATATTTTCATGCTCCGTTACATAATTATAAAACCTAATTATTACAAAGGAAATGGTTGTCAGGGAATAAATTAACAAGAGAAGAAGAACTGACATTCTACTAAAAACAAAAATAGAAGCATTAACCTAAAAGGCCAATTATTAAATAGTGTACTGTTATTTTCCTATGTAAAATTTAATAACTTGCATAGACCATTCTCTTCATAATGACCTTATTGCTTCACTTGATCTTGATATGTTTTCTATAGCAATCATCATATGTAGAGCCTTATATTGGCTAAATATACTCAATAGGCACAATATACACACAATATAGGATTGTTTCAATATATTTCTTCTCCTTTTTTTTTAAAGCTATGATAGTAAGACGAATTTGACATAAAAGATAATTTGAAGTTGGCGCAACAAGAAGGAAAAAGAATATAGAAGATAGATTAGTAGGAAAAAAATTAAATAATGAATAAATTAGTAGCATTTTGATGACCAAAAAGAAAATTAGCGGCGTGTTATAAGACATAATCATGCTATATTGTCAAAATTTATAGCAAAAACCTCTATTCTAATCATCATTGTTTATTGAAAGGAAAAAAAAGGTAAAAAAATAGATAGCGATGCAATTACTAGTTAATGTCATTTTATGTGGAACATTTTATTTTACTATGTAAAAAGTTTCTCAATTAATATTTCTTTTAATGTAGGGTAGATAGTAACTACTTTTTATTTACATGTTTTTCTCAGAATGTTTTATGTGTGGTCATTTTTTTCCCTCAATTATGAGTATAGTTTGATTCAATAACTATTTATTAGACCATTTAATTTATACATATACAATGCAAGTGCATGGTGTGTGTGTGTATGTGTGTGTGTAATATATAGGTTTTATTTAACCACATCAAGCAATTTTATTTATCTTCTTCCATAATAAAGTTTAACTAAGTCATGTATAAAAAACAAGGCATTAAAAAATTTGCTTATTAGTTCTGTAAGGTCTTTTTAAATAATATTGTCGTTTTTTTTTCCCTTCGCTACCTCATTTTATCTGTTTTGCGAACCATTTATATATGTTTAAAATTTGGAGTTCAAAAAAAGTATTCATTTTATATCTTATCTATTTTAGTTTTACATCTAAAGTTTGGATGAATTTTCTTTTTCTTTTTCTTTTTATATCTTGTCATAGTTATGGTTAAGATAGTGATTGAATCACAAGAATTAAGAAATAAAAATTGCATATCCAAAAGACAAAATGTTTGAAAATTATAGTTTACTCATTGGAAAATGTAAAGTTTTTCTTCTTTTTTTTATTGACTAGTAGATGTGTATATGCACTACATCTATGTAAAACAACATAATAAAATTTAAAATATGAAATAATTATTAAATAAAACTAATGCACACATAATCAATACCAATAGAGACGAAGAAAAATTTAACCGTTACATTGATGTTCACCATGATTCCCCTAACCCCCATTATCTAAACCTTCCACTTAAATTTCTTACTCATCTCCTCATGATGGCTCATGCAATATTGCATATGCTTCTCAAGTTTTGGTTTATTACAAGGGAAGATGTTCTTAAATACAAAATACTTATATTTACCATGATGCACAAAAGTTATCATGCCACATGCACCTAAATTCTTGATCAAGGATATAAGCAATTATCAATTGATCTTCAAACAACTTATCATTCTATTCAGCAAGTGGATGTCGCTCTAAGCTTGCAGTACTTGCAACATAACGCTGTTTAAAATCACCCTTTGCTCGGTTAGGGAACACAAGAGGAACACTTCTTCCAACAAATTCATCAGCAACAACTAGAAAAACTACATGAGGGATACTTTTCAGTCTTAGAAAGAAAGGTAAAAAATTTTAAAAAGATAAAAGAACAATGTCTACTATGATGAATCTATACCGAAACCACTGTAAAAAAGGAAGCTATATATACATCCATCACATGAATATGCATACTTGTTGCTATTGGAGTTAGCCTTTGTAAGCATTATAGAGCAATGGTACTAAAGTTTCATGAGTAGGAAGTGTGCTCTGCTAAAACAACAGTTCCTTTTGCAGTAAAGTAGTAAATTAGACCTTTTTTGATAAAAAAGATGAAGAAATTATGGTCTTGTATTTTTTTTTAATAAAACCATCCTATATATAGGCAAGTACAAGGTGTAAATGAAATATATGTATAGAATATTTACAAACTAACATTATCTTAAAATATTGCTGCAATATCTAAAATAAATATTATTACGATATTATGCTTAAAATATTGCTACCTAAATATTGCTATTATTACTTCCCCTCAAGTTGGAGCATGTAAGAAACAAAACAAAATGCCCAACTATGAACTAAGAAATCAAACTACTTCTTTCCTAAAGCCTTGGTGAAGAAATCTACAAGCTAAAAATCAAAACGCACACGAGCTGTGGAAATGATGTTGGACGACAAGTAATCACGAATAAATGACAATCCATGTCGATGTGCTTGGTTCATTCATGAAAAGCCGAATTTGCTGCAATATGAAGGGAAGCCTAATTATCATAAAATAGTCACATAGGTTATTGGTGGAATACACCTAGGGAGGCTAAAAAGGATTTCAACCATATGAGCCCAGAAACAATTGCAACCATAGACCTATTCTTTGCTTCGGTTGAGGAGCATGAAACTATAAGTTACTTCTTAGTTTTCCAAGAAATGAGAGAAGAACCACGTCTAACAAAATACCTAGTGAGGAAGTGGCATGTAAGAGGACAACTAGTTTAATTAAAATCATAATAAAGCATGAATTTGAAGGTCATTAGCTAAATGCAGCAAAATACCATGACCTAGGTCATTCTTGATGTGGCGTAAGACTCGTAACATGGCATCATAATGAGCTTTTTTGGGTCGTTGCATAAATTGAGAAAGAGTATGAACTACATAACTAAGTTCTAGTTGAGTAATAGTAAGATACATTAAGCAACAAATGAGACGACAGTAGCATGAAGGATCTATATAATTAAGACCATCATCAAGAGACAACTTATGGTTTTGCTCAATGGAAAATTAGTAGGTTTACAACCCAATAATCTAGATTTAATAGAATGTCAATAGCATATTTACGTTGACAAAGAATTAAACCTTCTAGAATATGAAGAATTTCAATTCCTAAGAAATATTTTAATGTGCCTAGATCTTTAGTTCAAAATCAGGAATTAAGATAATCTTTGACTCTTTTGCAAGCTATAGAATTAATATTGGCTAGGATAATGCCATCCACATAAACAACTAAAGCAAGAAAAATATCACCTTGCTAGATAGTGAAGAGTGTAGTCAACTTTGGATTGAACAAAACCATATGTGAGAAGTGAAGACTAAAGCTTGGCAAACCAATTTCGTGCGATTGGTAGAGCCCATATAAAGACTTTTGCAATCAACATACCATATTTGGATGAGTAGAAGAAAAACCAAGTGGAAGTCGCATATACACCTCCTCATCTATATTACTATTTAATGTCTAGTTGATGAAGTTCCTACACTGACCATTTTAACAACTAGGGCAAAAGTTTTTATATAATCTTTGCCTTTAACTTGATTATTTCCAGCAATAACTAACCGTTCCTTGAACTGCATAATAGTTCCATCTAAGTGATATTTAATTTTTTATACCCACTTACTGGGAATAGCCCCTTCACCAGGTGGTAGGTCTATACTTATTATTGAAAACTGCATGCATCACTAGACTTGATTACACACACATATTGCAGAAGTGGAAGTTATGAGGCGAGTTTTTAAACCAATTTTAAACCCACTTAACCAACTATTATCTCTTTAATCAATTTTACGCACAATTACAACAATAATAATAAAGATATAAGAGAAGGAGAAGATTACACCAGATTGAACATGGAGTTCGGCCCACTCCCTAATCTCCTCGGTCTATAATTTGCATTACTCAATGAGGACTTCACATTTTATTCATCACCAAACAATACCTCACAATAGAGAACTTCACACTAACTCAACATGAGGACTTCACAAATGCCTCCAATCAAGGACTTTACTTAATGCCTTAACACATGAGGACTTTACTAAAACACTCAAACAAAACATGTGAGTAGTGCTTTACAAATATTGACTCACTAATCTCACGAATGACACTATTCACTTAACAAAAAAAAAAAAAACACAAATAGAGAGTGTTTTTACATAATTTATGCAAGTTAAGCTCAACTCTCTTTTCTATCATCTTTACTAAAAACATCCTAAAAATCCATATATAGCAACTTCAAAAGCATAGCCGTTTTCCCTCAAAAGAACCTTCAATGGTTGAATTTGAAAGTTTACAACGACTATTTTTTAAATTGTCACATCCTTGAGTTAAACTTGTCGAGCCCTCAACGTGACCTACGACCAAGTTTATGCATCTTGTTTTGTTCTACTCATCGTGACTTGGATTTGCACTTCAATTGGACCAATCGAGACCTCGAAGAAGTCCACGATCAAGGTAGCAATCAAGACTGGGGCATGACAATTTGTTCTTGCACAATTTGCAGAGAACAACACATATACAAACACAAACACATATATGCATATTAAAGATTAAACATATAAAAAACAAGTTTTGCTTATTGAATGTAGCTTAACTAAGTTATGGAGCATTCATGCAATACATTTTCTCATAAAATAAAGATTGTAACCACCCTTGGTTCATCACTTATTGTCACACCCCAATAGTACCCTAGTAGTAATATATATATTATGATACAGCCTGATAACCCAGACAATATCAAATACACATATCAATACTAGAACTACTTTGGAAAATAACATGAGTTTAACAAAACGGTATCTTTTTGGTTGCGCGATAAGAAATGATGAAAGTAAATAAAATCACAATACCATAATTAAGTTCTACTGTCTTAATAATAACTATTACAAACCATAAAACTTTCTAAGTTCTCAGATAATAAAATTTATGCACTAACACCAATTAATACATATAAATAATGAAACTATTTTCCCGGTTCCAAAACTCTTCCAGCTTCAGAAACATACCAGCTCTAAGCTCCTAGAAGCCACCAACCAAGGCTTAAGTGTCATCCTGTAAGGACTGTAGGAGTGTGAGCATAACCACGGGCTCAGTGAATAACCAGAACTTATCACAACAAGCAAGTTATTATCAATCATATGTAATGCATCAATCAAACACATGAACAATTACAAGCTTGGACAAACCGGAATCCAAACAGGATGGAGATTTACGCCCTCTCATCGGGGTTGAAGGAACCGATCTCTGAATCAACTACCCAGGAGAAACTAAGTACACAGGAAATCCACAATCCTCACAATTATTATCTCTTTATGTTAATGATATTTTAAACACTCTTTTCTTGTTTTAAGCCTTAGAAACTCCACTAAGTGTTAGATATTTCACAACGATACCATGGGCGACGTCCTTCGTTACCAGTTAGTTCACATGGAACCAACAGAACAAAGGTAAACTTGAGTAGAAACTACTAGCCTCTCGCCTAGAAAAACCAAGCATTACTAGAGAACCGAAATTCTAACACGTAGTAGGCTATCATATAAACATAATGCAGTATGTGCAAATCATGCTATGCATGTAACATTTCACTTATGATTTTGATAATTTTTAGTCAGGTTATAAGGGTTCAAACTTTATTCAGACACTCAACATGCTTCATATACAGTAATTTCACAAGCCATTCATTATCACTTTTTATTTGTAGTATTTGTCAAACAAGTAATTTCAAACAACAAGCAAATCCCATAATCCCATATACACAAGAGTTTATTATTATTATCTTTGTATTTTAGTGCAACTAAACTACAATCACAAATAATGTAACAAGTCTAAGTTACTCACCTGCTCATACTGATCAGTCATAGTAATCGACTGGGAAATCCTCGACAGTATCGAAATTACCTATTAGGATGAAATATTTATAAATAGGAAATTAAATTCATATGAGTGTCTAAATGTCCTATGTCGGTATTTGATATCATTCCTATGGTTTATAGCGATTTCTTAAAGTATTGATCCTTATGGAAAAGAAATTTTTATTGTTTAATTCTTTTAAGTTTCTTTTGATTGAAGATTATTTTAGAGGATCCCATTTAAACCTTCATTTATATCTTAAGTTCCATCATAACTTGTAGAAGTCTCGATATGTATAATTTCTATGAATTTGTTCATAACACTTTTCTTGTAATGTAGGACTTCTAATCATGCTTGTAAAGCTTGTTTTATCAAGTTTTATGTTCATATAAGGTCTTAGAAGCATTAGACATGAATTTAGACTAGATTAGATGAAATTTGAGTCTTGTTTTGTACACTTTATTCCTAGATCCGAATTTACTATTACCATAATTATAATACTTCTAAGTTGTTGTTTTTCTTTTCCAACAATATCTAAGCATTTCTAACATATCCACCATCTATCCACTTGAATTCATCGATAGATTAACAACTTCTTTCAACTACAAAACTTTCTTCCAATGCTCAATAATCCATCCTAAAGTCTATTCACAAATTTAACAAGGATAAGTTGTAGTTTAGAACTTACCTTGGATTGGAATGGAAGAAGGATGTTCAACTTCCTCTTAAAGCAAGAATTAAACCTATATCAAAGATTAGATGACGAGTTTCTAACTAAACAACATTAACTATAATGGGAGCTTACTAATGCAATCCAATATTCTCACCTTGTCAAGCTAGTTTCCTTCTCTTGAACCTTAGGATAACTAAGACTTTTGATTTGGTTTTGGATGTTATTGGAGAGGGAAATTGATGTTCATGATGGGCTTAGTGTGTAGGTAGGATATGGAAGTAAGCTAGGGGTTTATGGTTGATCATATAAGGGTTTCTAAGCTTTTTAAGTTGAAGGTTACAATGGAAAAAGAGAAAGGAAGAGGCTGGACGCACTTATCTTTGTAGCTGTGTTTTTGGAGTGCTTTTGTGAGATTTATGAGCTTAAATTGTAACTAACTTAAGCTTATATACATATACTAAGACTGGGCTAAGTTTTAGAGGCTAAGAAAAGGGTTTTTGGCTTGAAAAAGGCTCACAATTGCAGCTGGAAATTCCATACGAATTTAGCAAATTTGGATGACAATTTGACTTGTGTTTTGACAGATTTTTGTGGCTATCTTTGAGGGCTTTAATTGTGTTTGTTTGGTAGCTAATTAATGCCATTTATGTGTGTAAAATTAGGAGCTTAACCTGTGTAAAAATCGGGTCAAAAGCTGTTGATGTTTGAAGTTTGAAAATTTAAAATTTCTAGAACATTTCCTCTTGATTTTTGGACAGATTTTGGATCCGATTTTCTCATTAATTATTGGTGTGTGAAGTGTCCATTTAAAGGCTCTCTATTGGTGTTTAATTAGTCAAAAATATCAGCTCATTAAAGCCTAGGAATATTGTAAAAATCGGAGCTTAATTTGGGTATGTGTGCTGCTGTTTCTTGTTGCATTTCTCCTTTGTTGTAGCTGTCATGATCCGACTTTTGCATGGATATTTGGAGTGGTTGTGGTTGTTTTTGTGAGCTGGAATTCTCCTCATTTATTGTTGATTACATGTGGAGTGTTGTGGTTAGATTGTGGGTCAATTTCGTTTGAAATTTAAGGCTCAAATTCGGATCAAAGTTTGTCAAGAAAAACCGGGTCTCTGCAGCAGGGGAGTCCTTTACTACTGCATCACGAATTTCCATCCTACTTTACAACTGTTTTCCTCTTCCATTTGATCTATAATTCTTGCAAATTAAATGTGGGTTTTAGGTATAGCTTTTGGGTTGGTTGGGGTGTCCTTTTCGGGTTGAATTTTGTTGTAAAAATCGGAGCAAAGTTGAATAAAGATCAGCTGTTGCAACCGAGACTCATGCTGCTACTGTTCCTCTGTTTTTCCCAAGTGCTATATTTCAGCTCCTCTGTTGTACGTATGTGTGAGTGCTGCTCGCTAATCGTGTGAAGCGGCTGCTGCTCGTCTCTCCTATTGCCGTGCATGGAAATGAGTCTGCTGCTTGCGCGTAGAGTGTATTCATCTCGCTCAGTCGTCCCTGCTGCTTGCGCGCGTGAAATTCTCCTCTGCCATTCGACATTCCAAGTCTTCAATTTGTACAGCAATCAAAATATCCAATTTTCCTCTTTATTTATTTATATATATATTTAATAGTTATTAACTAAAATATTTTTGCTAATATTAAATTATTCACGTATATCCATACTCGTTATATTTACATTTTATCGAGATAAAATTACCTAAGTTACTACAAAACTTTAAATTATTTGTATTTTCAAATTTTTAGTTAAAACTTCACAAGATTAATTATTTTTAGTATTTTTAACTTACGTTATTAAATTTTCAAGTTCGATGAGTTAATTTAGGAACTAAGTCCTAATAAATTTAGAATTTCCTAACAATTATAATAGCGGGTTTGAAATTTTCTAAATTGATAATTATTGTTCAGTATTAGTGTCTATTTGTATTTATAATCTTAGTATTTCCTTTTTAAATTATTTTTTTATACCGATAAGCTTTATTAATAAACTGTATCTAATTGGTTTTGAAATTTTAAAGCTATTTCTAGTTATATCTTGAATTATTAGTTCAAGATACGAAATCTCGTTTTTCGTATCTATTAAGGTCGAGAAAATTTTTATTCGGGTTTTTCCAACGAGGAATGAGTTTATTACAACTCATAGGTCTATTCTAGGTGATAGGCACAATTTATCATCATTTTAAATGGCAAATTGGGTCTATTTAATGGTATATTGATGGGATTCTTAACAGATTAGATACTTAATTAGTATATATATATATTTCAGGGCAATTTTGAACACATTTGTAATACAAGGAAGAAATATGTGGAGAATCCAATCAAATTCAAGCAAATGAGCAAGAAGCACAAAGGAAGTCCAGATGTACGGCCGTGCAATTATCAAAATGGAGAAAATACGAAAGCAGTAGCTAGTACGGCGTCTTGTACGCCCATACATGAAGTGATGAGGAAGGAAAATGAAGGAAATTCATACTTGTACACTTGTACACACTTGAAGAATGATTCCAGTACTTAGTGCACCCTTTTGTACGCCCGTGCAAGATGCAAATTGTCAAAGAAAAATGTGCATTGTACGGTGGTGACTCTAGGAAATGGGTCATTAATATTTTCTTACGTGTTCTTGAAACAGTGTGACTATTGAACACTAGAAAGGAAAGTCGTTTGTTTTAGTAAAAAGTCGTGTTTTTAGACACCACACCCATTGAATATAAAGGAGGGGGGATTCATTCTGAAGAGGATATAATATACTGAGAAGAAGAAAATCTTGGAGTGAGTGGAAGTATAGTTGGGATTCCAAGAAGAACTCGAGAGAGAGACATTGGATCCAAGTGTTCATGTGTATACAAATATCTACGTTATCATAATTCAAAGGGGTTTTCATTTTCTTTTCTGATCTTACTTTTATTGTATGTGTCATTCCATTATCGTTATGTTGTTCTATGTTTGTGTTCATAACCCAGCATGCATGAATAGTAATTAGGGTGTTACGAAGTCATATTAACATGAATTGTATATGTATTTGTTATTTATCTTTTTACGAATTTCTAGTGATGGGTCTTCAATAAAGTTAGGAAATTGTAGTGCACGACATGATCCTACATCAGATCTCGAAGGAAAATGTTGAGAAACAATTCCATCGAGTAAATCTAACTCACTAGAACAAATTACTCTTGGTAATAGAGATATTATTAGGAAATTTGCGGCATGTTTAAGGAGATTTTAGGATAATTAAAATAATCTAAAGCAATTATGCTTTGTCCATCTATTTAAGAGAGATTTTAATAGATGCAAACGGAATTAGAATTGGTTTATTATGAGAATAAGAACCATGAATTGAGAATCTCTGTAGATAAGTACTTAAAAGGATGATTTGTATTGTAGTTCATGTTGATATGATGGAGTAACCTTGCCTTATTGTGAATTAAATTGTATTAAAGTTGTGTTTTGCATAATAATTTAGTGAACCTGTGTAATTAATATCGTTTAGTTGTTAATTATAGATTAAATTTAGATAATCAAATCATACTTGATCGCTAGATAATAATAAGAGGGCGAGTAGTAGTACTTGTCAGGGCCCCTAGGAATACGACCCGTAAACCATTCCTATATTACAATTGATAGGTGCACTTGCCTACTATTGACCTGATATTAGGAAAGGATTATTGGATATTAATTGTTAAACTTAGATCGGAACACATCAAGTTTTTGGCTCCGTTGCCGGGGAATCAATTGACAATATTAGGAAAACCCAATTGTTGTTAATCTAGTTTCTTTTTATTTTATTTTATTATATTATTGTTCATCTCAACTTTGATTGTTCTTTTGATCATGGGTTTATGACCCGTAGCAGTAAAATCAAATTATTTGATTTTGATCCAAAACCAGAGCGAACATTTCGTCAAGGATTGAGAAGAACCAGAGAGATTCTCCAAAACTCTCCTACTATAGTGCAAAGAGCAAGACCAATATCATTAAGTATGAATATTGATAATGAGAATTTAAACCCACGAGGGGTTGGTGAAGTTGAGAATCCTGGGGTTAATGTAAATCAAGCCGATGGAAATATAAATGATCCAGTTAGAGATGATGGAAATGAAGTTCATAGACCTATGTGGGATATGTTTATGCCCACAATCGATGGAGTTGCTCCATCCATTCAGTATCCTCCAATTCATGCAAATAATTTTGAGTTGAAGCCTGCTCTGATTCAGATGGTACAAGTTAATCAATTTGGAGGAGGAGCTTCAGAAGACCCACATGCTCATTTGAAGAATTTCTTGCAAATATGTGCTACTATAAAGGCCAATGGAACACCAAACGAATCAATACGACTTTTATTGTTTCCTTTCTCACTTAGAGACAAGGCGCGAAGTTGGTTGGAGTCATTGCCTCCTCATTCATTAACAAGTTGGAATCAAGTGGCCCAGAGGTTCTTAGAGAAATTTTTCCCACCCAATAAGACGATTCAATTAAGAAATGAGATATTTTCCTTCCGTCAGTATGAAGGAGAATCACTTTATGAGTCGTGGGAAAGGTTTAAAGAACTTCTTCGTCGGTGTCCTCACCATGGGATTTCATTGCATGACTTAGTCAGGATATTTTATACATCACTTGGAGACCAAAAGAAAACGATGATCGATTCTGTAGCTGGTGGGAGTTTGATGAAGAAAAGTGCTCCTGAGGCTTATGACTTGATTGAAGAATTGGCTAGAAATACATTCAGTTGGCATAGTGAAAGGAACAATCTTCGACCCGTCGCTGCAATGTATGAGTCCGAGTCAGTTTCTCAACTTAAGGCACAAGTAGCATCACTTACAGCCCAGATGAGTAAAATGAAAGCAAGTATGGAAGCTTTACCTCAAAGTGATTCTTTTGTGAGTTCGATGGAAACTTTCATGTTTCTGAAGAAATCAAGTATTGAAGATCTGAATTTTATTAATAGAACAAATAGAGAAGCCGGAATTATAATCCATAGTAATACCTACAATCCCGGTTGGAGGAATCATCCTAACTTTTCTTGGAGAGATCTGAATTCACAAAGATCAAACATTCCATCGATTTCAGAAGCTACAGCATCAACAATTACAAGCACCGCAGCAACGCCTCGCTTTACCACCACCTGAGAAAAATCTAATGTTGAAGATGCTTTGACACAGTTTATTCAAAGTTCTGATGCACGTCATCGGAATCAAGAGGCATCTATCCATAATTTAGAACAACAATTTGGCCAATTGGCTAAAATGTTGTCTGAAAGGGCTCCGGGATCATTACCGGGTAACACGAAACTAATCCTAAGGAGCAAGTCAAGGCTGTGACTTTGAGAGTGGAAAAGAATTACAAGCTCCAGCAAAAGCTCAAGAGATTGAGATGAAGTTGGATTGGAAAGTGAAGACCAGATGGAGAAAGTTGGAAAATCAATGGAAGAATGTTTACCTGCTACAAACCCAAAAGAATATCAGCCACCATTGCCTTACCCTCTAGGTTGAAGAAGGAGAAGAATGAGGAACATTACAAGAAGTTCTTGGAACTTTTTAAACAGTTGCATATCAACCTTCCGTAGTTGAAGCCTTAAGCCAAATGCCTAAATATGCTAAGTTCCTCAAAGAACTCTTGTCAAACAAGAGGAAATTGGAAGAACTTTCCACTGTTACTCTTGGTGGAGAATGTTCTGTAGTCATTTTGAACAAGCTGCCTAGGAAACTTAAGGATCCTGGTAGCTTTACTATTCCATGTTTGATTGGAGACTTATCGGTTGAAATGGCATTAGCAAACCTTGGTGCTAGCATAAACCTCATGCCATATAGCTTGTTTAAAAAGCTGAACTTAGGAGAACCAAAGAGCACCAAAATGAGTCTCCAGCTTGCTGATAGATCCATGAGATTTCCAAGGGGAGTAGTGGAGGATGTTTTGGTAAAGGTTCATGACTTTATCTTCCCTGCAGATTTTGTAGTACTAGACATGGATGAGTTCCACTCATATTGGGGAGGCCATTCTTGGCAACAGCTGGTGCCGTTATCGATGTCAAAGATGGAAAATTAGTTCTTCGGGTTGGAAGTGAAGAGATGGTCATTCGAATGCCAGATGTTTACAGGAAGCCAATGAGCGGTGATGATACTTGCTTTGCTATTGATTCTTTAAATCTAACTATTTCGGATTGTTTGCAGGATACCTTGAGTAAAGATTCTTTGGAGTTATGTTTAGCAAAAGGAAGTGAAGCAAATGGTATTGAGGAAGTAAGGGAAATTAGTGCTCAGTTAGAAGTCCGGGCTGAACAAAAGAATTTTGGGGTTGAGGAGTTCAACCGAAGCAACATTGCTAGGTTGAAACCTTCAGTTGAAGAACCCCCTGAATTAGAATTGAAGCAATTGCCTTCTTATCTAGAATATGCATTTTTGGCTGAAAACTCTAAGCTTCCAGTGATCATATCATCGGAGCTTGAACAAGCCAAAAAGATCAACTCCTTTCTGTCTCAAGGAACACAAGAGGGCAATAGCATGGAATATCGGATATTAAGGGGATTAGTCCGTCCTTTTGCACCCATAAGATTCTGATGGAAGATGAATATAAGACGGTTGTACAGCCACAAAGGAGACTAAACCCTAATATGAAAGAAGTAGTCAAGAAGGAGGTGGTGAAGTTGTTGGACGCAGGACTTATCTACCCAATTTCTGATAGCCCATGGGTAAGTCCGGTTCAAGTGGTCCAAAGAAGGGAGACAGTTGTATCTAATGATAGCAATGAAATGATCCCAATGCGCACTGTAACAGGCTGGAGGGTGTGCATTGATTATCGAAGGCTTAATGACGCTACAAGGAAGGACCACTTCCCACTACCTTTCATTGACCAGATGTTGGAGCGATTAGCTGGTCATGAATTCTATTGTTTCTTGGATGGAATGTCCGGATATTTCCAGATCCCTATAGCACCGGAAGATCAAGAAAAGACTACCTTCACTTGCCCTACGGTACTTTTGCATACCGTAGAATGCCATTTGGGTTATGCAATGCACCAGCAACTTTTCAACGATGCATGCTAGCTATATTTGGGGATCTAGTGGAGGATGTAATGGAGGTGTTTATGGATGACTTCTCGGTGTTTGGAAATTCGTTTGAGAAGTGTTTGTTAAATCTGGAAAAGGTTTTGGTGAGATGTGAGGAGACCAACCTGGTATTAAATTGGGAAAAGTGCCATTTTATGGTACAACAAGGCATAGTGTTGGGTCATCAGGTGTCAAAGAAGGGGATAGAAGTGGATGTGGCAAAGGTAGAGGTGATTTCCAAGTTGCCACCACCGACATCTGTCAAGGCAATAAGAAGCTTCCTTGGACATGTGGGTTTCTATCGAAGATTCATCAAGGATTTTTCAAAAATTGCAAGACCTCTGACTAAGCTGTTAGAGAAGGATGCTACATTCCACTTTGATGAGCAGTGCTTAGAAGCTTTTAATTTCTTGAAAGAGAAGTTGACATGTGCCCTATAATGGTAGCTCCAGATTGGAATTTACCATTTGAGTTAATGTGTGATGCAAGTGACTCCGCTATAGGAGCTGTGTTAGGAAAGAAAGGAAAAAGCATTTTCAACCAATTTACTATGCAAGCAAAACCCTTACACCCACACAAGAGAATTATACCACAACAGAAAAAGAATTGCTTGCTATAGTATTTGCCTTTGACAAGTTTAGATCATATCTCATCCTATCAAAAGTGGTAGTATATACTGACCACTCAGCCTTGAAGTACCTTCTCTCCAAATCTGATGCTAAACCAAGATTGATTAGATGGGTGTTATTGCTCCAAGAATTTGATTTGGAAATAAGAGATAAAAAAGGGCAGAAAACTAGCAGCAGACCCCTATCTAGGTTAGATAACCCACATATGGGAGAGTTGAAAGAGGATGAGATCAATGACAAATTTCCAGAGGAAAGTTTATTTGCCATACATGTAATGGAAGATCAAGGAGTACCATGGTTTGCTGATATAGCGAACTATTTGGTTGGGAAAGTCCTTCCCCAAGACTTAGATTCTTATCAAAAGAAAAAGTTCTTTTCGGAGCTAAAACACTATTTTTGGGAAGATCCATACCTTTATAGGATTTGTGCGGATCAGATTATTAGGCAATGTGTCTCACATGAAGAAAGGCAGCAAATTTTGTTCCATTGCCATAGTGGTCCTACCGGAGGCCATTATAGTAATAGAACAGCACAAAAAGTTTTAGAATCGGGTTTTTATTGGCCAAGTATTTTCAAGGATTCTAATACATTTATTTTAACTTGTGACAAGTGCCAAAGGACCGGGAACATATCAAAGCAGGATGAAATGGCCCAAAAGTACATATTGGAGTGCGAAGTATTTGACGTATGGGGGATTGACTTCATGGGACCATTTCCTAGCTCCTATGGCAACAGGTATGTACTTATAGCGGTAGATTATGTTTCTAAATGGGTTGAAGCCCAAGCTTTGCCTACTAATAATGCCTGGGTAGTGCTCAAGTTTTTAAAAAGATTATTTTCACGGTTTGGAGCACCAAGGCTTTAATTAGTGACAGGGGAACCCACTTTTGTAATAGTCAAATTGAGAAGGTGTTGAAAAGATATGGTGTTCACCATAAGCTAGCCACTCCGTATCACCCCCAAACTAGTGGCCAAGTAGAAGTCTCAAATAGGGAATTGAAAAGAATATTAGAGAAGACAATGGCTCATAATCACAAGGATTGGGCTGAGAAGTTGGATGATGCTTTGTGGGCATACATGATAGCCTATAAAACACCCTTAGGCACACCCTATAGGTTAGTGTATGGTAAATCATGTCACCTACTTGTAGAAATCGAACATAAGGCTTATTGGGCGATTAAGACTGCAAATTTAGATTTAGAGGCTGCTGTAGGCATAGGAAATTGCAAATCAATGAATTGGATGAGTGGAGATCTATAGCCTATGAGAACAACAGGATTTACAAGGAAAGGATAAAGAAATTGCATGATTCTTGTATAAAGTGTCCTAAACAGTTCAGAGAGGGAGACTTAGTATTGTTATACAATTCAAGATTAAGGTTGTTCCCAGGTAAACTTAGATCTAGGTAGTCTGGACCATTTACTGTCAAAAGAATTTTTCCATATGGAACAGTAGAGGTCACACACCCGGAGAAAGGAACTTTTAAGGTCAACGGTCAGAGATTGAAAATTTATCATGAAAAAGTTGACATGGATGAAGGCAAGGAGGAGTTAAGGTTTCTCCATGTAGAAAATTGTTTGTGAGGTTTTGACAAATGTCAAGCTAGAGACAATAAACTAGCATGTATTGTTATTGTTGTATGGATTTTGTTCATGTCTTAATAATTATACTTATTGTTTATGTGTATTTAGAAGATTTTTCATGTTTGTGTGTATATAAGTATGCATGTGGAAAATATATTATTATTATTATTATTAAAAAAAAAAAGAAAAGAGAGGAATCACGCTGATATGTATGGGCGTACAATAATAGTTAGGGGAGGATTAGTTCAAGCAGAAGCTAGTACGCCCCTATGCACGGGCGTGATTTTATCACGCCTGTTCTAAACTGACACCCGAGACGAGTACGCCCTTATGTACGGACGTACGTAATACAAAATGAAGGATGGGCCATTCTAGAGTCTACCAAGGGGTGATGTACGGTCGTACATCATGAAATTCTATGAACCTGCTTTTGTTCCTAAGCAAACACAACCATTTGTACAGGCGTACAAAAAGCAGGGACGCTTAACTATATCAGAACCCAGCACGCCCTCTTGTACGGCCGTGCAACCCTGCAGCCAGGTAAGTTGGTTCAACTTGTACGACCGTACTTCTAGGTTTGTATTTACTTATATATATATATATATATATCCTCTGTTTAACTTCATTTTAAACCCCATTGTCTTTACATTCCATTCCTTCGTGTCTCGCCCACTCTCTCAATATTATCGATACAACAACTCGGATGCTAATTCACTAAGGACTATAATTTTTTACCAATCTTTACTTTAGCACCACTACATTGGATCCAAAGACAGGTATGAATTCTTCTTTCTCTATTCTTGTCTTGTATTTGTTTGCCAATGTTAGATGATTAGGGTTAAGTTGTTTCATACATACTCATTGTTAAGATTATAATTTTCTTTTGGAATCATTACATGTTAATTCAATAGAGTTGTACATTGCTTTTGTTATATTGAAATCTATTAACCCTAATTTCGACAACATGTTCATGTAAACCCTAACATTGTAACATTCCTATATAATGTTGATTCGAAATTTGAAATTCCTAACCTATGAATTAGGATTTTGATTTGAGTAACTTATTTTGGGATTGGATTGTATTAGGGAGTGGTTACAATGTTGGTTCATCACAAAAGAATATGAGATTGAAACATGCTCATCAAGTGTTTGTTGAAATGCCAATACTTAGAACAAGTCCATTTTTTTCAATCGAGTCACATATTTCTACATTACGCTTGATTCATCTTATTAATTTGATTTTCTCAATAAGACTCAATTGTTTCGTGGATTGTTCATATCTAAATGTTTTTCATATTTATTAATTAATCATATATGGTGGATGGAATGTTTGTTAGATACTTAGATAAAACTATCCTTCACAAATGCTACCTTTGAACTAATATGTAATATCTATATACTAAGGTGAGTTTATGCGAGGATAACTAATCCAATGATAATATGAATTACATAGTGGTGGATGTTAAGAAATATCTTAGTTTAGTATCTAGAGTTGTTGTAGTATCTAAAGTTGTTTGAGGGGTTATTAGGATAATTCGAAATAAACGTCTTGATGAATTTAAATCTGTTTCTTTTCATATGGCTCCCAAGAAAAGTAATCCTAGACCCTCAAAAGGCCACTCAACAACCTAAGCGGCCCGAATGAAATATGCTAAGAATGCCGGCTCCTCTAGCACCTCTGTTCCAATTCCTCCAGGATTAAAGTTGAACACCAACCGGCTTATCAACGATTTCATCAGAAAAAGGTGATCAAGCCCAATGGGATTTTAGATTGGGATGTATTGAAGGCATATGGGTTGGTGCCGGCAATGAGACGATTGCTACAAGATCCCGCTTGGTTGAGGCTTTTTAGCCTTCAAGAAACGGCTTACCAGGTTACGACCTTAGCTTTCCTTGCATCCTATTCTATAGAGAAGCGTAATATAGGTAGAATGTTAAAATTCAAGGTGAACTTTTTTGCATTTGGAACATATCATTCCATTTCAATGAGGAAGTTCATCAAAGCTATGGGTCTATATACGAAGGAAGAGATGAATGACCCGGAGTTTAATTCTTTGCCTATATTGATGCCTTCGGGAATTACAATAGAAGAAGTTTGGCGGTCAATTTCTAGGGAAAAGGTTTTCAGACCAAGCCGAACCAAGGCATCAACTATGCTTTGGACAAGTCACCGAGTGTTCCATTACATCTTGGCTAAGACACTAAACTCTAAGATGGACATGCGACGGTACGGTTACAAAGGAAGATATCTTGCCTTTGACGAGTGCTATTCGGTCTTACAAGGTCAATGTTGGAGTGTTGGTAGCCTATGCAATCAAACGCCAAGGGTCGAAGATGAATGGAATATATGTGGGTCAAATGATCACCCGTATTTTGAAGAATTTGAAGCTTTGGCCTAAAAATTCTTCTCAAAAACCAAAGGATGGAGTGGCACAATCCAAGGGGATCACACATGCTCCATTTCAGCAATGGGGAACTGCTAAGGTTGATGATCCTTATTTTGATGCTGAAGCACCTGGAGCTCAGCCACAGTTAGCATCCCACTCGAGTTTTTCAGTAGGGAATTTAGCACATTTGGGGCTGATGTGGCAGTTATCAAGGCCGATGTGGAAATTAAAAAGAACCAGAATATTATATTAAATTTGCTAACAAAATTGGCCGAAATGCAGGATTAGCGATCTCCTCTTTTTTTGGGGCCTCCAGAACTGAGCAACCAAGTGAGGACCTCCCAAGCTCCAGTGCACCACCAGTATCTCAAGAAGATATCCCTCCTGTCACTGAACAAATGGATCCACTAGCAGGGTTGGATTTAGAGGCACTGAAGGTAGGGGAGATCCTATGAAAGTTCTGATGAAGAATCGTCTAGTGATGAAGAGATGGAGGAAGAAGGTGAAGAAGAGGGTGAAACTGATAGTAGTAATTCTTCGGATGATGAAGAAGAGGATGTCCAATATATTTCTGATTTTATTTCATTTTCCAGGACCTAATGACTCATGATGTTCCTAGTTTTTTATTTTCAACTGTGTTTAATGCTTTTGTTTGTTTTGATTATTGCTGTATTGATGGCACAGTCTTTCATTTTGATCATGGTTTTGGATGATGTACATGCTGGAATTCCATGAATGTAAAGACAGTTTCGGAAACAAATCGACCTACAAAATTCAGGGGAGTTCACTTCTTATTGCTACTTTGTTTTTTTTTCTTTTATCTTAATTGAGACATTGAGGACAATGTCTCTAATAAGTGTGGGGAAGGGAGCATGCAAGCATGCTAAAGGAAGTGTTTGTCTTAAATGATGATAATGAATGCCTGTTAAAACTTATCTCTACACTTAAGTAATGAAAATTGTTTTGTTGTGGTGTTGATGATTTCATAAGTGCTGGAATAATGAAGATCTTAGAAGTTAAGATGCAATTGTTCTAAGGTTATAGTAGCAATGTGAAATCATAATGGGGCAGTCTTACTCATGTTTTAATTTAGAATTTTGCATCTAAATAACATATGACTACAAGTGTATTATCAATATTTACTACTGCCATTAAGTAGCATGAAGAGAATAATGAAATGAATTACCATTAGTGTACAGTTCAAATGATACTTATCACTTGATGATTTCTCCAATTTTATTAATTTTTCTCTCCTTTTTCTTAAAAATAAAAAAAAAAAAAATAAAAAAAAGATTGAAGTGATTGAGGTTCGATGGGGTCCCTTCAAAACCTAGTCACCTAAGGTCGTCTGGCCTGGATTGATTGACCAAGGATGTCACTTCAACATTCAATAAATCTTATAACTCGGATAAGTAAGTCGAGGGATGCCCTTTTTAAGGGAATAACATCTGTTAACCTGAGTGACGAGCTCGGGATTATCGACTGAAAGTCTGCTACATGGGTTATAGGATATATATATATATATATATATAAAAAAATCATCAATTAAAGGAGAGAAAAATATATATAAAGGAGAGAAATTCAGGGGATTGGTTGATGTCTATGCTGTCACTAAGGGATTAAACTCAATGATTGGTGGTAGTATTAGTTTGAAAACTAATGATATAAGAGATGAAATATCTGAATTATTACTTGTGGTCATGTGTCTATTTTTATGTTAAAAATCTAACTTAAATAATGAGAGTAAAGATTGACTCATTATGATTAGCTTTGAAACTCTAGCCTAAGGAATAAAGCACTTAAGAGTAGATAAAATGAAATCCTTTAAACCCAGCATTAAAATAGTAACACCATGAGTATTATATGTTTTTCAATTGTTTTATCAGCTTCTTGCTTGAGGACAAGCAAGGCTTAAGTGTGGGGATATTTGATAGGCACAATTTATCATCATTTTAATGGCAAATTGGGTCTATTTTATGGTATATTGATGGGATTCTTAACAGATTAGGTACTTAATTTATATATATATATATATTTCAGGTCAATTTTGAACACATTTGTAATACAAGGAAGAAATATGTGGAGAATCCAATCAAATTCAAGCAAAGGAGCAAGAGCACAAAGGAGTCCAGATGTACGGCCGTGCAATTATCAAAATGGAGAAAATACAAAGCAGTGGCTAGTACGGGGTCTTGTACGCCCGTACATGAAGTGATGAGGAAGGAAAATGAAGGAGATTCATACTATACGCCGTACACACTTGAAGAATGATTCCAGTACTTAGTCACCTTTTGTACGCCCGTGCAAGATGCAAATTGTCAAAGAAAATGTGCATTGTACGGTCGTGACTCTAGGAAATGGGTCATTAATATTTTCTTACGTGTTCTTGAAACAGTATGACTGTTGAACACTAGAAAGAAAAGTCGTTTGTTTTAGTAAAAAGTCGTGTTTTTAGACACCACACCATTGAATATAAAGGAGGGGGGATTCATTCTGAGAGATATATATACTTAGAAGAAGAAAATCTGGAGTGAGTGGAAGTATAGTTGGGATTCCAAGAAGAACTCGAGAGAGGACATTGGATCCAAGTGTTCGTGTGTGTACAAACATCTACGTTATCATAAATCAAAGGGGTTTTCATTTTCTTTTCTGATCTTATTCTTATTGTATGTGTCATTCCATTATCGTTATGTTGTTCTATGTTTGTGTTCATAACCCAGCATGCATGAATAGTAATTAGGGTGTTACGAAGTTATATTAACATGAATTGTATATGTATTTGTTATTTATCTTTTTACGAATTTCTAGTGATGGGTCTTCAATAAAGTTAGGAAATTGTAGTGCACGACATGATCCTACATCAGATCTCGAAGGAAAATGTTGAGAAACAATTCCATCAAGTAAATCTAAATCACTAGAACAAATTACTCCTGGTAATAGAGATATTATTAGGAAATTTGCTGCATGTTTAAGGAGATTTTAGGATAATTAGAATAATCTAAAGCAATTATGCTTTGTCCATCTATTTAAGAGAGATTTTAATAGATGCAAACGGAATTAGAATTGGTTTATTATGAGAATAAGAACCATGAATTGAGAATCTCTGCAGATAAGTACTTAAAAGGATGATTTGTATTGTAGTTCATGTTGATATGATGGAGTAACCTGCCTTATTGTGAATTAAATTGTATTAAAGTTGTGTTTTGCATAATAATTTAGTGAACCTGTGTAATTAATATCGTTTAGTTGTTAATTATAGATTTTTAGATAATCCAATCATACTTGATTGCTAGATAATAATAAGAGGGCGAGTAGTAGTACTTGTCAGGGCCCAGGAATACGACCCATAAACCATTCCTATATTACAATTGATAGGTGCACTTGCCTACTGTTGATCTGATATTAGGAAAGGATTATTGGATATTAATTGTTAAACTCAGATCGGAAAACATCACTAGGATTTTTATCGGTTTCTAAATTCACTATCTACTTTTCGTTTTCTATTTTATTACAGTATACTATTGTGAAAATTTTCGGGGTTTACACTTATCAATGCATTATTCTACTCAAGAGCTTCAATTTTTTTACTCATGGCATCTTGCCAATGGGAATCTCTCATAACCTCCCTGGAGATATAAGGTTCAATGGCTACACTTATAGCTGCCAAAAAAATTCTTTGTACTAAAGAAAATTTAGAATATGTGACATAATTAGCAATGGAATAAGGAGTACTTAAGGTATGACCAATCAGAGTAGGTAATAGAGAAGGGGTAAGTGTACTAATAGTGTTGCACCGGACTTTTAAAGATAAGGAGGTTGATGGTCACAATGTTCACAACCAAGTATGAATGTTTTTTGTAGCTATATTTTCTTAAAAACATTATCACTCCTCGAATAAAGTCAAGGCATATTCAATTTCACTATGTAAAATACTTAAGTATTATACGCTAAGCTACCTTAACATATTTATTTATCATGACAGTTTGCTATCCAATTTTAGATTTTGGAATCATTTGATTAAGTTTTCAAAATACTTGAAATGCAATGGAAAAGTAAATTTTTTGAAAAAAAATTCACAAAAGGTTACTACCTAAGTAACCAATACATATATATATATATGTAAGTATCAAATAAAACAATATAGTAAAACCATCTTAAGGTATCTCGAGATGCCTAAAACAAAAGTATATGAAAGTATGAAAAATAAGTCTTAGTATCTCATAAAGCAAATATCAAACTAGGATGCTAAACATCATAAAAAAGTAGGGCTCAAAATGAGGTCCTCTAAGCCTGTATAAGTCAAAATGAACATGTCCCATTCCAAGCATAAACATCAAGTCAATCAATGCTACTTGCTAAACTCCTCAATAAATCCCTTAAAGTTAGAACCATAACCCTTACCGTCAAAATAATCATCATCAAGTCCCTCGTCACCTAAAAAAGAAAAGGAGTCAGCTAAATCCTTGTACACAACAACTCAAGCACACATGAGATGAATCACAGGCATGTAATTTAAATGCAATACAGTAACCAATAGATTTATATTTAATTTAAATGAGGCAAACAATAATGGAGCACTCACACTCTAACAACACCCTATAAACCTAGGGGACTTAAGTAGCAATAACTGCTTACAGGCTTCTATAGATAGGTAGAATACCTATATCTCATATCTTTAAGAAGTAATAGCTTCGTCTAGGGGTTATAGTTATTACGTAACTCTAAGTCATTTCGTCCATTACACTATTTAGTTTAATGAAGCCTATAATCCTAAACTGTATGTGTAACTTCTCTCCAAACGATAAGTAGATCTTATCCCGCTACCATTCTCCTATCGGCTACCTGTCGAGTCATCATTGATAACCTAAGTGCCTAACTACCATACTAGCATCATCTAGTAAGGTTGTTACCCCTTGGTATAAGTTTAAAAACAACTATGCAAAATCAATCACTCGATTATTATTAGCCGTCTTTAAGTATTAATTCATTTAAGATGTGTATCCTAATCAAACAACACATGGCATTACATACCTAGTATTAAGTATATAGCTTAGAAAAAGTTAGAGGATAAGTCGACAGGTAGGTCAAAACATATGTTAGAAGTAACAATATCTGTTCAAGTTAATCCATATAATATAAGTATTATGTACACAATTCAATCATCAGATTCATATTGATTATTTAATTATGTTTAATTACTCACTACATAGGACCTTAATTAATATCATAAGTTGAATCTATTTAGGATGTTGAACTTAAGTAGTTTGGATTAAGCCCATGAGTATAAGAGATTGTATTTCTTATTTTAAAGTATTAGCCTTTACGAGTCCTATATTAGTCTCAATAGAAATTTAACTAATGGATCGTTCACTTTGCTGAATCAATAAGATTGTAATGAAATTCTTATTATGAAGGAATAGAATAGAGCTGTAATAGGATTTTTCTTTATTAATTTTTAATTTAAATGGTGGTATTTTGAAAAAAATACAGTTCCAACATTGAATTTGTATTCGTAGGTTTGAATAGAGAATATCTATTCAATATTTTATGTAATAGGGATTCATCGTGGTATCACTATTCAGTGAACTAAACGCCATAATAGCTATTCATAAGGAATAAAGTTATAATGGAATTGCAATTACAGTGAAGTAAATGAGCAATAAGTCTTTTGATATTTAGAGTAATGAGCTTTAAGAAATTTATGATTGAGTCCATTAAATTATAATTTAAGCGGATTTAGGCTTATGTATTGAATTAGGTCCAATTTTGAGTAATATTGGATATTGGACTGAAGAATTTGGATATAAGCCCAATGGAATTGAATTTATTTTAATAATTAGCTATTGGGCCTTTCAAATTCCTATTTAGGCCTACTAGGTGTATTTTAGGGCTTATGATTCCAAGAAGTGTTACATGAGCCCATTAGATGATTCAAAACTTAAAAATTGATAATGGACTTAAATATTTTGAATTAGATTCAATTAGAATAGTTATAGGTTGTTAGGCTCATATTTGACAAGTTAAGCCCATAAAGCTTAATTCAATATTTACTTTAGTTTCAAGGCTATAAAGCTATAAGGAAAGTCCAAATTAGGAGTTTAGACCCATTATTGTTAGAATGAGCCAAAAATACCTAATTCAATTTATTGAATCCTCATATTAGTTAGTTTCTAGCCTATCTTAATTTATTTAGCCAAATGGATCTAAATTAATATCTAAGCCCATTTTAGTTGATTTAAAACTAGGTTTCAATAAGCTAATTGAACCCAAATTATTCTAGTCTAGCTCAAAAGCATATAATCATGCTTATTATTATGCGAAACACATCACATTAAATTTCCGCATGTTGCGTAATTGATAAATGAACACAGAAAAGACATGTTACTTTATTATTATTATTATTTAATATTCTTTATACATCTATAACATATATATATATATATTTAATTTATATTTCCATATAGGACTACACCTATTCACATATCCTTCCAAAAGCATTAAGTGGATTTTTGTCCGTAAATAATTAGATAGTGAAATAAAATAGCATCATATTGTAGCATATGAGTAAAATAGTTGAAACGAAATAAATGAACCAAAACAAAATACATACATACATACATACATACATACATACATATATATGTTTATAATTGAAGGACATAATAGATTATATGAAACAAGTTAGACAAGGGTGGCAACAGATCATTTGAACTTTATCAATATTCAATTCCATTAATTTAGTTTGTCACGTGTAATATTGATGGGAAATTTATCAAATTGTACTCACTGGGAGTTACCAACTTTCTGAGAAAGGATAATTACATGGTGAGGTCACGACGTTGTTGAGATTGGGAATTTTAACCATTTTGTAAAAGTTGCTTATTATTGTTATTTTAGTTTATTTGGTACTACAATTTATGTATACATATATATTTTTGGTCAAGGCATCTAATTAATTAAATATAAGCGCACATATAACTTCATGATTCCGGTCCGTCATTCATACACACATATATTTCATAAATTCAGCATTTGGCAAATTAACAACATAATTGTATATATTTTGATTTATATATCGCATTAATTTTATCCTAATTTATTACGATAAATCAATTAAAGTTACATACAATTACTGTCACGACCTGCCACCCTAGGCTCCACCGTAGTGAAGGGGGTGCCTCTAGGCCCTCAAACCACCCTAGGCAGGGATTGTGATGATAGGTACACTAGTCCTTTCAGTGTGCCCTCAGGCACAACCAGGACACCAGAGGTACTGTGTAACGACTCAAAACTCTATTCACCAAGTTATTGTTCGCTTTGGCCACACGCAGCACGGTTTTATTCCTTTGGTGATATCGTTTCCAAGGGGGTCATCCATCCTGGAATTGCTCTACTTAGAGCACGCTTAACTTTGGAATTTTGACGAACTCCAAACCATTACACCGAAAAGGCGCATCTGTGATTAGAGTTCCACGATCTATATTTAAGGGGTATTGAAATAGCCATGAAATTCCTAATTTTTATTTTATAAGTATATTGTTGAATTTAAGCATGATATAATATATTGATAGTGAGTTTAATTTTGATGAGTATTATGATGTGTGAAAGTGTAAAATTATTTAAATATATTAGATTAATTATTTATTGAGTTTGTAAAATATTAATATGCCTTAGAGTGTGTTATTTATGCTTAGAATAAGTGGAATGTATATATAAATATCCTTAGGTAGTAGAAAAATAGGCTAAAAACTTAACCATTAAACCTCCATTATGTGCCTTAAGACAAAGATATTAATTTACCCAAAACAAAGTCATTAAGCCTTTAATGTCCTCATGCCTTTAAAGTCAACATAGGATAAACATAAACTACTTAACCTTTAAAATTCGGCCAAAAATTTTAGACCAAACCAAAAGCCCTCCATTTCCCCTAAAACCACTTCTTCTTCACTCCAAAAAGGCTCCCAAGGTGAACCAAGTTTGAGACTTGATTTTCTACAACATCCACCATCAAAAGCTTGATCTAGAGTCATTAAACCAAGCCTTGAAGTTCTTGTGGTAAGTGTGTTCTTCAACTTTCTTTTCTATGCATGAATATATAGTCTTGATGCCATATTTGTTTAAATTCATGCTCCATGATGTTTTGATGGTATATGATGTGTTATAGGACTAGAGTGGTTAGTTTTATGTGCTTAGGATGAGTTTTGAAGTGTTGGAAGTGTTGGTGAATGCATGTGGTTGGATGACCTAATATTGAAGAAGATGATGAATAGTGATTTGGAGTTGATGAAGTTTTGGAGATGTTTGGTGTTGTTTGAATGATGGGATGATCATATAACAAGCTTTAGAGTAACTTGGAATGAGTTTAAAAGAATTTTAAGAGGTGTAAAATGCACTTTGAAAACAAGGGATTTCGTCATTTTTTTGTTCCAGTGTACACAACCTGCTACACGGTTGTGTACATGGCCGTGTAGGCCTTGAAATTCTTAAAAGTTGCTCTCGGGTCATTTTTTTTACCCAACACGGCCTCGGTACACGGCCGTGTACCTGGTCGTGCAGACTTCCCCTGTTTTGCAGCTCTTTGTATTTTAGCCGTAACTTTTTCATCCGATCTCCGATTGAGGTGATTCAAGTTGCGTTGGAAAGCTAAGGAAAAGATCTAAAACTTTCATGTTTTAAGATTTTACAAATTACAAAAGTATCAGTGCTTAAATTTCAATTCTTTCCAGCTGATACACTTTCCAACAAAGTTTAAAACTTATTGTTGTTTGCTAAAAGTTGTTCAAAGCTTGATAAATGGTCATTTAAGTATTTGTTGAGTATTGTATGATAATATATGATATCTAAATGCTATGTGATGATGTTATAATGATTTATTTGAATTTCTTTGGATGATTATACTTGAGCTTTGATGAATATATACTTGAACTAAGTATGAGTTTGTAATTACTTCTTTTTACAGTGACTGATTCCCTTTCGGTTATTCCCATTGACTCTCGATCTAGTACAGGTACGCAGTAACTAGCTTGTCTCTGTGTTAGGATAGGCATTTATGAAAACTATATATATTAAGAAAAACTTAATTGTGAGTGTTGATTTGTGTTTTACGTCATTAAATCCAATCCCTGCCCAGGGTGGCATGAGTGCCTAGGGGCGCCCCCTCATAGATTGGGTGAGCCTGGGGTGGAATTGGTATCCGGTTCGGGGAGCGGCACCCTGCTCAGATTGGGCATGGTAGATTTAGGTGTTTTCTGTAAAATTATCTAGAACGGTATAAGTATCCGAGCTACTTATATCAACCCCCTGAGTGTCAAGGTTGTTACTCAGGATCCCCCACTATCCTTGTTGCCCGGAGTTTGAATACTCCCATGTTGAATTACTAACTAAAGACTAAATAATAATTGAATGGTTGTTGTATCTTGCATTTAGTTCAGGCTTGTGTGAATCATCTCACTTTTGTTTTCGTTACTTGTGTACTGGGCCTCTGGCTCATATTTTATCTATTTCAGGTGAGGATCTTGATGAGTCGTATGCGAGCTTGGTTATGGTCCTGATTTTGAGGATTTCTAGACGAGTTTGAGGACTAGAGATGGCCCTGGACTGGTTGGAGCCCAATCTTTTTGTATAGACTAGATATTAGGTTGGATAGTTGTTTATATAGTTCTTGATGAACTATATGTTTTGTAGTTTTGCTAAGGCTTGTAAGAAGCCTTTTGGTTGTAATATATATATATATATATCTATGTATGTACCTAGCTTGTATAACCTGTGCTATTTCTTATAATGTTTGTATATATATGGTATTGTGTTTCGAAAGTAAGCTATTAAGTAAACAATTTTCAAAATGACTTATGTGGTGAAATTAGACAAACAATTCATCAAACATTTCTTCTCGGACAACCTTACATATAATTCTGCAGATTATATGTGGTTGGAACTGTATCACTTATTTTAAATATAGGGGTAGCAGGTCCTTATAGATGGTATCAGAGCCAAGTTTGATTAATTGTTTGCCTAATTGAGTGATTTTCTGAGACTTGACCTAGACACAAATAGGTAGAATAGCAAGAACTAAGTTTGCTTGGATGCTGTGCTTGTTTGTTATCTTGATTCTTTGTGCTTGTTGCTTGATTGACTATTTGATTAATTGTTTGCTATTATGTGTGAATGTTAATTTAAATATGCTTAATGTGTATACATGTGTGTGTGTTGAATGTATTGTTGCGATTGTTAAGATGGATAGGTTAAGGAGATCTACCAGGCAGCATTCAGATAGGAAAGTATGCCACCTCCACCACAGTCATCGTCTACATTTGTTCCTACTTCATCTTCTATACCTAGTAGTGAGACTACACCATCTCCTGCATCGCTTCAGCTTCACAAGTTCCTCCACCGACTCAGATTCCGCCCCCCCACCTATGCCACCTATTCCACCAATGCCACAAATGCCCTGGTGATCCCAATTCCATGTATTGTATGATGAGAAGACATGATGGCAATGATGCAACAATATCAGATGATGATGTACCAGCAGACACAGTACTTTATACAAAGGTAATCAACCCGGGTAAGACCGAATGAAGCACCACCTGTGAATGAACAAGCCAACCAGATCAAACTACATGACTTTAGTAAGATGGTTCCAGAGTTTGATGGTACTAGCACTGATCCAACAATGGCTGAGAATTGGATAGAAGAATTAGAGAAGACCTTTGCAGCTAGTAGTACTCCTGAGGATAAGAAAGTGGACTTAGCAGTTTATATGATGAAGAAAGAAGCTTACAATTGGTGGAGACTAGCTAGTGGAAATCTACAACAGCCTATTTCTTGGACTACATTCAAAGACACATTCTTCACCAAGTATTTTCCGAATTCAGTAAGAGAGAGGATGATATCTAATTGGTTGAACTTGGGACAGGGAAGCAAGCCCATAGATGAATATCATAGTGAATTTTGTAGATTATTGCGCTTTGCTGGAGGAGACTATCGTGATGAAAGAATGAAGGTTCAAAAGTTCCAGAATGGCTTGAATGAAGAAATCCAGAATGAAGTGAAGAAGTTTGAGTCATAGACCTTATCAGATATAGTTGCTAAAGCCTTGTTAATGGAACAGATACACAATGATAGTAGAGCTAGAAGAGCAAGAAGAGCTGCATTCATGGGAAAGAGACTTGCTCCTGCTACATCATATGGTGGTTACCAAAATGCTAACAAAGCAGGATATTATTCAAACCAAGGAAAGAGACCTTATATGGGAAAACAAGGAGACCAGAAGTCAACTCTTAAAGCTTCTACACCTGTGTTTGAGAAGAGATGCCTTAGATGCTATGGTCCTCATGAGGTGACAGATTGCAAGTGGACTCCCGAAGCATGTTTTTCTTGTGGTCAAGTTGGACATAGGTCTATAGAGTGTAAGAATCCAAAGATACCACCCGTATTTTGTGCCTATGGAATTTGGAGCCATTAGTGAGATCATTCATTAAAATGTACAAAAAGGATTCAGTGCCTTTCTAAAAAATTATGTTTTGAAACCCTATGAAATATCTTTTAAAAAAGAAATGTTATATTTCATGCATATTAGTGTTTCTTAGGTAATGACCTGATTCTATGAATTTAGGCCAGTAAAAGAAGAAACTATCCTCACGAGGAGATATAAGGTTAAATGGTGGGATAGCTTCAAAATTTAGGACAAAGTTGAAGAGAATGCTATACTCAAATGGGTTGATAGCCATTCAACGAATGTCTCAACAATGATTTCGCAACAGAGAATGCTATACTCAAATGGGTTGATAGCCATTCAACGAATGTCTCAACAATGATTTTGCAACAAACTCCCTTTTTTCATGACAAGGGATGCTTAATGTCCATAATAATGCAAGCCAACACACAGGAATAAATGAAGCAACTCCTGGAAATGGCCTTGGCAAGCATCAATGAATCAAGTGCTGGGTCTACAACTAAAGCAAGTTCAAACCATAGCGAATATACAAATGAAGATGATTGCTATGGAATAAACATAACATCACCATAGAATAGCCATCACCAGTAGAGTACACGAAATGTGTATACCTACTAAACCAATGTAATAAGTAGAGTATATGGCATGTATACCTACTAAAAGCAAGTGTACAAAACACGTACATCAGTAATGTATCACAAGAATCACTAGAGAATTCACCAGGGTTAAACCCACCGAAAGGTGACACAGTAATTCTTAGGATTCCTTGACTTTTTCACTATTCATTACAATGAATTGTTTGCCATAATGGTACTGTTTCCAGTATGACTCGTGACTCTCCACTATCCACTACAGTGGATTGTCAGCCACAATAGGTACTGTTCACAACAGTATTACCCTTGTTCTCCCTTCTATATAAGGAGAACTCTTCCATAATATAGGACACGAAATAAAATAAAGAGCAAATCTTTTCATATTCAAACACGCTCCTCTATCATAAACACTTCAGCATTCTCCAAATCCAACCTCTCTCACCAACATCCCTCTGTTTTTGTAAGAGTCCCTCAAAAATTGATCAGAACCATTCATATGCTTCTATTTTCAAGTAACTTTTATAATGTTTTAATGTACTTCCTTTTCTGTTTAAGGTTGGCCATATTTGGTCTGATTGCATCTTTTTGTTTTTGTCACTAGAATACATCTATTAGTTAATCATTAATAGTGGTGAAATTCTCCCAAAAGACCTGCCATACTAATACAAAATTATAGAACTATAAATTAGTATGGGGAAGATACATCTATTAATTACATCAGCAATGTTTTAATGTACTTCCTTTTCTATTACCTACCATACTAATACAACTATAAATTATGAAATAATTTTGTGCTAGACGATTACCATAGGTGGTGATCTAAACTTATAATACATTTCACCTGGGACGATTACCATTAGTAGTAATCCCAGAAGGTGACAAGCCTACTGAGGCCTGGCGTAAATCCCAGAGAGAGGCAGCAAAAAGGTCATAAATTGGAAGTCACAATATGGGATAAAGTAATCATGTGACAATGGATTATAGGTTAGATAAGTAGTCTAACAAAATTATGAATAGTTTATTAAGAAGAACAATGTCTTCTTCTAGCTTTGATCCCTCGAGCAAGGGTCAGAAGATAATATTTTAAATAGAGACGAGATCCATATAAAGGATTTTGATGAAGCCATAGATAATCGGAACATTCCAAAGCTAGCTTACAATGAAATTTACCAAATGAAAAAATGGAAAAAGTTTTCAAAAAATGATTATGTTAATAATCAAGGATGTTCCAATCTCGAATGGCTTAACAACAATGGAAATTGTTAATAAAAATTCAATTAAAAAATATGCAAAAGACTGAAACTATATTCATATAGGTTTAATCCAGGTAGGAGCCAAACCTCTTACTAAATTAGGATTAGCCACTTCAGTCTTAATGGTACTTAGAGACTTTAGGGAATTAAAGTATGAACATTCAATTCATGTTGCAATTGAAACTAGTATAAGCAATGGTCCAATCCAATTTGATTGTCATCCTAATGTCACGATAGGACTTAGGGAAAAAACCATATTAAAGTCTTTAATCTTATAGATAAAGACACACAACTACAAAATGATGGAAGGATCACTTCTAATGGCTGTAATATATAGAGAATATTACAAATTAATGAAAATAGCTTTTGGATCTAAGGCTTTTAAGGTAGACAGGAGAAGTCAAATCTTATTAATCCAAATGGATCTTTCAAAAGCTAATGTTTCTATCCCCAGAATAATTCAATGGAGTCAAATTAATTTGCCGCAACAATAGGAAGTTGACAATCCACTTCCAAAAAGAATTGTGTATAATGCTAAACCCTCTAGCATTATACAACACTAGGAAGTAAAGGTAACCATTCAATTTTCTAGAAGATCTCTAGGTCTACCAATAAATAATGTGGAAATTAGATCTATATCTTCTGATACTTCTAGAAAATCAGTAGATCTACCTCTTCCACAGGTTATCATTCCTCCACCTCCACAAGATTTACCCCCTCCACAGGTAAATCTTCCGTAAATTCCTAATCCTTCTTTAGTAGGATTGGTGAATGAACAAATTGGTCTACCAAGAATGGTTTACCAACAACCCAATGAACCTGTTTATGAAGAACCAATTCGGAAATAGGAGATCTAGAACTCAATACTTTAGAAAAACCCTTCGAACCTGATAGGGATTTTCTAAACAAAGAGTTTAGATCAACCAAAAATGAAAAGATTAGAAATTGGTATTTCAAAACCTTTTCTAATTACAAGAATGAAATCAAAGATTAATATTATAGATTCATGTTTGATAATGGATACCAAATATTATTCTTTTATTTTCCAAGAATACCATTTGGCACAAAAATTGATTAATGTTATAAACTACTATTTAAATGGCAAATAGGAGATGGTCAGATAATACAATCTAATCATCCTCCTTTAACCAAATTAAAACAGGTTTATAAGAACAATGAAATAACTTTGGCACCCTTCAAAAATTCAGAAAATGAAGAAACTGGAGTTAGAAAAATAATTGAACAAAATAACTTCACTAACCAACATTTACACACTATTGGTAAACAGTTGGATAGAATCAAAGTTATTCTGGACAATGACCACAATGAGATTAATATGCCTAAAGCCCTCTTAAAGAATTCTTGAAAGCTTTAAAAGATAAGAAATTTAAGGCACCTTCAATCAAACCTTTTGAAGCTCCTAAAAATCCCTTTAAGGAATTTTTAAAAGCTTTAAAGAATAGGGAGACGTCTTCATCTAATTCCAGTAAATTTAAAGGACTTGTTATTGAAGATATTCCTACTGAAAATTTAAATGTTCTTCTGAAACTAACAGAGTTTCAGTAAACTCTTCAATAATGGAAGATTTAACTTATCTAAAGATTAATAAATCTTCAGGCAATGATATCAATAGAATTTCTTGGAAAGAACCCCATAAACTCTATTATCAGAGAGCGACCCCTCCTGTAAACCCCGGAAAATTTTCCATAGTAGTACACGACTATACAACAGATTGTATGAACTAGTTAATAGATTTAGATCCCAATAAAAACCTAAGAATAGATCAATACCTAGAGTTTGGTTAGATAAAGAATTTAGAAATTGAATAAAGAAATTCTTTAACCCTAACTGATACCAAAAACGAGATTTCGTATCTTAAATGAATAATTCAAGATATGATTAAAAGAAAATCTAAAATTTAAACCCGAAACCTGATATATAAATAGATTTAAATAGAAAAATATAAATATAGAGATAAAAGGATTGCTTTTGAACTTGGTAATGATTTAGGATTAGAACAATGAGTAGTAATGAGCCTAGACTTGAATTTAAACTCTAAATTCGAGATTCCTAGTTAAAATTAAACGCTACTAATAAGATTTCCTATTAGGTATCAAAACTAAATATATATATATATATAGTTTAGTCTCTATATTAAGTGCGATATTAAGTAAATAATTATCTACACTTATAGACAGAAAACGATAACTTAAAGATAAACCGTTAGGATTATAAATACACAACGAAAACATAAACTGATGAACAACTCAAGATCTAAATTCCAAATAAATAATCGAATCACGCTATTGTTCTAATTCGAGTTTTCTTAAGCTATTGAAGCCTAAAATAAAAATTGACCTAATGAGTTCAGGAAATCTTAATCGCGGGAGATAAAATTATACAAATAATTAATCACGTATATATAAAACTTAAAATTGTATTATTTTATAATCTAAGTATTTTGTATAACTCTACAAATATATTTTTATACAAAAACTCTCAAATATTAACTATTTTGTACCCGTATAACTTGTTAAACTATCCTAAAATTAAATTAAAATAATTAACTAATATATATATATATATATGAATTCGGTGGTTTTCGGTGGAAAATTCGGCTAAGTGCATGGAGAAGAAGAGAGAGCTGGATTTGATCAAATAATTCACCCAAAGAGTCGACAAAATCAACCATATGACCAATCAAGTAAAGCCAACTCAACATAGCATTAATTAGTATGAAAACAACAAATCGAATGAGAGCAAATTCGGAGGGAAATGCAGCCACAACCTCTTCTTTCTTTCTTCTATATATATATATATATATATATATTCAATGTTCTTAATGAAGAAACAAACAATCCTCTTTATTTTCCTAACTTTCCAGAACAAATCCACTTCTACATATCTAACAAAACGAACTGAAAACAGAAAACAAACAGATCAAATCATTCAAATACCGATCAAAAGAAAAACAATACGAAAAACCTTTGGATACGAGTTCAAAGGTAAGTTGAGGTAATTCGAGTGATTTTCTTTCAAATCTAAGAATTAGAACTAACTTCTGTTAATCATAGGAACGTAATCCATGCAAAAACAAGCCTCGAATTTCATCAGATCAGCTCAACCGAGGTAAAAATCCGAAACCCTAACTATAGTTTAGTAAGATCGAGATCTAAGTATATATGTTTGAAGAAGTGTTAAGAATTGTTTTATGTCCATATATAAGATATATGAACACTTGGAAATGGTTAGAAAGTTTTTAACATGGAAAATTTAACAAATATCGGATCATCGATGAAGATGATGAACAGTGCTAATACTGTCTTAAAGCTGGCAGTGTATTCGTTAAACGCAGCATCTACATGGATAAGCCGGCGGTTTAGAGACGGCTTACACTGAACAGAAGCTGCGTAAAATTTATTTTCATGTAAAAATGAATGTAAAGCCGGCTATCTGGGAATCTACGCCGACGGCGTAGGACCGGCGTATGTTGAAAGCCGACAGCTTTCAAAGCCAGTGCACCCAATATGAAATAATTTGCAAAACTAAATCAACACCAGCACCTGGGTTTTAAAGCCATTGGCTTTGAGCCGGCATACACCCTTATTTCTTCAACAAAAGCTAGTTTTGAAATAAACAGAATATGTATATATATCATAAGCTTACTGAATATATTATATATATAATAATATAGAATTTATTAAATAGATAAGTAGATACAAATATTTAGAATATTTTGATTACTATCTAATAATTCTTAAAACCCTAGAATTAAGGAAAAATATTTAGTGTTAATAAAAGTTATAAATAGTCACATATTTGTTCTAAATAGATAAAATAGGTAAGAATGGAAATTGAAATAAGCTAAATTTTTTAGTAATGTGATTTCTAAAAATAACAAAATAATTATACGAGATAAATTAGAAGAAACACGATGACACTAAGTAAAAATAAAACTATGATTTTCTATATTAGGTTCAGTATAAAAATAACATAAAATCAGTATTAGTCACTACCAAAGCTTGATTATCGAGTCTAGGACACTAGTCACATATAAGAATTTAGCTATATAATACATATTATATATTGATAAATACTTTATTCATCTTAATAGGTGATTTTGATACACTAGAAGATCTACCAACCGATTATTACGATTGAGTCAGTATGAGTAGGTGAGTAATTCAGTCATATTGTACTGTTTGTGCTTGTAAGTAGTTGAAAATATAATGCAAAGATAATTAAACAAATGTTTTGTTGAAAGTATGTTGTGATTTGATTGTATGATTGTTAAAATATCCTTACAAAAGTGATAATGCAATGATTTGATGTCGTGAAGCAATATAATGATGATTGTGTGTAATGTATAATCACCGTGAAATTGAATAAGAACTATTGACTTAATAAAATAATCTGATCATGCATTGCACGAATTGTATTATTGCATATATATTGGGATGATAGCCTGCTACATATTAATATTTGGGTTCCAAAGTAGATGAAGTAGGATCTAAACCTTAGATGAAGAAAATAAACCAATATAACATATGGTTCATTCTCTAATCTTCTCCATCAGTTAACATTTCATAGGTGATACATCTCACTTCAAAGATAGGTCACTAGAATTATTGTCCAATATGAAATGTAAATCATTAGGAGAATTTCGCCCTTATAACGATATATTCTTTCAAAGAGTCCTCCTTAGAAATGATTATAACCAATCTTTCTAGAAAGAAAAATTTTTAGCTGGTTTACCTAACCTAGTAAGTGAACAAGTTGGAAGTAAAATAAGAGAGAATTACAATGGCGAAATACCATATGATTCACTTTTTTATGGAGAATTAGCCTCTTATGTTAACAAGATTGGAACCAATCTTTGTACAAAATAAGGCTACAAAAACACATGAAAATTGAACAAAGACAAAAACACTAAAGTCTTGGTGATTTATGTACTCAATATGATCCTTCTTTTGAACAACGAAAGAAGAAATCTAAATGTTCATAATGCACTTCTCATAAGAAACCTAAAAGGAATTTTAAAAGGAGTTCTAAAAATTTTAGGAAAAAATAAGAGAAAAAAGAAAAGACCAAATCTTATAAAAAATATAAGGGAAAGTCTTACAAAAAATTAAAATGTTTTAAATGTGGAAAGATTGGTCATATAGTTAACCATTGTAAGATCAATACCAAAATCAATGAATTGAATCTCGACGAAGAAACAATGGAGAAAATCATGCAAATATTTGCAGAAGATGATTTTCTATCATCTTCAGAATCATCCTCTGATAATGAAACTGAAGGAATTTAAGTCAATGATATTGATTAAAGTTCCTTTGAAGAAATTTATGTTCTAACTAAGGAAGAAAAGAAATCCTTCTTAAATTAGAACAAATGTCTGAAGAAGAAAAACAAAAATGCATTAAGAATATAGAGAAAAGAAGTACTTTTGTACCAAAACTTTCCTACAATCTTAATGAAATCCTTGAAAAAGGACCAAGGAAACAGAAATCAATCTCTGTCAATGATCTTCATTCTAAAATCAAAATTCTAAAAGAAGAAATAAAAAAAATTGAAAAAGATGCAATAAGACCTACAAAGAGATTTTCTTGAATTAAAACAAATTGTTTTAAAATAAGAAGTGTCTGAGTCTGATAATGAAGAAAATCCTAAAATTAGATCTTCTAAAGTTAATGAAGATTATCTAGTACACCTGGTAGAAGTAACTACAAGAAAATGGATAATCAACATTAAACTCATAATCAACAATAAATTTATTTTGAAAACAACTGCTTTATTTGATACTAGAGCAGATTTGAATTGCTTAAGAGAAGGGTTAGTTCCTACAAAATATTTTGAAAAAACAACCCAATCTCTTAAATCCACATCAAGTAACAAGCTGCAGATTGAATTAAAATATCGGATGTAGAGATAATAAAAGATAAAGTCTCTTATAAAGAAGCTTTTATTCTTGTCAAGAATCTTAAGCAAAATGTAATTTTAGGAACTCTTTTTATTACTCTTATACAACCATTCATTGTCAACAATGAAGGTATTGAAACAAAATTTTTAAAGAAAAAACTTGTCTTCAATTTTGTTTCAGAACCTAAAATAAAATGAATTGAAAAGAAATTCAATCTCAGAATTGAATTATCTTATCAAAAATAAAGAAAAACATTTAGAGTTTTTATAAGATGATTTAATGTTCTGTAAAATAGAAAACCAACTTTGAAGTAGATCCTTGAAAGAAGGAATTTCTAAATTACAAAATGAAATTGCAAAAACCATATGTTCTTCTTTACCCAATGCTTTCTAGGATAGAAAATGTCATATTGTTGATCTACCTTATGAAAATGGTTTTCATGAATAGAATATTCCAACTAAGGCTAGACCAACTCAAATGAACAATGAAGTCCTAGAGCATTCTAAAAATGAAATTAATGTTTTGTTACAAAAGTCATTAATAAGGAAAAGTAAATCTCCTTGGAGTTGCTCAGCTTTTTATGTTAATAAAAATGCTAAAATTGAGAGAGGAACACCCAGATTGGTAATCAATTATAAATCTCTCAATACTACACTCAAATGGATTAGGTATCCAATACCTAACAAAAGAGATTTACTAAACCGCCTTCACAATGCAAGAATCTTCTCAAAATTAAACATGAAGTCTAGATTTTGGCAGATTCAAATCAAAGAATCTGATAGGTACAACACCGTATTTACTATTCCTTTTGGTTAGTATGAGTGGAATGTTTTGCCTTTCGGATTAAAAAATACTCCCTCTAAATTCCAGAGGATAATGAATGAGATTTTTAATGATTTTTCCAACTTCATAATAGTCTACATTGATGATGTTTTGATCTTCTCTCCTAATATAGATCAACGCTTTGAACATGTTAAATTATTTATGAATGTTGCTAAGAAAAATGGTCTTGTTGTTTCCCAAACAAAGATATCTCTTTTTCAAACGAAAATAAGATTCTTGGGATTCAACATCCACAATGGAACTATATTGCTCATACAAAGGTCAATAGAATTCACCTCAAAATTTCCCAATGAAATTAAGGATAAGAATCAACTTCAAAGGTTCGTAGGAAGCCTTAATTATGTTACGGATTTTTTCCTAAACCTTTGTATAATATGTAAACCATTACATAAAAGGTTAAGGAAAAATACAACTCAATGGTCTAAACAACATACCAATGTTGTAAAGACAATAAAAAACAAAATTAAGGAAATCCCTTGCCTTCATATTGGAGATCTATCCCCACCAAAAATTGTAGAGACTGATGCTTCTAATAAAGGCTTTGGAGGAATTCTTAAACAAAAAATGGAAAATAAAGAATGCATAGTTCAATTCGTCTCTAAACACTCGAATGAATGTCAAATGAACTATCCACAATCAGAAAAGAAATTTTGGCCATAATTTTAACAATTTCTAAATTTCAAGGAGATTTGTTAAATCAAAAATTTCTTTTTAAGAGTTGATTGTAAATTAGCCAAAAATGTTCTACAAAATGATGTAAAAATTTAACTTCAAAATAGATTTTTGCTAGATGGCAATCAATTTTATCTTGTTTTGATTTTGAAATTGAGCACATGAAAGTCTCATCGAATGCTCTTCCTGATTTCCTTACTCACAAATTCTCACAGGGAGATGCCTCCTAAAAAGGAGAAAGGAAAATAGAAGGAAGTCCCAAAGAAGGGACTAACCAATGTCAGGTCATGGCTTCAAGCCACAGCTCCCAATGCCCAAAATGCTCCAAATCCTCCAGTGACGATTGATGAAAACCCATGCAAAATGACCAGCTAGTTATCGAATGAATCTGGTCTCTAACCAGATATTTCAAATGTTATAACCTAGGACCTAATCAATGCAATACCAATTGCATTAAATCAATCCAACACCGTAACGGCCCAGAGGCACACCACATACCATCAACATCAATGGCCCTTCTGGCAAAAGGTGGTATACAGGAAGAAATTCCAATGATAGAGGAAGTGAAACCTATAACCAAGAAAAAATCACACATACAGGAAGAAATTCAAATTATAGAGGATGTGAAACCTCTAATCAGAAAAAAGTCTCACCAAAATATTTCAATGACTGAGGTGGCTTCTTCCTCTAGGAAAGAAATTATCCCTCAGAAAAATATTCAAAAATCAAAATTTTTCATCAAAAAGATGTTTCTGAAAATGATGCAATTACATTTGCCAGAAAATTATTTTATGACAAATTCAATTATGTTCCATATGATTTTTACAAAAAATATGGAATTTTATGAGAAAATCTTAACTGAAACTAAATCAGTTTCCTTTAAGCATTTTTAACAAAATGGAGTAGTTCGCTACTCAGCAGCATGAATTCATAAAGTCTTCAACTTTAGTGAATGAACGACCAAATATGCCCATCCTGATGAACCAATTAAAAAAGGATCGAACAAGCTTACTGAGGCCATATGAATTAAACAGAAATAATTTTGTTATTTCATACTAACAAAATGATATCCAATTACTAAGCGATCAAACTATTTAGGAATCAATCAAATATAATAGAACATTCAAATCAAGCCATCATAAGATCTAACAAAAGTGTTTATAAATGCACAAAATAACAATCAAAGAATGCAGAAATTTTACAAACTTGAGAAACAACCAAAAAATCCTCACAACCCTTGAAGCCCTAATCAAACTATGGTATTTGCACAATAGAAGCAAATAGATGTGTAGGTGCAACTAAATAAAAGTTAAAAAAACGTAAGATTGAACCTCTATGTTGTGTCTACACTATTGAAAGATCATGAAGGATGATGTAGTTGAAGATTCATACGAGCTCTTCTCCACTCAACTGCCCGAGAAGGAATTGCTACGGTAGAGGCACCTAGTAATCGAAGGTGGAATGGATAGATTAGATGGAGGTGGAACCGAGAGATCGATCAGAGGTGGTTGTAGTATGAGGGAGAACAGTCGAAGGTTAATGTCAGTACGATGGTGTTGCACTGCGAAGAAATGTGAAGAGACGTTTAGTACGATGGTCTTCTTTTTTTTATTTTGTATAGTGTTTTTCAAAAGGTGGGATATGTTTTGGGGATTTTCATTATTCAATTTCTTTTCCTTTTCACGAGGGTAAATTTTTGGATTGAAAATCAATAACAGTTAATATGGGAAAAAAGTTACAAATTAAATAAATGGTCCACAACTAAGTTAAGAATGTTTTGTAAACGTAACTATTAGTATGGCTGTGTAAATTATAAAAGTTGGGCAACATCTATAAACCCCAAAAAATTTTCACACTAGTACACGACACTAGAATGGAAAATGTGAATTAGCTAGCAAACATAGAACTAAACGGAAAGCTTAGAATAGATCTACGAGTTGAACTTAGCTCGTTTTTTATTTAAAAGCCTGAATAAAAACTTTTATGACCTTAATTGATACCAAAAACGATATTTCGTATCTTAATCTGATAACTCAAGATATAGTTAAAGGTAACCCAAAATTTCAAACCCCAAAACTTGCCATACCAATAAAAATAGATAGAAATATATAAATATAGAAGATAGACGGTTACTATTAGACTCAATAAAGACTTTAGAATAGAACTATGAGTAGTAATGAGCCTATATATAGTTTTAAACCCTAAAATAAAGATTCATAGATAGTATTAAATACTACTAATAAGATTTCATAGTGGGTATCGAAAAGTCAAGATATAAGAATAACTTGGCTAAGATATCCAGTGCGATAAAGAATAAACAACCAATTACGCTTATAGTTAGGAAATAATGACCTAAAAACAAACCGTTAGAGTTATAAATACACAATAAAAACATGAACAGATGTATAACTATTAATCTAAACATCAAATAAATATTTGGATCATACCATTTTTTTAGTTAAAATATTCTTAAGCTATTAGAGCCTAAAATAAAAATTAGCCTATTAAGCTTAGAAACCCTAATCGTAGGAGATAAAATTCTAAAAATAATTAATCGCATAAACTTTAAACATAAATATGAACTTAATGACAATCTAGAAATTTTGTAAAAAAATATATAAAATTTTGGAGGTAAAACTCTTCAATAATTGTCATATTTGTACCTGTTTAACTTAATAAAATATCTTAAAACTAAGATAATTATTAAATAATGAATATAATAATATTTTTCTTTACACATTCAACCAAATTGCGGTACAAAATAAGGAGGAAATGTTCTTGAAATTTGCAAGCCAAAATACTCCACCATTTTGTCCAAATAATACACTTTCAAGTTAACAAAACACACACATACCCCAATCAAATGGAGCCAACTAAGATGATCTAATTAATGCAGCAAAACAACTTGCTAAAACAATGAAAAATGGAGAAAATTCTAAAGCAAATCCTCGGGTAGAAGTCGCCCCATTATTATTATTCTTCTTCTTCTATAAAAGCTCCTTAATGAACAAGCAAACAAAGTGATTAAAACCCCATATTCTCTAAGCCTTAAAACCACTTGAATTTACAACTAAAACAACAACAAAACAAACCCAAACTCGTTCCCTAAACCTAACATACAAGAACAAAAGCAAAACACCATTAACAAACTTCAAAAGCTTGGAAACAAGAGTTTAAGGTAAGAATTGTAATCCCCCTAATTTTTCGTAATCTAATTTTAACAAATATTAAAAATGTAATATAGAATCATATAGAATATTTAGAACAAGTAGTAAAAATCACTCTAAATTTTTCTCGATTCGAAATTGTTAAAGTATGAATGAATTTGATTATAGTTAGAAAGATTAAAAGCGTTACTAATAAAAATTTTGAAAATACAAACTGTACTTCTATGATATCAAATAATATAAAACAAAGATAAAGCAATTGTTAATATAAAGTTGCTGAATTCTTTTTCCTTAAGTTCAATACTTAGAAAATAAATCCAACGCTTGTTAAATAATGAAATAATAGCGTCCAAGCTATCTATTAACAATATTGAGTAGCCCTACATAAAAATATATTGCTAATAACAAATTAGTATAAATAACTCTACCACAGTAAAACATAACGTTTGGTATATCTAAGAATCGAGCTCTTAAATAAATATTTATTTACACTAATAATTCTAATTAAAGGATTTACAGATTTTAGAAATTGAAATCTGGAATTGCCAACATAACCTTTAATAATTTTCATAACTAGAAAATGAACAAATTAGCAAATGTGAAACTAATATAAAATATATGATCCAACAAAAATCTTAGAATTGATCTGTGAGTTGTAATAAACTCATTCGCAGCTTGAAAAACCCGAATAAAAATTTCTTTGACCTTAATAGATACCAAAAAACTAGATTTCGTATCTTGAATTGATAATTCAAGATATAAATTGAAGTAGCTCTAAATTTCAAAACCGATAAGATATGGTCTAATAATAAAACTTATTGGCACAAAACGATAACCAAAGATGGATTATTAGGATTATAAATACATAATATATACCAATACCGATCAATAATTATTTATCTAGATCTAAAATTAAAATTTCAAACCCGCTGTTATACTTGTAAAGAAGTTTCGAATTCATTAAACTTAGTTCCTGATTCGATTTATTGAACTTGGAAAATTTAATCATGTAAGTTAAAATACTAAAAATAATTAATCGTGTATTTTTTTTAAATTAAAAATTTGGATGTATAAATAATCTGGAAATTTTTTTTAAAGAACTTAAATAATTTTATTCCAATAAAATCCTTATATAACCGTTATAAATATTTGTTTATAAGTTAATATTAGTTAAAACATATTTTTTTTAATTAATTATTATTAATCAAATGATAAACAGATATATATATAAACTGTTGCAATGCAAATCTCGGATTGTCTGGACGAAGGCTCCATAATTCCCACGCGCTGCACGAGCTGAAGAATTCCCTTTGCGCACAACAGCAACACGCACAACAGCGGTAGAGGACCGCTGCAATTCCTCCTCCACATGCTGCAAATGGAAGAAACCAAGCAGAATTTCCACGAGGAAGCAGCACAAGCATCGACCAGATTCTCCCACGCACGGACATAAGCAGATCCTTCACGCGTCCAGCAAGCACCACTCATCCTTTACACACACGCACAGCCACGCCCAGCAGCACCGCACACCTCCACACACGTACAGCAGCAGCAGCCCACACACCCAAACAAACAGCTGGCTTCCACACATGTCAAAGCTTGGATGAAAACAGAGCCTCTAAAACAGAGCATCAGCAGAATTTGGATTCTCGGTTGCTGTATGCTGCTATGTCCAGACTTTGCTAAAATTTAACACACAATATTTCAACTTGAAAATGACAATTCATTCAATCTAAAAACTCCACCTGTAATCCACAATAAATGCAAAAGAATTCCAACTAAAACAACGTGTATACTAGCTGCAAGTTTGGACTGAAAACAACCAAAAAGCAGCCACACACACACAAATTGCAGCTCTGTTTTGGAAAAATATAGGCTTAGTTTAAGCTGAAATTTTTTACCAAATAAGCACCAATTAGAGGCCTTCAAATGTCCACTTCAACCACCATTTATTAGCTAGGAAACAACAAAGAAATCTGAAGAAAAATCCATGCAAATCAATGTAGAAATCAGCAAACAAACTACAGTAGAAAAGTTAGAAATTGACCTCTGTTTTCACACGAATTTTGACCCAATTTTCTTACAACTTGAGCCCCTATTTTACACACATAAAAAACCTTAATTAACTACCAAACAAAAACATTTAATGGCCTTTGGAATCAGCCACAAATTTCACACAAATTCATCAAAACTTCATCCTCAAATTCGCATGAAATTTCTACTCGTAAATTTACATCAGAAAACTTGAATTTAATAAGTCCAAAACACCCTCTTTTGTGTCCTAACTCTAACCTAACATTAGTACATATATATAGGCTTGAGTTAGATACAAATTTAGCTCTCAACTCTCATAAATTCACTCTAAAAATATAGCTACAAAGGAAAATGAGACCAGCCCTCTTCACCTTGCATATTCATCCACTTAGACAACTTTAAGGAATTCTAAAACAAAACACAACCTTTGTCTTACTTCCTATATCATATCCAAGCATTAATCACATCCAAAAACATCAATTCCCTCTTTCAAACAACACCAAAAACCAAGTTGAATAGCCTTTGGTGCATCATAAAACCAAGTTTGAATCTAAAAGGTAAGAATATGTACATACATATACTAGTTTAGTTAGATTAAATTTTGTTAGTTACTCATCCTTCTACTATCCTCTTTAGCTCATTACTTTCACCGAGAAGGAGGAACTAAATCCCATCTATTATCCAATCAAGGTAAGAATTACATTAAGTTTAAATATTTATTATGTTGATTTATAGGAATTTGTCTCATAAATACATCAAGATTAGTCTAATAGTATATTTATGCTATCTAGACTATTTAGGATATAAACACATGAACTTGAAGATTTTTAAGTATAGAAATTCAATCCAACAAAGGAAAAATCAAAACTATACTTGAACTACAACAAAACTAAATAAACTTTAAATAACTCATGAAACTCATTGGAAAGAGTGAATAAACTGTATTGATGTGTTTGTTTTAAGCCAAAAATAACACCACCAATGGATTGTACTCGGAAAATACTATGAAAACGACTATTTATTCGTCAAAAACGGATTAGAAATGAGTTAGATATGATCAAAACAAGTTTTGACTACAATTGTTAGAATTCATTTGAAACCTATGCATGTGTTTCATAAATCTAAAAATTGTACAAGTCTCTTTTCTCGAAAATAATTCTATTACTAAAAAGTACTTGAAGAGTACTATCAAATCAACTATTTATACAACGAAATCGGATTTAAAACAAATAAGAAATCACAACTAGAAGTTCATTCAGTTTTTAACCAGCGTAAATGCTAATGTTATTTCTATTAATATAGTTATGATTATTATCATTATTATTACTACTGTTTATAGTATTCCGTATTATTGATACTTTCATTAGAATTATCAATACTGTTATTTTTACATTAAGGTCATTATATTTATATTAACAATAATTCTCTTATTATTTTTGTCACTAATGTTATTATTTACTAATGGTATGAAGATAGTTGCTATTATTATACTTGTATTACTACTAATATTGATATTAATGTTTCAAAACTAATATTACTAATAATAATATTATAGTATTACACTTAGCTTGTTTTGCAACAAGAATGAAACTGAAGTATAATAGAAATTTGATATATCTACATACGATTTTTATAACTTTTAAAAGGTATAGATACTAGAATATACCCTTAAATAAATAAAATACCAATTTGAGAGACAGATAAGGTTGATGGGCAAAGAATTAATAAATAAAAATCTTCTACTAAAAGCAGTAGGACTTAAAGAAAAGACAAATTCCTTAATTAAAAACATAAATATCTAGAGAAACAAAATACGGATAAATATTCTTTACTATAAAAATTAAAACCTTAATAAAAACTATATCAAATACCGATACGAAATAATTAGACACCTATGAGAATTCAATTAAATTATTTAATGATACGGTAATCAATATGACGGTCTTAGTCTAATATCCGACGATAGAGATCAACACCTTTAAATTATAGGAAGACTTCTCTTACAGAAATAGTCCAATAATAAATTTCTGTTATTTCCTTTCATATGAAAATAGATCTATTCCGGACTTCCAGTAGCTTATACAACAATTTAGCGAGGACCACAGGTGAGGGAATTCTGATGATCTACTATTTGCTTGTGATTGCTACTGTTTGCTGTTATGTTGATTGAATTGTTTGTATGGAATGACTGATTGATGTGAGTGTTATCATCCGCATGATCACCTGCATAAATGGATAAGATAATTATTCGACTAAACTAATTGGATATACCGTCGCATGTGCTTGATCCCCTTGTAGGAAATGTCCCAATTTTGAAATCAAAAGTATTTTGAAATTTATTTTCAAGAAATCCGACTTGGAATATTCCAGGTTGTTTTTATATCCTTTAAAAAGGAAGAATTTGTACTAAAAGAGTTTTGAGATAAACATGGGACATTTCTGAGTATTTGTTGTGACAGTGGATGTTGTTTGAATTTGGGTCCACTAGTCACGTGGTGATAGATGTTACCTGAGTTGGGGTCTATCCACCGGATTCACCTTTAATAGGTGATGGTTTATGATTGGCAGTAGATGTTACCTAAGTCGGGGTCTACTTGTGCGATTCACCATAGATTGGTGATGGATTGTAAGAATGATCATTAAATTGGCATTATATATATTTAAATATGAACCAGCGTAAATCATGTGAACACGTTGGGGAATATTTGTTGTTACCAATGGCGGTTAAGCATTGGGTGAGTCTGGATGGACGCAACCACCAGGCAGCCTCATACGATTAAGGCGAGGTGTCCCATGCGGGTAAGTATGGGAGACAACTGAAGTGTAGACAGGTAAATCTACATCGTCTATGGTTCCAGACCCCCATAGATGTGTTGCTTGCATTCATTACGTATGCATTCATATTGCATATAGATAGATTTGCATGAGTGTATAATTAATGTTTGATAACTTGCGTGACCGGTAGTAGTGAGGAATGAACTCACTGAGCCCGTGGTTCGCTCACCCCCCTACAGTTTTTGTGCAGGAATATTACTAGCTGGGATTGGGCTAGGAATGTGTGAAGAGAGCTTCTCCAACAAATTTTATTGAAGATAGAGATATAGGATATGGAAACTTAGAATGTAAATTAGATGAATTTTGAATTTTGTATGTTGTAGTTTGAAAACCCAATTTCATTATTTGGTGGGGGATACCGATTCTCTGCGATCTTGGTGGAAATTGGAAAATCAAATTCCATAGTTGAAATAATATATTATATCATTTGTAGAATAAACTTTTATAAATAAATAGAGTCTTGTACACTCTGACATACAAGACGGCTCTCATGTTACGGGTGCACAGGTGATATGATGGCTTTAGATAAATCCTATTAGGCCCCCATATTAGAGTCGTGACAAGAATAAATTCGTTTTTAGTTAGTTTAAGTGTTAAACATTGTTCTAAACAATGTTTCTTGTTGTCTTAGGTCCAAAACAAGCTTTGGAGAGGAGTTTAGAACACCAAATTCGGATAAAAAAGGTAAAACTTACAAAAACCCTAGTTACTCCATTTTCTTCTTATAAACTGAGATCATAGACATGCTAGGATGTAACTATCACACCCCAATGGGTGCCCTAAAAGTGACAGCCCGCTGTACACAATATTAAAACTTAAGAATAACTACCTTAGTCACTCGAAAGCTTCCATATCGGTATAAGGCGTTCATTCACATCAAAAGGAGACTGGCAGAGTAATGCATTTTAAGATATTGACAGCAGAATAGACAAAACAACACTTCATATATTTCATTGAAATATAAAGTCTTACAACTTCTAAGGGGCATTCCTCTAATAATTACCATAGAAACATAGTCTTAATATGAAGATTAACTAAAGCTAGAAGATTTCAAAGGAAATCTAGTCTAAAACTTCAAAACAAAGTTCCTCCAAAAGCTTCCTAAAATAAAGATTCTACCCGGATGATCAAGATGGTTTCAGGGGCAAAATAATGATCCTGCAATATCAAAAGTCTATAAAAGTATAAGCATAACTAGCTTAGTGAGATATTCCTTACGCAAAAGTACTCATAGTAAGCATTCAACCAAGTCCATTAAACAAGCATATGAAATGCAACAACCATATAATCAAACAGTACATACGACTAACCGGTTTCGTATGTATGATGGATTTACCCCTCCATCGGTCGTTAGGGAATGATTTGAACTGGCACCCAACTGACCTCCTTAAAATTTGCACGTGTCTTAGGGTTCCAACGAACCGTACTACTAATCCTCGGGCTTTCCATACCCAAAGCGATCGATCTAGCTTGGCTACAACTTGAGGCCGTATTCCCCGAATGTCTTAAATCCTCAAGATGTAGCTAGGCAGCTTACCTTTCCGGTCTCACGCTGAGGAGTAGTAAAAAAATTTCGAAATGATATTCTAAGTGATATGCATGAGCAATTTATTATATGGAGATTCCAATATGATATTAATTCATTTCAAGCGATCAAGTGATAATTGCACACATAGCAATACATACATAGAAACAATTATATCAATCACAGATCGAGTTCCGATATGCTTATCGTTCATTGATCGCACATAACCATTCACATACATAATTCCCATGATATCCCACATGCATATCAATTTTATCTTTTCCTAACATCTAGTGCTCTATTCTACAAGCACATGCGTGAATACCTAACGTGAAGAAAACTCACTTGTCCATAGCGATTTTCTATGAGTCCAAGTAATCTTCGGGAAAGAGAAGATCTTGGTCCTCGACACCTAAAAAAAAGAAATATCCAAAGTGAGTATTTCATTCAAGATCTACTCAAAATCTCTAATTCTATCTTATTGAATTCGTCAAAATTCGTATGAATAAAAATTCCAACTTAAAATGGCCAAAACTTGCTTATTTTAACTTGGAATTTCGCATATTATATACCAATTTCTGCCTACTCAAAAAGATCTATCCATTTCTAAGGTTATTTTTACCAAAAGAAGTCATTTGGGTCTTGGAATAGTAACGTGCAGAATCGTTACGAAAATTCAAGATTTCAAAACTCAAGTTTTCAAACTTTTCTTCATTCAAGAGTTCTTGTACAAAAGTATAGATATTTTGTATGGTTGAAAAATCCTTTGAATATGTATATAGAGACTCAAATTATATGTATGAATTTAGTGGTGTTGTCTCAACAATGATTTTTGTAAAGCAATGTGTCTTAAAAGTGAGGAAATGCTAAGATTTGAAAATTTCCTTTTTAGTTTTGTTGGGAAATTTTCTTAAATTATTATAAGTGAGTATTTCCTACATTTCTTAATATTAAGAATAATTAAATTTTCAAAAATTAATTTTAGTCTTGTTAAGATTCCTACAACTTTATTCTTAGTAGTTGAAAAATGTAGTTTTTCTAAATATTTCTTGGTTATGTGTTTTAAAGCTTTTCTAAAGTTAGATCCACTTTAAATAAATAATATCAATGATCTTATAAGTTATTTCTTATTTTTATTTCCTAAGTAAAGCTTATCCTTAGAAAGGTTATTCTTTGATAATTTTGTAAAACTTATCTAAACCTTAGTATATTGATGAAAGCTTTACATATGAGTTTAAGAAAACTTTTGTTAAACAAAGAATTAAGTTTAAGGAAACCTTCTTATTTCATTGATTTGAAAAGAGAGTTTGTGATAACTTTATTTTACGTATTCATTGATAAAATCACATATAGTATTACTACTAAATCTTGAGCTAAACATATCTAACTTTAGAAAATATTTGTTAAGATAAAACTTTAAGTTTTTATGGAAAAATCATTTCTTATGTGGCAAATATTATTTTTAAAGAGAGTTCTTATTTTTATTACTTAAGAAAATTCCTTTTCATTATGGTTGAGACAATACCAACATGTTCATGCATGAATGAGATTATGTAGATATGAAAAATATAACAACATCACAAAATAAGCTAAGATATGTATAATAATAAATAAGAGTATAATAATAAAGTGAAGTATTGGGAACCTTAGCTTCATCAAGGTATCCCGGGACTAAGAATAGACTAGAAAAAAAAATAAAAAATAAAGACAATTTTTTTGACTTGATAAGGACAAGTCTAAGACTAGAAAGGCTAGTCTTAATAATAATATAAAATAAATAAATTGCAAAGCATATAAATAAATAATAAATAACAAGTTTATATGCTCTAAAGAAATATATATACATTATACATAATACTATATAGAAGTTAGATTAGAGCAAATAACAATAATAACAACAACAACATAATAATATAATGGAAAATAGGAACATGAACAAATATGCATAAACGGCCTATATCTGATATTTTTAGTTACCGAAAAATTCTAAAACTGATATTTCTGAAATCCTTATATTTTACGAGTCTAACGGTATTTTCGGAATATATTCACTATCTGGTGCATCGAGGCACGGTTTTCGAAAAATGATCTCGTTCGGATCCGAAAGACACTAGAAAATTACGAATATGGTATTTTTAAGCTTTTCTATATTATTACGAACCATTTTTCACAATTATCTTAATTTCGTTGTCTAGGGTTTAAGAACACGAGATTACCGGATCTAGAACCACTAGACTAATCATATAATTGGGTTAACTTTAAGGTTCTGATTTGACTTCGGTTCTAGGGTTTATTTATATTACCAAAAAATCTAGGGGCTTACAGTAATATGTTGTTATATGTGTATATATACCATGTATAAACACTTAAGAATGCTTTAGAAACAATTTGGACGTGGACAAATATGAAAATCGGATCAAAACCAACGTGGAAGATAATGAATAGTACGTTTTCCCATATGAGCAAGGGAGGAACACGGCCGTGGACCTCCCCATGTACCTCTCGGCAACAATTATTTTTCAGCCGATGATTTCCAGAATTACACGGTTGGAACATGGTTATATTCCTCACCATGTACCTCTCGGAAAACTGTAAAAAAAATTAATCAAATTACAAAAATCTGATTTAGTTCCAAAATTATTATTATTATTATTATTTTTATTATTAAAAAATAGCAAAATTAACATTATTATTATTATTATTAAAAAATAGCAAAATTAACATTATTATTATTACCATTATTATTATCATCAATAATGATATTATTATTATTATTATTATTATTATTATTATTATTCAGATTATTATTGATGTTGTTGTTATTATTATTATTATTATCCTTATTATTAAAATAATTATTAGCATTACTAGTGTTAGTATTAGTAATATTGTTAATGATACTAATATTATGATAATTGTTATTATTAATATCAACTATTATTGTTATTATTATTATTCTAATGATTGTTATTGTCATTATAATCCATAATATTATTATGAGTATTACTCTTAATGATATTAGTACTATTATAATTATTATTATTGTGATATGCAATATTATTATTGTTGTTATTGAAATTACTATTATTTTAATAAAGTTATTATGAAAAATAAATACTAGTATTAATAGTAAATTACTTTATAATTATTACTATTAATATTACTAATATTATTATCATTATTGTTTATATTATTGTACTTTATAAATGAAGATAAAGTATAGTAATTGTAAAATATATATTTTATACATAAGAATGAAAATTTAAATAAGCTATATTTTTCAATAATGTGATATCTATACATAACAAGAAAATTATATAAAATAGACCAAAAGAAACACGATGACACTAAACAATGGTAAATAAATACGAGTTACTATAATGGGTCAGATAAGGAACCATATAAAGATAGCAATAATAATAACTATAAAAATATAAGCTTACTAAATAACAATTTTTCGAATACCCGATGAAAATATATAAGTATCAAACAAGATCAAGACAAGCAAAATCAAATTAAATATTAAATAATAATTTATTATCACAGGATCATTAAAGGACCAATAAAGTAAAAGAAAGAAAATTCAATATCAATATAGGACACTTAAATACTCATAGGAATTTAATTATATAGTTTGTGTGATATTGATGAATATATTATTCATCTCAATAGGTGATCTTGATGTTGGTGAGGATTTTCCTGTTGATTACTATGACTAAGCAGTATGAGCAAGTGAGTAACTCAGTCTTATTACATTGTATGTGCTTTTAGCTTAGCTGACCTTTAATGAAAGATGATAACCTAAATTCCTATATAGGTTTACGGGAATTGTTTGCGATATGAAATATTGATTGTCAAGTCATTGTAATGATAATAATAACAAAATTTTGGATGACTATATTGCTTGTATAACATGTTGCTTGTCTGTATAATGATTGATTGCCTTAAACCTAATTAAAAACTACTAGTTCCATGAAGGAAATGAACATGCATTGCATAATTTGCATAAACAACATTTGAGTAAATGGTAGCCTACTATGTGTTAGTGTTTCGGATCTCAAGTAATGCTTGGTTTATCTAGGCAAGGGAGCTATTAGTTAATCGCAAGATTACCATTGTTCTATTGATAACATAGGAACTAAATGGTAAATGAAGGACGCCGCTTATGGTATTGCTTGAAATAACTAACACTTAGTGGAGTTTCTGAAGCTAAATAGGAAATGAGTTTTAAATTCAAAGTGATAATTAAAGGGAGTTTTGTTGTTTTCCTGTATGCTTAGTTTCTCCTAGGTAGGTAGGCCATAGTATTGTGTTCTTTCAACCCTAATGAGAGGGCATAAACTTGTTTGATATGTGGTAAATTATGGTTATTCACTAAGCCTGTGGTTTCGCTCATACTCCAACAGTCCTTTCAGGTTTACAATTAGACCATGGCTAGTCATTTCTAGGAGTTTAGCTCCGATAAGAACTTCAAGATTGAAAGTTGTGGAAGATTATGGGATAAGTTCTTTGTTTTTATTTTAGCCTAAGCCAGTTAGTTTTAAAATTATTAGTTATGCGTTTAGAGACTTTCAAAAAAATATTATGGTTTGTAATACTATTTTCAAGCACTGGGATGATTGTTATTTACTAGTTTATGACTTACATGTATTTGTCGTTTCTTATCAAAGCAACTACAAAATCTTGATGTTTGAAAATATGTTATTCTCAGAAGGTAAACTAGTGATAATAATCAAGTGTAGCTTGTTTACTATTACTAGGGTACCCTCGGGGCATGATAGTCACCCAATACCAAAATTCTTGTAGTGTTAGTGATTATCATGGGGTACGTTAAAGGCTCGACCGTAAGCCATGACGACATAGTGCTCCAATACTTAAACATATATTTAAGCATGACAACATTTAGTATATGTCATGGGCATGTTGATGGCTCGAGTTTTAGGCCGCGATAGATACTATATGCCAAAACTTACCCCTTGACACTTACATAAAGACTCCCACTGATCCACCTCGAGGGAAAAACTAGGTCGTGACACCAACAACAAACAGAATAACATCCAAACTTGCACCAAAACACTACTAACTCCTCCAAAACTGATCTTAGCCTCAAAATGCGCACAAAAACAACCCAAAACAACAAATCATAACACTTTCAGATCCAACACGAGGCTTGACGTCTAAAACCTATCTATAAATCATCACAAAAGCTTACAGGGTTGATATACTCGGATTTGTTGCATGTTATTGTTATACTTTGCTCAAATGAACTCATATAACTTTTGTTTAAAACACATATAACATACATTATTCTTTAAGCTTAAACAAACTCAAAAACAGGCTTTTATTTGCTTTTTAACATTTCTCAGCAAACCATGTTTGTTTTTAGTTTTCTAAAACATATATCATCTTGTTAAAAACGATATTTATACATGAACTATAAAATGTGCATATATACCGATGCATTTAATAAAAATACTTTTTGAAATCTTTGAAAATATGGCAAACGAAAATATCTTCATGTTATTCTTTCCAAAACACTAGTTATGTATCATGTAAATACGTTCTTGGGGTTTTTCAAGCTCAAAAGCACGAAGGTTTAGGAAGAAAAGATTTTTATGCTGGTAAAAGAGAGTATGTTTTAGAAAAGTAAGCTTAAAAAATATCACAGTTATTTCCTGAAAACAATGATGTATAGTTTGAAATGACCTAAATCTCCATATATATTAGAAATTGAGCTTAGATAGATTTGAATAAGTTAAATGTTTATAGAATATAATTAGACAAGTTGACATAACTAGATTAATAATTAACTAAGTCGAATTGAGATTTGAAATCTAAATCTCTAAATAAGTCATTAAAATGTTTAGAGGATTCCTAAATCCTTAATTCTTAGCCACAACTCTAATTCCTAAATCCCCACAAAATTTGAGTTAATTTTCTTGAATAAAAATATCAGTTCCTAAACCCAAACTCAAATTAAATATCTTTTATCTAAATAAATTCCTAAACATAGTTCTCATCTAGAGTTCGTAATTTCTAACTTATTAGTTTAGAAATTATCTTTTAAATATCTCTAGAACTATGAATATTGATATGATAGTTCTAAACTTATGCCTTAATTTCTTAATATCCTTATCATCTCCTTTTTTGCTTTAATTATCACCTGCCCTCTTCTTCTTCTTTTTCATTTTTTTGTTTCCTTCTTTTCTTCCTTCCTTCCTTCCTTCCTTTCTTTCTTTCTTTCTTCCTTTATCTTTCCTTTAATCTCTCCCTCTCAATCTCAAATCCTAAACAAGATTAAGAAGAGAAATTAAAGCTAAGAAAGAAGATAGGAAATATGAATCAAGCTAGAAGTGTGGAAAGAAGTTCATTTATGCATGTGTCTCTAAAAAAAAAAAAAAAAAGCGAAGTTTTCTATCTTGAATTATATTTGTTTTAATTATTATTTACAAGCTTATAATTGATATATAGATGTTATAAATGGGTTCAAAGTGTTGTTTACGTATGTAATTATTGGTTAATTTTATGTTGGAGGTTGGATTATGAAGGAGGAAGAAGATGAATAGTAGTTCAGGGTTTGAAGAATTGGATCCTTTAATGTGTTGATTGAAGTGTTTAATGTGATATTAGTGAAGAGCATACATGTTTGATGATGTTGAATTCATATATCAAGTGGTAGGAAGCTTAGTATGATTTGAAGAAGTTTTGATAAGAGTAAAGTGTAAAAAACTATATTTTCAAAAAGTTGTTCAGTCATCAATGTCGCCTCCTAGAACTTCAACGCTGCCGGTGTTGAAGTGATTGGAAGGCACTTTCTTAACGCTGCCTCCAATGCCATTGGTGTTGACCCTCTACGCTACCAGCGTTGAGCTTTACACCCAGTGTAGAAGTGCCGGTATTCGTTTTACAACATTGCCCTGTTTCGCAGCTTGATCCTATTTTAGTCGTAACTTTTTCATCCGGCCTTTGATTGAGGTGATTCAAGTTGCTATAGAAATCTTAAAAAGAGATATAAAAGTTTTATGGTTTAAGTTTTTACAAATTCTAAAATTACCGATGCTTATATTTTAGTTCTTTACAACCATTGTTTTTTCCTAAACAAAGTCAAAGCTTATTTTTTATTTCTAAATGTTTGTTATTAAGTGTAAATAAATCTTTTTAAGTTAAAATGAGATAGATAAGTGATATTTAATGTGTTATGTTAATTGAATGATATAATTAAGCATGAATTAAGTGGATTTATAGATTTAACAAATAATTGAATTGAAAATAGACGTTTGTTATAAAATGAACATAGTTGATAATTCTAGGTTCAACTTGACTAAATGAACTTGAATGGGTTAAAATGAATTAGATTGAGTTAGTTTAACCACCTTGGCTTAGTTTTTGAGTTAAATGACTTAAATAACTTGAAATAGCCATGAAATTCCTAATTTTTATTTTATATGTGTATTGTTGAATTTAAGCATGATATATATATATATGGATAGTGAGTTTAATTTTGATGAGTATTATGATGTGTGAAAGTGTAAAATTATTTAAATATATTAGATTAATTATTTATTGAGTTTGTAAAATATTAATATGCCTTAGAGTGTGTTATTTATGCTTAGAATAAGTGGAATGTATATATAAATATCCTTAGGTAGTAGAAAAATAGGCTAAAAACTTAACCATTAAACCTCCATTATGTGCCTTAAGACAAAGATATTAATTAACCCAAAACAAAGTCATTAAGCCTTTAATGTCCTCATGCCTTTAAAGTCAACATAAGATAAACATAAACTACTTAACCTTTAAAATTCGGCCAAAAATTTCAGACCAAACCAAAAGCCCTCCATTTGCCCTAAAACCTCTTCTTCTTCACTCCAAAAAGGCTCCCGAGGTGAACCAAGTTTGAGACTTGATTTTCTACAACATCCACCATCAAAAGCTTGATCTAGAGTCATTAAACCAAGCCTTGAAGTTCTTGTGGTAAGTGTGTTCTTCAACTTTCTTTTCTATGCATGAATATATAGTCTTGATGCCATATTTGTTTAAATTCATGCTCCATGATGTTTTGATGGTATATGATGTGTTATAGGACTAGAGTGGTTAGTTTTATGTGCTTAGGATGAGTTTTGAAGTGTTGGTGAATGCATGTGGTTGGATGACCTAATATTGAAGAAGATGATGAATAGTGATTTGGAGTTGATGAAGTTTTGGAGATGTTTGGTGTTGTTTGAATGATGGGATGATCATATAACAAGCTTTAGAGTAACTTGGAATGAGTTTAAAAGAATTTTAAGAGGTGTAAAATGCACTTTGAAAACAGGGGATTTCGTCATTTTTTTGTTCCAGTGTACACAACCTGCTACACGGGCGTGTACATAGCCGTGTAGGCCTTGAAATTCTTAAAAGTTGCTCTCGGATCATTTTTTTTACCCAACACGGCCGTGTACCCGATCGTGCAGACTTCCCCTGTTTCGCAGCTCTTTGTATTTTAGACGTAACTTTTTCATCCGATCTCCGATTGACGTGATTCAAGTTGCGTTGGAAATCTAAGGAAAAGATCTAAAACTTTCATGTTTAAGATTTTACAAATTACAAAAGTATCAGTGCTTAAATTTCAATTCTTTCCATGATACACTTTCCAACAAAGTTTAAAACTTATTGTTGTTTGCTAAAAGTTGTTCAAAGCTTGATAAATGGTCATTTAAGTATTTGTTGAGTATTGTATATAATATATGATATCTAATGCTATGTGATGATGTTATATTTATTTGAATTTCTTTGGATGATTATACTTGAGCTTTGATGAATATATATACTTGAACTAAGTGTGAGTTTGTAATTACTTCTTTTTACAGTGACTGATTCCTTTCGGTTATTTCCATTGACTCTCGATCTAGTACAGGTACGCAGTAACTAGCTTGTCTCTGTGTTAGGATAGGCATTTATGAAAACTATATATATTAAGAAAAACTTAATTGTGAGTGTTGATTTGTGTTTTACGTCGTTAAATCCAATCCCTGCCCAGGGTGGCATGAGTGCCTAGGGGCCCCCTCACAGATTGGGTGAGCCTGGGTGGAATTGGTATCCGGTTCGGGAGCGGCACCCTGCTCAGATTGGGCATGGTAGATTTAGGTGTTTTCTGTAAAATTATCTAGAACGGTATAAGTATCCGAGCTACTTATATCAACCCCCTGAGCGTCAAGGTTGTTACTCAGGATCCCCCACTATCCTTGTTGCCCGGAGTTTGAATACTCCCATGTTGAATTACTAACTAAAGACTAAATAATAATTGAATGGTTGTTGCATCTTGCATTTAGTTCAGGCTTGTGTGAATCATCTCGCTTTTGTTTTCGTTACTTGTGTACTGGGCCTCTGGCTCATATTTTATCTATTTCAGGTGAGGATCTTGATGAGTCTTATGCGAGCTTGGGTTATGGTCCTGATTTTGAGGATTTTCTGGAGGAGTTTGAGGACTAGAGATGGCCCTGGACTGGTTGGAGCCCAATCTTTTTGTAATAGACTAGATATATAGGTTGGATAGTTGTTTATATAGTTCTTGATGAACTATATGTTTTGTAGTTTTGCTAAGGCTTGTAAGAAGCCTTTTGGTTGTAATATATATATATATATATATGTATGTATGTACCTAGCTTGTATAACCTGAGCTATTTTCTTATAATGTTTGTATAATATGGTATTGTGTTTTGAAAGTAAGCTATTAAGTAAAAATTTTCAAAATGACTTATGTTGTGAAATTAGACAAACAATTCATCAAACATTTCTTCTCGGACAACCTTACATATAATTCTGCAGATTATATGTGGTTGGGGAACTGTTATCACTTATTTTAAATATAGGGGTGATAGCGGGTCCTTACAGATGGTATCAGAGCTAAGTTTGATTAATTGTTTGCCTAATTGAGATGATTTGTCTGAGACTTGACCTAGACACAAATAGGTAGAATAGGAAGAACTAAGTTTGCTTGGATGCTGTGCTTGTTTGTTTTCTTGATTCTTTGTGTGCTTGTTGCTTGATTGATTATTTGATTAATTGTTTGCTATTATGTGTGAATGTTAATTTAAATAAGCTTAATGTGTATACATGTGTGTGTGTTGAATGTATTGTGTGCGATTGTTAAGATGGATAGGTTAAGGAGATCTACCAGGCAGCATTCAGATAGGGAAAGTATGCCACCACCACCACAGTCATCGTCTACATTTGTTCCTACTTCATCTTCTACACCTAGTAGTGAGACTACACCATCTCCTGCATCGGCTTCAGCTTCACAAGTTCCTCCACCGACTCAGATTCCGCCACCTCCACCTATGCCACCTATTCCACCAATGCCACAAATGCCTACTGGTGATCCCAATTCCATGTATGGTATGATGAGAGACATGATGGCAATGATGCAACAATATCAGATGATGATGTACCAGCAGACACAGTACTTTATACAGCAAGGTAATCAACCCGGGGTAAGACCGAATGAAGCACCACCTGTGAATGAACAAGCCAACCAGATCAAACTACATGACTTTAGTAAGATGGTTCCAGAGTTTGATGGTACTAGCACTGATCCGACAGTGGCTGAGAATTGGATAGAAGAATTGGAGAAGACCTTTGCAGCTAGCAGTACTCCTGAGGATAAGAAAGTGGACTTAGCAGTTTATATGATGAAGAAAGAAGCTTACAATTGGTGGAGACTAGCTAGTGGAAATCTACAACAGCCTATTTCTTGGACTACATTCAAAGACACATTCTTCACCAAGTATTTTCCGAATTCAGTAAGAGAGAGGATGATATCTGATTGGTTGAACTTGAGACAGGGGAGCAAGCCCATAGATGAATATCATAGTGAATTTTGTAGATTATTGTGCTTTGCTGGAGGAGACTATCGTGATGAAAGAATGAAGGTTCAAAAGTTCCAGAATGGCTTGAATGAAGAAATCCAGAATGAAGTGAAGAAGTTTGAGTTACACACCTTATCAGATATAGTTGCTAAAGCCTTGTTAATGGAACAGATACACAATGATAGTAGAGCTAGAAGAGCTGCATTCATGGGAAAGAGACCTGCTCCTGCTACATCATATGGTGGTTACCAAAATGCTAACAAAGCAGGATATTATTCAAACCAAGGAAAGAGACCTTATATGGGAAAACAAGGAGACCAGAAGTCAACTCTTAAAGCTTCTACACCTGTGTTTGAGAAGAGATGCCTTAGATGCTATGGTCCTCATGAGGTGACAGATTGCAAGTGGACTCCCGGAGCATGTTTTTCTTGTGGTCAAGTTGGACATAGGTCTATAGAGTGTAAGAATTCGAAGATACCACCAGTATTTTGTGCCTATTGCAAGCAAAGGGGACATCATATTTCTAATTGCAAAGATCGACCCGACAATAAGAGTAGAGTGAATTTAGAAAAAGGCAAGACGGATGCAAGGGTTTTCACCTTACAGCAAGTTGAAGATACACCTGCAGTAGACACCTTGGCAGGTATTCTGAATGTGTCTGATAAGAATGCTTATGTGTTGATTGATACAGGGGCGACTCATGCTTGTATTTCTGAGAATTTTGATGAATGTGTAATCTTGCTTCTGAAATGTTGAGTGATCGTGTTATATGTGTGACTACTCCGTTGGTGACTGAAAATAGGCATCCTTGTGTGTGTAAAAATGTGAATGTGATGATTTCTGATGTAAGCATGCCTATTGATATGATAGTATTACCTTTATCTGATTTTGATGTGATCTTGGGAATGAATTGGCTAAATCATTATAAGGTCACAATTGATTGTAGTAAAGCGGAGTTGAGTTTTGATTTAGATGAAGGAAGATTTTCATATATATTAGAGAGGCTAAGACCTAAGAGTATGAAGTTCATGGAATTGTGGGAGAAATCCGTTGTAGCAACTATGAGCATTGAAGGAGTGGATATCAATATGGTGCCAATTGTGAATGAGTTTATGGATATATTTCCTGAGAAGCTACCTGGATTACCACCAGATAGAGAGATAAGTTTGGAATCGAAGTATTGCCTGGAACAGTACCTATCTCTAAAGCTCCATATAGAATGGCTCCAGCAGAGTTGAAGGAGTTGAAGATACAGTTACAAGAGTTGCAAGACTTGGGTTTTATTAGACCAAGCATATCCCCTTGGGGTGCTCCTGTGCTGTTTGTCAAGAAGAAGGATGAGAGCTTGCGCATGTGCATTGATTACAGAGAATTAAATCGGGTTACTATCAAGAATAAATATCCTTTGCCACGGATTGATGATCTATTTGACCAACTGAAGGGAGCTACTGTGTTTTCTAAGATCGACTTGAGATCGGGATATTATCAGCTTAAGATCAAATCTCAAGATATTCAGAAGACGGCCTTCAGGACAAGATATGGACACTTTGAGTTTTTGGTGATGCCTTTTGGGTTAACCAATGCACCAGCCGCATTTATGGACTTGATGAATAGGGTTTTCAAGGATTATCTGGATTCATTTGTCATAGTCTTCATTGATGACATTTTGATCTATTCCCGAAGCAAGGAGGAGCATCAAGAGCATTTGAGACTTGTGTTACAAAGACTTCGAGAGAAGAGACTTTATGCAAAGTTTAATAAGTGTCAGTTTTGGTTGGAAGAAATTTCTTTTCTTGGACATATTATTTCAAAAGAAGGAGTTTCAGTATCCAATGAAGATTGAAGCTATTCTAAAGTGGACAAGGCCTACAACTGTGAGCGAAATAAGAAGTTTTCTTGGATTGGCTGGATACTATCGAAGGTTTGTAGAAGGATTTTCGAAGATTGCATCTCCATTAACCCGATTAACACGAAAGAATATTAAATTTGAATGGGATGACAAGTGTGAGAAGAGTTTTGAAGAGTTGAAGGAAAGATTAATATCAGCTCCTATTTTAGCGCTACCAGACAATGGAAAAGAGTTCGTAGTCTTCAGTGACGCATCTATTCAAGGACTCGGTTGTGTACTCATGCAAGATGGAAGAGTTATAGCGTATGCTTCGAGGCAACTGAAACCCCACGAAAAGAACTATCCGGTGCATGACTTGGAGTTGGCAGCTGTAATTCTTGCACTGAAATTGTGGAGACACTATCTGTTTGGGGAGAAGTGTAAGATCTACACAGACCACAAAAGTCTAAAATACATCTTCACACAGAAGGAGCTAAAATGAGACAAAGAAGATGGCTTGAACTACTTAAGGACTATGATGTGGAGATTCTTTATCATCCCGGAAAAGCTAATGTAGTAGCGGATGCACTTAGTAGAAAGAAACATGAAGGTGTTGCTGCTTTGCTATCTAGCCAAAAGGAGATCCAGATGGAGTTTATGAAGTTAAATCTTGAAGTTACTGTGGAACAAGTAGATGTGATATTGGCTCAACTATCCTTGCAACCAACAATTCTGGAGAAAATTAAACAAGCTCAAAAGGAAGACAATGAAGCCAAGGGAATGAAGGATTCTATAAGAATTGGAAAAAGGAAAGAATTAAGGATTGACATGGAAGGAGTTGTGAGATATGGGAATCGACTTTTTGTGCCATACGAGTTAAGAGAAGAAGTCATGAGAGAAGCTCATTCCTCTCCATACTCGATCCACCCGGGAAGTACAAAAATGTATAAGGATTTGAAGAGAAACTATTGGTGGGAAGGTTTGAAGAGAGATGTAGCCCAATATGTCTCTAAGTGTGTGGTTTGTCAACAAGTAAAAATCGAACATCAACGACCCGGAGGAGAACTTCAACCGTTGTCAGTACCTGAATGGAAATGGGAAGATATCACCATGGATTTTGTATCAGCCTTACCCAGAACCATAACCAAATATGAAGTTGTTTGGGTGATCGTAGATAGATTGACAAAATCGGCTCATTTCATACCTTTGAAGGTTGGAGATTCGTTAGAGAAAATGGCATACATCTACATCAAAGAGATAGTGAGATTGCATGGTATTCCAAAGACGATCACTTCTGATCGGGATTCTCGCTTTATCAGCAGATTTTGGAAGAGTCTACATATTGCTTTGGGTACACAGCTTCAATTTAGCACTGCATTTCACCCACAGACAGACGGACAATCTGAGAGAACGATTCAGATATTGGAAGATATGCTTAGAGCATGTGCTTTGGATTTTGGAAATAGATGGGATGTTCATTTGCCACTTATTGAGTTTTCCTACAACAATAGCTTCCAAGCAACAATTCAGATGGCGCCTTATGAAGCACTGTATGGTAGAAAGTGCAGATCTCCAATACATTGGGATGAAGTTGGTGAAAGAACAGTTTTAGGTCCTGAACTGGTACAGCAAGCAATTGATAAGATTCAAGTGATAAAGCAGAGAATGAAGACGGCTCAAGATCGGTACAAAAGCTATGCTGACACGAGGAGAAGACCGTTAGAATTTGAAGTTGGTGATCACGTGTTTCTTAAAATCTCGCCAACAAAAGGGGTAATTAGATTTGGAGTTAAAGGAAAGTTGAACCCAAGATACATAGGTCCATATGAGATTTTGGAAAGAATCGGACCACTAGCCTATCGACTAGCTTTACCCCCGAATTTGTCTGAAGTGCACGATGTGTTTCATGTGTCACAACTCAGAAAGTGTGTATCGGATCCTGAAGCTATCATTTCTACTCATCAACCGGAGATTCAACCCGATTTAAGCACAATTGAGAAACCAATCAAAATCTTGGATAGGATTGACAAAGTGTTGAGAAGAAAAGTAATCCCTTTTGTTAAAGTCTTGTGGACGGGTCAAAGTGAAAGAGAAGCGACATGGGAACCCGAAGATGAGATGAGACAGAAGTATCCTGAGTTGTTTGATCTATGATTGAGGTAAAATAAGTTTCGAGGACGAAACTTTTTGAAGGAGGGGAGAATGAAATAGCCATGAAATTCCTAATTTTTATTTTATAAGTGTATTGTTGAATTTAAGCATGATATATATATATATATATATTGATAGTGAGTTTAATTTTGATGAGTATTATGATGTGTGAAAGTGTAGAATTATTTAAATATGTTAGATTAATTATTTATTGAGTTTGTAAAATATTAATATGCCTTAGAGTGTGTTATTTATGCTTAGAATAAGTGGAATGTATATATAAATATCCTTAGGTAGTAGAAAAATAGGCTAAAAACTTAGCCATTAAACCTCCATTATGTGCCTTAAGACAAAGATATTAATTAACCCAAAACAAAGTCATTAAGCCTTTAATGTCCATGCCCTTAAAGTCAACATAGGATAATAAACTACTTAACCTCTAAAATTCGGCCAAAAATTTCAGACCAAACCAAAAGCCCTCCATTTGCCCTAAAACCTCTTCTTCTTCACTCCAAAAAGGCTCCCAAGGTGAACCAAGTTTGAGACTTGATTTTCTACAACATCCACCATCAAAAGCTTGATCTAGAGTCATTAAACCAAGCCTTGAAGTTCTTGTGGTAAGTGTGTTCTTCAACTTTCTTTTCTATGCATGAATATGTAGTCTTGATGCCATATTTGTTTAAATTCATGCTCCATGATGTTTTGATGGTATATGATGTGTTATAGGACTAGAGTGGTTAGTTTTATGTGCTTAGGATGAGTTTTGAAGTGTTGGTGAATGCATGTGGTTGGATGACCTAATATTGAAGAAGATGATGAATAGTGATTTGGAGTTGATGAAGTTTTGGAGATGTTTGGTGTTGTTTGAATGATGGGATGATCATATAACAAGCTTTAGAGTAACTTGGAATGAGTTTAAAGAATTTTAAGAGGTGTAAAATGCACTTTGAAAACAGGGGATTTCGTCATTTTTTTGTTCCAGTGTACACAACCTGCTACACGGGCTGTACATGGCCGTGTAGGCCTTGAAATTCTTAAAAGTTGCTCTCGGGTCATTTTTTTTACCCAACACGGCCTGTACCCGATCGTGCAGACTTCCCCTGTTTCGCACTCTTTGTATTTTAGCCGTAACTTTTCATCCGATCTCCGATTGAGGTGATTCAAGTTGCGTTGGAAAGCTAAGGAAAAGATCTAAAACTTTCATGTTTTAAGATTTTACAAATTACAAAAGTATCAGTGCTTAAATTTCAATTCTTTCCAGCTGATACACTTTCCAACAAAGTTTAAAACTTATTGTTGTTTGCTAAAAGTTGTTCAAAGCTTGATAAATGGTCATTTAAGTATTTGTTGAGTATTGTATGATAATATATGATATCTAAATGCTATGTGATGATGTTATATTTTTATTTGAATTTCTTTGGATGATTATACTTGAGCTTTGATGAATATATATACTTGAACTAAGTGTGAGTTGTAATTACTTCTTTTTACAGTGATTGATTCCCTTTCGGTTATTCCATTGACTCTCGATCTAGTACAGGTACGCAGTAACTAGCTTGTCTCTGTGTTAGGATAGGCATTTATGAAAACTATATATATTAAGAAAAACTTAATTGTGAGTGTTGATTTGTGTTTTACGTCGTTAAATCCAATCCCTGCCCAGGGTGGCATGAGTGCCTAGGGGCGCCCCCTCACAGATTGGGTGAGCCTGGGGTGGAATTGGTATCCGGTTCGGGAGCGGCACCCTGCTCAGATTGGGCATGGTAGATTTAGGTGTTTTCTGTAAAATTATCTAGAACGGTATAAGTATCCGAGCTACTTATATCAACCCCCTGAGCGTCAAGGTTGTTACTCAGGATCCCCCACTATCCTTGTTGCCCGGAGTTTGAATACTCCCATGTTGAATTACTAACTAAAGACTAAATAATAATTGAATGGTTGTTGCATCTTGCATTTAGTTCAGGCTTGTGTGAATCATCTCGCTTTTGTTTTCGTTACTTGTGTACTGGGCCTCTGGCTCATATTTTATCTATTTCAGGTGAGGATCTTGATGAGTCTTATGCGAGCTTGGGTTATGGTCCTGATTTTGAGGATTTTCTGGAGGAGTTTGAGGACTAGAGATGGCCCTGGACTGGTTGGAGCCCAATCTTTTTGTAATAGACTAGATATATAGGTTGGATAGTTGTTTATATAGTTCTTGATGAACTATATGTTTTGTAGTTTTGCTAAGGCTTGTAAGAAGCCTTTTGGTTGTAATATATATATATGTATGTATGTATGTACCTAGCTTGTATAACCTGAGCTATTTTCTTATAATGTTTGTATATATATGGTATTGTGTTTTGAAAGTAAGCTATTAAGTAAATAATTTTCAAAATGACTTATGTTGTGAAATTAGACAAACAATTCATCAAACATTTCTTCTCGGACAACCTTACATATAATTCTGCAGATTATATGTGGTTGGGGAACTGTTATCACTTATTTTAAATATAGGGGTGATAGCGGGTCCTTACATAACTAGCTCTAATCAATTTGGCTAAGATTAAATTAAAATGAGTTAATAGCTAATAATTGATTTTAGCTAATGAGTTAGGATAAACCTTAATGAGTATGAAGAGTATGTTGTTTCGAATGTTTAATTGTGTTAATTATAATTGTTTATAGATATGAATGCTTTGTATATGTTTATGTGATAAGAGATTATAATTAAAGTTGTAATGCCCTAAACTAAGGCATTACAACCCGCCACGTGTCCTTTCTTGAAAGGCACACGCAAAGGATATAAATATCTAAACCACAACATATATATTATCACAAAACTCCATAACTAGCATAAAGGATACTCAATATGAAAATCTAGAAAATATAACTTTAATAACATCTATGTTGCATAAACCAAGCCAACTGATAAAAATTCTCCTAAAAACATAAAATTTATAACTCATAAAATCTTTCAACTGAAACTAAACAAATCTATTACTCTTTATGATTAGGAAAACTTCACTCCAGCCATCTCCATATCAATTAGGTAATCGGGTCCACTATCGTCCTACCCAAGCTGTAGGAATACATCAAAGCTAGATAAATCATACACTATCTAGTCTTCACCTGTTTCTGAAAATAAAAAGGAATGAGCACAAAAGCCTAATACATCCAAACCGAAAACATAGGCTATGATCATACATTAAACAGTTCACACACAACTTAGTATCTAATGTAGTAAGCACCAATTATTATCTTTTTATTAATCCAGTATACAACATAATTCAAGATCATCCGCGACTAATCCCAAAGTTGGAGTAACTCAAACTCCTTAAAACAAGCAATATATGAAAATAAGTAATATAATACATATATGGTGTTAGGAATTTCCTACACACCCAGGTGCCGCACTCGCACTACTCCTAAACTACCAGAATCATCTCTATGCACGAGTTCACTCAGGACAACCTCACACATAGATCATTAGATTGCCAACGTTAGTATCACACTCTATGTGGTGTTTACTAACTGCAACCACTCACAACCAACACTAAATTCAATTATAGTCAGATATAAATTAGATTAGATTTATAAAATAATCATACAAGTACAAACAAACAAGCATGGTAAGGACATACCTTTTTCAATTTCAAGAACAATCTCTTCAAAATCACAAATCCTTATAAGCAACAACAATTCCATTCTCCAAATCTCCTGATTAACAAAATATAACAGAAACGAAATAAACATAATCCTTATAAACAAACCCTAACATCTGAAAATTCTCCGAAACCCTAACCTTACGAATAATTCTCAATCGCACCTTCTTCTTAATCAAACTCCACAGAATTCTCACAAGAACAACTCCATTTTACCAAAACCCTAGTTTGTATAATCTAACAATTACAGACAAATCATCATAAAAATCAAACTTTTATAGAATCTATGTTTAATAGGATAAAAACTTACTTGGATAATCTTCTAAATCTAAATCCTAGATTTCTCTAATTATAATCGGACAAAAACTCCAAAAAAACAACTTCTTCCAAAACCCTAGATTTGAGGAATCAATAAGAACGACACGATTCATCGAAATTAATCTTTTCATTTCAAATCTACGATAAAGAAGATGTAACTTACTTGATTCAAATCTTACTCCTTGATTGAAACCTCGAAGAACTGCTCCTAATTGAAAACTAACGATTTCTCCAAAGAACTCCTTTACAAACACGAGAAATCTATGATTACGATGTTGATTACATGTTAAATCGTATAGATCTACTTACCCAGATTGAAGACCCTGATTCTCCTTTGATTTCTCACACCAAACATTGAAGAAAGCAAGCCCTAGGTCGCTTCGGAGAAGAAGAACTCAAAGGAAAACAAGACAAACCCTAATTCTCATCATAAATTGCATATATATAGAAAATATATTTAGGCCACCAAGTAGGTCGGCGGCATACATTCTTAAGCCGGTGGCCTAAGTGCCATCTTAGGGCCAATTTTCACAAATTCATTCCGTCTTGTTCATGTGAATTTTCCATGTCTAAAATTTCCCTGTTTAAAGACAAAATTACCCTCTAAAAACACCTAAATTTTGCTTCTACCCTACATTATGAATTTATTTACTTGTATATTACAAAATTTATAAGAAATACTTTGACAGAAAAGGAGGATTGTCTGTATTTTGGCAGAGCGATGTTTGCAGCCATAGCGGAGTTCGAATTTAGTGTTTGCTCAAATAAGGCCTTAATAAAATAAGTTAGAGATTAGTGAATAACTGATATAAGTTCTTGCATGGGTTTGTTGAAGTGGATGTTAGTTTAAGTTCTTATTAGTGGTTAAATAGTTTAGGTTCTTATAAGAATTCTTTCATGAAACAGTGATAGATTTGAGATTGATCTTCTGAGACGAATTCTGATATACCTTCTGAGGCTCTGTTTGGATTTCATATTTAAGGTACACAGTAACTTGCATGATGATTGATAGGATAGGCATCCTAAATGAATTGAAAACTTAAAGATGACTTAATAATTGATGAGTGTTAGTTGTTTATTACACCGTTGAATCTGGTTCGAGGAGCAACAATCCTGTCACAATGCAATGACACGATAGTTAGGCGCTTAGGCCACTTGTCATGATGCAATGACATATACCCTAATGCAATGGTACACCATAATGCAATAGTGATTCTTTTATGGCTAATTGGGTAAGCAATGGGGAATGCAGTATCTACGTAATGTTTACTTATTCTTAAGAGAGTAATATGATTTAGTTCAACATTTATGGGGATGTGTGAATTGAATGATATTATGGATTAAGATTAGTGGAGTTGAGTAACGGCTATGAGCCCTACATGAGATTACTTATCTTGTTTAGATATAGGAGATATAAGTATTTAGACTGCTTATATCAACCTCCTAAGTAGCTGCTGTTACTCAGGACCCCTAGATTCCCCAAGCTTGTTCCAGAGTGAGTGCTTTCGTGTTGATTTATTTACTTCAAATGAAAGATAATAACCTATTGTTGATGCATTACATTTAGTTAAGCTCGTGTGGCACTCCATGTGTGATTGTGTTACTGTGTACTAGGCTTCGGCACATTATTGTTGTTGTTTATCTTTTTACAAGTTGTTGATGATGATATGATGCTATTGTTGATGTTGTGGTTAATGAAGTCGATGTTGATGAGTTGATGATGACGGATGATGATGATTTGATGTTTGATTCGAGTTATGGGCGAATCTGATGACTCGGGGAGAAGCAATGATGTGAGCTAGGATCATGAATTGCTTTAGTTTAGGACTTCTGTTTTTTTTCTTTTGTTTTGTGAGCTGGATTTGTATTTTAAAGTTTGTAATTTTCATAAAGGGCCTGTTGATGCCCATATTTTTATAAACGGTTATCTACCCCTAAGAGTAGATTAATAAATGTTTTTATTAAGTTTTATTTCTTAGAAAGTGGTCTCCTCCGTAGGGAGTATAGTTTTATAAACTGTTTTATAAAATTGATTTTCCGCTGCCAAATCGAGTTGATTTAGAAATTTAACTAAATGATTTTAGAATTTAAAATTGAGTATCAATGCTCAAAATAAACAAGTCATTTAAAGAAAGCTGAGCGTGTAATATCTTAAAGTATTATACGTGGCGGTAGCGCCTTAAATGATTTAAATAATCGGATTAAAATTTTAGGGCGTTATAGAATGGTATCAGAGTAATGTTCATCTTGAACATTGCTTTTTGCATAATAAATTAGGATGCGTTTTAGAATCGGTGAGTTGAGTGCGGGAAAAGCTTGGGTTTTTTTTTGTGTTGATATGTTGTGTTGTGTTGATTGTTACACTATAGTTTAGAATTTAATACAAATTAATTGATCTCACTAAATTGATCAACTTAGCTCAAATTTATTTTCTATTGACATATGAATATGAATATAATTGAATATTGCACGATAGTTATGTATTGCTTATATATGTATGTGTTTTGTGTGATATATGTACATGTTTGTTTATGATTTAATTGTGAGTGCTTGTTTGTAAATAAAACTTAATTGAACTTTGACTAATTGTAAGCAGAGCACAAATGATTTAGACAAACACTAGGATTTACCCCCTAAATCCTTTAAAATTTGGAAGTAGACTAAGTGTTTTTGTGTGATGTTTTGAAGTGTTTGTTTCTAATTAAATTTGATAGACTATAAATAAGAATTTTCTTTCTTCCTCTCTTAAGTTATAATTGTTGAGATGTTGACAAAAAGAAGAGAATCAAATAGAAAAGAAAAATTTAAAATACCAAATTGACCTTGACACCTCAAACTGTATATATGAAAAATGCACATTAAAATTAAATAAAAGAAAATTCAAAATTCAATTGATTTTGATTTCTTAAAGATACATATGATAAACATATATTCTCAAAAATTCAAATGAAATGTCAAAGTTCAAAATGAGAAGAATGATTCCAAATTACAAGTAGATTGGAAGGTAAATTTCAACCTATCCAATTCTACTAATATGACAACATATTTTCCAAAAATCTAATGAATTGGTAAAATAGAAATTTCAAATTGATTAACAAAATTTATATCAAACTCAAGATCCTCTCAATAAGCAAAAGACAAAGTGTTCATAGTAATATGATGATCAAAATAAGATAATTAAAGAAATATCCTAAATATATCAAAAGTAAGAGCATTTCATAAAATTTCCAAAAGTCAAAATATCACCAAAACGGAGATCAAGAATTTGAAATCTTAAATAGTGAATAAGTACAATCTATCACCAATTCCATATAAACATGCGACAACAATAATGTTATAAATCCTTAATATTAATGAAATATAACCCAAAAATAGTAAATCTCATTCATTATATTATACTATATAATGAATGAATCCAAATGAAATGGACATTCTCCATATATACGATGATTCCATAATGACAAATCCTTAAAATCACGAGAAATATAATTCAAAATACAAATAGCAACATGAAAAATGAAAACCAAAATGAAATTGATTCCATATCTATGATCAAAATGAGATGTGTTGATCTAGTCAAATCAATATAATTACCGAACGTGATGCTCTTGATTATTAAAAGAATATAGATAATGTATGTTTCGTATGCAAGTTAACATGTATATGCAGGTAAGAATGGAATAACGAATTAACAACCTTCCTTTGTTGAGTTGTTTATTTTATCTTTCGTGTCGTGTTATAGTGTGTTATCTCAAGGCGAGAGACACATTTAAGTCAAAGTCTTTTGTTTTCTTTTGCAGTCTAAGTTTTCTTCAAATCGAGTCAGTGAAGGTTGAATTGTTAACCTAATTCCTACTGTTATATATATATATATATATATATCGAAGTTGCATGGAATATTAGTTATGTAAAGTTAAAAAAATCTTAAAAATCTAAAATGTGAAGTAAATAAATGTTTATGAAGAAAGAATATTAATTCAATAACTCAAATTCCAAAATGTTTCACAAAATAAAAATGAAAAGAAATCTTCAAATACATGCAATCCAAGAAAAATTATACAAAATTTCCATACGATTCACGAAAAAATTAAAGATAATGAGAAACATCAAATAGAATTTCGAAGTCTTTTTTACAATAACCATATGCACATGTATCAAATGGAAATCCGTATATGTTACAAAATATTTCAAACTGAAAAATAATAACAAAAATCAAAAGAAAAATGATCAGAGTACACAGTGAAAGCGTAATGAAAGAATAAAATTCTTAATATGATTAAAAGCTTTTAAGTAGTAAAGTTTAAAAGATAATGTGAAATGCCTTATATCAATAAATATTTAAATAAATTTCGAGGACGAAATTCTTGTAAGGTGGGAAGAATGAAATGATCGAAACTCTATAGATATTAAAATTGAGTTTAGATAGATTTGAATAAGTGAAATGTATTATAGGATATAATTAGACGAGTTGACATAACTGGATTAATAATTAACTAAGTCGAATTTGAGATTTGAAATTTAAATTCTCTAAACAAGTCATTAAAATTTTTAGAGGATTCCATAACCCTTAATTCTTAGCCAAAACTCTAATTCCTAAATCCCCAAAAAATTTGAGTTCATTTGCTTGAATAAAAATATCAGTTATTAAACACAAACTCAAATTAAATATGTTTTATCTAAAATAAATTCCTAAATTAAGTTCTCATCTAAAGTTCGTAATTTCTAACTTATTAGTTCAGAAATTATCTTTTAAATATCTCTAGAACTATGGATATTGATCTGATGGTTCTAAACCTATGCCTTAATTTCTAAATATCCTTATCTTCTCCTTTTTTGCCTTAGTTATCACCTGCTCTCTTCTTCTTTTCTTTCATTTTTTTCGTTTCCTTCTTTTCTTCCTTCCTTTCTTTCTTTCTTTCTTCCTTTCTCCTTCCTTTGATCCCTCTCTCTCAATCTCAAATTCTAGACAAGATCAAGAAGAGAAATTAAAGCTAAGGAAGAAGATAGGAAATAGGAATCAAGCTAGAAGTATGGAAAGAAGTTCATTTATGCATGTCTCTCTACAAAAAAGCTAAGTTTTCTATCTTGAATTATCTTTGTTTTAATTGTTATTTACAAGCTTATAATTGATATATAGATGTTAGAAATGGGTTCAAAGTGTTGTTTACATATGTATTTGTTGGTTAATTGTATGTTAGAGGTTGGATTGTGAAGAAGGAAGAAGATGAATAGTAGTTTGGGGTTTGAAGAATTAGGTTGTTTAATGTGTTGATTGAAGTGTTTAATGTGATATTAGTGAAGAGCATACATGTTTGATGATGTTGAATTCATATATCAAGTGGTAGGAAGCTTAGTAGATGATTTGAAGAAGATTTGATAAGAGTAAAGTGTAAAAAACTATGTTTTCGAAAAGCTGTTCTATTGTCAATGCCTCATCTTGGAACTTCAACGCTGCTGGCGTAGAGCCGGTGTTGAAGTGATTAGAAGGCACTTTCTTAACGCTGCCTCTAACACTGCTGGTGTTAACCTTCTACGCTGCTGGCACTGAGTTTTACACCGTCAATGTAGAAGTACAGGCGTTCGTTTTACAACATTATCCTGTTTTGCAGCTTGATCATATTTTGGCCGTAACTTTTTCATCCGATCTTTAATTGAGGTGATTCAAGTTGCTATAGAAATCTTAAAAACAGATATAAAAGTTTTATGTTTTAAGTTTTTACAAATTATAAAATTATCGATGCTTAAATTTTAGTTCTTTACAACCATTGTGTTTTCCTAAACAAAGTCAAAACTTGTTTTTGCTTTCTAAATGTTAGTTATTAAGTGTAAATAAATCTTTTTAAGTTAAAATGAGATAGATAAGTGATATTTGATGTGTTATGTTAATTGATTGATATAATTAAGCATGAATTAAGTGGATTTATAGATTTAACCAAAAATTGAATTAAAAATAGAAGTTAGTTATAAAATGAACTTAGTTGATAATTCTAGGTTCAACTTGACTAAATGAACTTGAATGGGTTAAAATGAATTACATTGAGTTAGTTTAACGAACTTGGCTTAGTTTTTTGTTTAAATGACTTAAATAACTAACTCTAATCAATTTGGCTAAGATTAAATTAAAATGAGTTAATAGTTAATAATTGATTTTAGCTAATGAGTTAGGATAAACCTTAATGAGTATGAAGAGCATGTTGTTTCGAATATTTAATTGTTTTAATTATAATTGTTTATAGATATGAATGCTTTGTATATGTTTATGTGATAAGAGGTTATAATTAAAGTGATAAGAAATACTTTGACAGACAAAGGAGAATTGTTCGTATTTTGGCAGGGTGATGTTCGCAACCATAGCGGAGCTCCAATTTAGTGTCTGCTCAAATAGGGCCTTAATAAAATGAGTTAGAGATTAGTGATTAATTGATATAAGTTCTTGTATGAGTTTGTTGAAGTGGATGTTGTTAGTTTAAGTTCTTATAAGTAGTTAAATAGTTTAGGTTTCTATAAGAATTCTTTCTTGAAATAGAAATGGATTTGAGATTCATCTTTTGAGATGGATTTTGATATACCTTCTGAGGCTCTGTTTGGATTTCATATTTAAGGTACACAATAACTTGCGTGATGATTGATAGTATAGGCATCCTAAATGAATTAAAAACTTAAAGATGGCTTAATAATTGATGAGTGTTGGTTGTCTATTATGCCATTGAATCTGGTTCGAAAAGCAGCAACCCTGTCATGATGCAATGACATGGTAGTTAGGTGCTTAAGTCACTTGTCATGATGCAATGGTACACAATGATGCAATGGTGATTCTTTTATAGCTAAGCGGGTAACCGATGGGGAATGTAGTATATACATAACGTTTACTTATTCTTAAGAGGAAGTAATATGATTTGGTTCAATGATTATGGGGACATGTGAATTGAATGATATTATGGATTAAGATGAGTGAAGTTGAGTAATAGCTATGAGCCTTAAATGAGATTACTTATCTTGTTTAGATATAGGAGATATAAGTATTCAGATTGCTTATATCAACCCCCTGAGCAACTGCTATTACTCAGGACCACCAGATTCCCTAAGCTTGTTCCAGACTATGAGTGCTCTCATGTTGATTTGTTTACTTTAAATGAAAGATAATAACCTATTGTTGATGCATTGTGTTTAGTAAAGCTCATGCGGCACTCTGCATATGATTGTGTTACTGTGTATTGGGCTTCGGCTCATTATTGTTGTTATTTATCTTTTTACAGGTTGTTGATGATGATATGATGCTGTTGTTAATGTTGTGGTTAATGAAGTCGATGTTGATGAGTTAATGATGACGGATGATGATGATTTGATGTTTGATTCGGGTTATGGACAAATCTAATGAATCAGGGAGAAGCAATGATGTGAGCTAGGATAGTGAATTGTTTTAGTTTAGGACTTCTGTTTTTTTTCTTTTGTTTTGTGAGCTGGATTTGTATTTTAAAGTTTGTAATTTTCATAAAGGGCTTGTTGATGCCCATATTTTTATAAACAGTTATCTACCCCTAAGAGTAGATTAATAAATGTTTTTATTAAGTTTTATTTCTTAGAAAGTGGTCTGCTCCGTAGGGAGTAGAGTTTTATAAACTATTTTATAAAATTGATTTTTCGCTGCCAAATCCAGTTGATTTGAAAATTTAACTAAATGATTTCAGAATGTAAAATTGAGTAGCAATGTTCAACATAAATAAGTCTTTTAAAGAAAGCCTGAACGTGTAATACCTTAAAGTATTATACATGGCAGTAGTGCCTTAATTGATTTAAATAATCGGATTAAATTTTTAGGGCATTACATAGTTGGTGTAAACTTTCCAAATCTCTTATCATCTTTCTCTTTGGTAGAGAAAACATGAATAGGTTAACTAAGAATTATCATTTCTGCATTTAATGAAAGAAACCTTTTTACGAAAAAAGAAAACACATCCATGCTTTAAAAATTATGGTAAACAACTTGCAATGAATTTTTCATACTTTTAGAAAAGATTTAAATATGGGAAATGAAATTTTAAAATCCTTAATGGATATAAAACAACCAAACATTAAAACATCTATGGGAAATTAGTATAATACATTACCAAAACATTTATTATTTCAAACACAAAAGAATTGAAGACAAGCTCTTGAAATATTTCTAAACTGTTTTATTTACTAAAGCATTCAAGATTTTTAATTCTTTTAACTTTTCAACTCTTACTTAGGACCGAAAACCTGGGGATTACAAACTTTCTTGTCAAGTGTTTCATAAGCTCTTCATAAAGTTTTTTTTTAAGCTCTTACAAGTTATAACAAAAAGAATTTTATGGAATTTAATGAAAATATTTTATCATATAGTAGCAAATTTGTCGGAACAAGTTCAAAGAGGATAATGGTGTGATTTATCTTATTTGTTATCAGCTGAAGACATATTCGAAATAAGAGGAATATTTGAAATTGCATGTTGTTGAAGATTCAAGTGAAAATAAACATCAAGAGCATCTGATGAAGAAGAAGCAGAATAAGATATATTAGAATCGATTCAAGCTTGAAATGTAAATCGGGATTTTCATATCCACAAACTTAGGAATTTTAATCTTATCCAAGCAAAAACAAAGTCGTTAGAAGATATATTAAACATTTGAAGTTTTCCTCCAAAAGGCACTGATCAAAAAGAAAATAAATAATCAACTCTTTTCAAGTTTCAAGGGCAAATACAAATACAATGTTCTAAAGTCTCTTCCATGCTACAAAATGTCACGCCCCAATAGTACCCTAGTAGTAATATATATATTATGATACAGTCGGATAACCCAGACGATATCAAATACACATATCAATACTAGAATTACTTTGGAAAGTGACATGAGTTTAACAAAACAGGATCTTTTTGGTTGCGAGATAAGAAATGATGAAAGTAAATAAAATCACAGTACCATAATTAAGTGCTACTATCTAAATAATAACTATTACAAACCATAAAACTATCTAAGTTCTCAAATAATAAAATTGATGCACTAACATCAATTAACACATAAAGAAACTATTTTTCCCTGTTTCCAAAATTCTTCCACCTTTAGAATCATACCGGCTCTAAGCTCCTAGAAGCCACCAACCAAGGCTTAAGTGTCATCCTGTAAGGACTGTAGGAGTGTGAGCATAACCACGGGCTCACTGAATAACCAGACTCATCACAACAAGCAAGTTATTATCAATCATATGTAATGCATCAATCAAACATATGAACAATTACAAGCTTGGACAAACCGGAATCCAAATAGGATGGAGATTTACGACCTCTCATCGGGGTTGAAGGAACCAATACCTGAATCACCTACCCAGGAGAAACTAAGTACACAGGAATCCATAATCCTCACAATTATTATCTCTTTATGTTAATGATGTTTTAAACACTCAGTTCCAGTTTTGTACCTTAGAAACTCCACTAAGTGTTAACCATTTCACAGCGATACCATGGGCGGCATCCTTCGTTACCATTTAGTTCCCATGGAACCGACAGAACAAGGTACACTTGCGTAGAACTAATAGCCTATTGCCTAGAAAAACCAAGTATTACCAAGAACCGAAATTCTAACACGTAATAGGTGTTCGTAAAAACATAATGCAGTATGTGCAAATCATGCTATGCATGCACCATTTTGCTTATGAGTTTGATAATTTTTAGTCAGGTTATAAGTGTTCAACTTTATTCAGACATTCAACATGCTTCACATACAATAATTTCACAAGTCATTCATTATCACTTTCATTAGAAATATTTATCAAGCAAGTAATTTCAATAGCAAGCAAATCCTATAATCCCATACACATGAGAGTTCATTATTATTATCTTTGTATTTTAGTGCAACTAAACTACAATCACAAACAATGTAACAAGTCTAAGTTACTCACCTGCTCATATTGATCAGTCGTAGTAATCAACCGGAAAATCCTCGACAGTATCGAAATTACCTATTAAGACGAAGTATTGTCAATAATATTCATAAATAGAAAATTAAATTCCTATGAGTGTCCAAGTGTCCTATGTCGATATTTGGTATTATTCCTATGGTTTATATCGATTTCTTAAAGTATTGATTCTTATGGAAAAGGAATTTCTATCGTTTAATTCTTTTAAGTTTCTTTGATTGAGGATTATTTTAGAGGATCCCATTTAACTTCCATTTACATCTTAAATTCCGTTATAATTTGTAGAAGTCTTGGCATGTATAATTTCTATGAATTGTTCATAACACTTTTCTTATAATAAAGGACTTCTAATCATGCTTGTAAAGCTTGTTTTATCAAGCTTTATGTTCATATAAGGTCTTAGAAGCTTTAAACATGCATTTAGACTAGATTAAGAAAAGTTTGAGTCTTGTTTTGTCCACTTTATCCTTAAATCCGAATTTTACTATACCATATTCCTATATTTCTAAGTTGTTGTTTTTCTTTTCCAACAATACCTAAGCATTCTTAACACACATCCATCTCTCCATTTGAATTCCTCAATAGATTAGCAACTTCTATCAACCGTAAAACTTTCCTCCAATGCTCAATAATCCATCCTAAAGGCTATTCACAAATTTAACAAGGATAGGTTTAGTTTGGAACTTACCTTGGATTGGAATGGAAGGAGGTTGTTCAACTTCCTCTTAAAGCAAGAATTAAACCTAAATCTAAGATTAGATGATGAGTTTCTAACTAAACACATTAACTATAATGGGAGTTTACTAATGAAATCAAATATTCTCACCTTGTCAAGCTAATTTCCTCCTCTTTGAACCCTAGGATAACTTAGGATTTTTTATTTGGTTTTGGTTGTTATTGGTGAGCTTAATGTGTAGGCAAGATATGGAAGTAGGCTAAAGGTTTATGATTGCTCACACAAAGTTCCAAAGCTTCTATGTTGAAGGTGGTAAGGGAAAAAGGAAAGTAAAAAGTGCTGGACGCACTTGTGGTTGCAACTGAGATTTTGGAGTGTTTTTGTGGAATTTATGAGCTCAAATTGTGTCTAACTTAGGCTTATATACTTATACTAGGACTAAACTAAGTTTTAGAGGCTATGGAATGGGTTTTGGACTTGAAAAATGTCTACAAATGCAGCTGGGATTTTCTACACGATTTTGCAAAGTTAGATGCAAAATTTGACTTGGGTTTGACAGATTTTTGTGGCTATCTTTTAGAGTCTTAATTATATTTGTTTGGTAGCTAATTAATGCTATTTATGTGTGTAAAAATAAGGGCTCAAATTGGATAAAAATCGGGTCAAATCTGTTGAAGTTTGGAAGTGTGAAAATCTAGAATTTCTGGAACAATCCATCTTGATTTTTGGGACGAATTTTGAATCCGATTTTCTCATTAATTTTTGGTGTATAAAGTGTCCATTTGAAGGCTCTTTATTGGTGTTTAATTGGTCAAAATATCAACTCATTTAATCCTAGGAATATTGCAAAAATCGGAGTTGGATTTGGAGAAGTGTGCTGCTGTATTTGTTGAATTTTTCTCCTCTGTTGCAGCTGTTCTCCTCCAATTTTTGCATGGATGGTTATGGTTGTTTTTGTGTGCTGAAATTCTCCTCATTTATTGTTGTTTACATGTGGAGTGTTTTGGTTGGTTAGTGGGTCAATTTTGTTTGAAGTTTAAGGCTCAATTTTCGGATCAAACTTGGTCAACAAAATCGGGTCTCTGCAGCAAAGGAGTTCTTGGTTGCTGCTGCACGATTTTTCCATTCGATTTTGGAGTTGTTTTCCTAATCTATTTGGTTTGTAATTCTTGGACATTAATTGTGGGTTATAGGTGTAGCTTTTGGGTTGGTTGGGGTGTCCTTTTCGGGTTGAAATTTGTTGGAAATCGGATTAAAGTTGGATAAAAATCAGTGGCTGCAACCGAGCTCCAGGTGCTCTATTTCCAGGTGCTCTGTTGCCAGCTCCTCGTTGTGTGTATGTGAGACGTATGTGTATGGGCTGTTGCTCGGTTGTGCGTGGAGATGGTGCTCGTCCCTTGCTGCTACTTGTGCGTGAGGGTGAAGGTGCTGCTTGCTCGATTGTTCCTTGCTGTCTGTTGCTGTGCGCTGGAATCCTGTTGCTCGCTCAAGGTTGTGCTGCTGCTTGTGTGGAGACTCCAGCTGCTCGATCATTGTGCTGCTTGTTGGACTTTGTTGCGCACGTGGGAATCAGCTCGCTCGATCATCCTGCTACCACTGAGGACTTCAGCTGCTGATCACGTTCCAGACCTTAACTTGTGCAGCGGTGCAATTATCCGATTTCCCTCTTTCTTTGTATATATAAAATAAAATTTAATAGTTATTAACAAAAATATTTTTATTAAGAAAGTAAATTATTCGCGTATATCTATACTTGTTACATTTACGTTTTATCGAGATAAAATTACCTAAGTTACTACAACACTTTAAATTATTTGTATTTTCAAATTTTTAGTTAAAACTTAACACGATTAATTATTTTTAGTATTTTTAACTTACGTGGTTAAATTTTCAAGTTTAATGAATTAAGTTAGGAACCAAGTCCTAATAAATTTAGAATTTCCCAACAATTATAACAGTGGTTTTGAAATTTTCTTTTTAGTTTTAAATTGATAGTTATTGTTCAGTATCTGTGTCTGTTTGTATTTATAATCTATTGTTTTATACCGATAAGCTTTATAAATAAACTGTATCTTATCGGTTTCGAAATTTTAAAACTATTTCTAGTTATATCTTGAATTATCAGTTCAAGATACGAAATCTCGTTTTTGGTATCTATTAAGGTCGAGAAAATTTTTTATTCGGGTTTTTCAAACTAGAAATGAGTTTATCACAACTCATAGGTCTATTCTAGGATTTCTATCGATTTCCAGATTTACTGTCTAATTTACGTTTTATATTTTACTACTGTATACTATTATGCAAATTTTCGGGGTTTACACAAAAGCTTACTGAACAAACATATAGACATTTTGATAAACACTGCGAGTATACCTTTTATATTAATTTCTATCTAAATTTTGAGCTTAATTAAGAGAACTCATATTTTCTATTGCTACAAATTTATTTCTTCTATTTTTGAAGTGAATTTAGCTTCTATTTTAGAAGTTAGATTACACAAGTCTTGTAGTCTTATGCATAGCCAAGTGGTAGGCTAGAAAAACAGAATAAGAGATATAGTGATTGTAATTCTTCTTTGCAATTGGATTAGTGGAACAATCGGTGTGAAAGATCGGATCTCTAACAGTGGAGCTGGAAGAGAGGACCAATCACAAGGAAGAAATCACTATAAATCAGAGTCATTTAATTTATTGCTTTTTAATTTTTAGTCATTTTATTTCCAGCATACATCTTGCATTCGTACTATAAAACTTATTAAGTAACAAGTTTCAAATTTAATTTTGTTTGATTTATTTTTGAAAGAAGTTCTTAAATAAACAATTCACCTCTCCTCCTGTTTGCCATTTCGGGGCCTACACATGTGTGTATATATATATATAAATTTATATGATAACAATGTTTTATATAAATAAAAAGGTCATTATATTGGAATGTTAATAGACTTATAAGAGACAATATTTAAGATGATTATATGTATCTTTAGAACATTACATCAATATATTAGTATAACACAATATATGTGATTGTATTTATTTACATAATAAAATAGTCTGAACAAGAATAATTATAATTTAACCATACCTTAAGGGGTATCTAACTTTTCATTTAGCGTAACATGTATAATCATTATAGCTGAAAATAAGAATTATTTTTAACCTTAAATTTATCTATAATTTTAGAATGAAAGTTATAATAACCATGAACTCAAACTAGACCATACTAATCATCACGAATGGTAAAAATAAAAAGAATATACACTTGCCGTGTTATACATTAAGAACATTCACAGCTCTCCCAAATTATTTTCTTTTTATTCTGGTTGAAATAGTAAACTAAGATATAAGTATACAAAATAAAATAAAAGTATGAAAAAGTTCTTCCATTGGATAAGTTGCTGCTGCCTCTATTGCGTAGAAAAGATGGGCAATCACCCAAGAAGCTTCTCCATTAAATATTTTTAAAATGAAAACTTCCAAAGGAAGATAATAAGTATTGCCTCATCACTTTGACATCAAACATCATATACTTCCTAAGAAAGGAGACCAAAATTATTATAATTATACAAGAAGTCAACAAGCCTTCTCCTGCTGGACTAGATCTAAATATCCTTCTCTCTTTATTTCCATGTCCGCGTGATCATCTCTTTCCCTCTCTCACACACGCTGAATTAACAACGCCATATACAGCCCACCTTTGTTCAACCATCATTTGTCATCAACACCATATTACCACAACCATCACGCCCATCACGCCGAAAATAATAAGCACGTTTTAGAACCAAACTGAATTGCAACTGGAACAGCTAGGTTTGGGTCTTGAAAATGAGGAATTTGATTTTCAGTTCTAGTTTTGAAACCGCAAAACTGTTTTTTAAATAAAAATAAAAAAAAAATAAATGAATTTTAGCTTTTAATAAAATAAATTTTAAATTCAAAATAATTAATTATTGGATCTATAAGTGTTAAATTATTTAATCAAAATTTTTAAAGATTTGTTTAGAATGCGTATTTTTATTTTACAAACACAACTAATATCAATTGTAATTAGTAATATGTGACTGCAAAATACTCTAAAGGATAAAAAGAAAATTACAATATAAAAAATAATCCCATGTTATTACGGAAATGAATTTTGCTTTTATGAGAAGTTTATACATACTAAATTATGTATGATTTTAAGTTATATTTATTTATGTTGTTGATAATAATATATTAAATATTATAAATAGGTAATAAATTTTATTATTAGTATAAACATTAATAATCATATCTTTTTAATATAATTTAATATAATTTGTTTTCTAATTTCTTGTTTTTTTTAATGCAATTAGTTGGAACCGCCGGTTCTACCCAGTTCTAAGCCATAGAACCGCCTAGGAGAAGGAAAACTGGCAATTCCTTAGCTTACTCTAAAACCACAGTGGTGATTTCGGTTCGGTTTTTGGTTTGAACCAAACCGTGCATATGCCTATGCTAATTCTGCCAAATTGAAGGTAAACATCTCATCCGTCTTAAGCTAAAACTGGCTGATTTGAGATTGAATGAAATAAATGAATAATTGTTATTTAGTCCTTGCTGATTCAAAAGATTATAATAAAAATAGTTGATGGATCGGAGGATGACTTTAAGGTCCTGAAATAGCAGAAAGAAAGAGCACGATTTTCTGTGCTTTCCAATTATAAAGTGAGCCTCGGACAATTATTATGTCATTTTTTGTTTCTGACATGGGCGATATATATATTTATATATAAAAAAATTATAAAAAAATGCAAAACAGGCCAAAGATGGCAAACACGTGTATGTGGTCTATTTCATTTTGGCACCAATTTAGAGCAGTGACTATGTTGCAGAATATTAACAAACGCAAAATCGGAATGAATCATTATTAAAGTTCGCAGCAGTAAAAATAAAATTAATATTTAGCATATTAATTTCAAGATTTAAATGGAAAGCAGTTGCCCATAAGTGGATTTGTTTTTATTTTATGGATTTAAATTGAAAACCAAATAAGGGAGTTCCGATCTTTTATAAGATAACTTTCTTTATGTGAAAAAATATGGTACAGATCGAAGATAAAATCAAAAATGGAAAAAAAAAAAAAAAGGGAAAAGACATAAAAAGAAAAAGGAATGAAATCTGCCGACAAGAAAATTGTCTTTGTTAGTGGTAAATTTTGGTACTTTGTATGGAAACTTCTAAAAGTGGGTAAAAACAAACATTATTAAGGTTACTAAAACTATTTACATAATATATGTTTTTTTACGTTTAAAATACTAAACTTTCATAGTTTCACTTTAGTTTAGTGCAACTAAATTTGTAGATAGTCTTCTATAGATTAATAGAAAAATGTTATATCTTTTAATTCAAAAAGAAGAATATTTTAGTGCTAATAAGAGGGTTATTTGCAAAAAAAAAGGTTTTAATAAATAATGTTTAAGTAGGATGAGAATTTACTGTTTTGAAAATGCTATTTTATTAGTTTCCATGTGAATAAATATGTGTTTAAGAAAAGTAAAAAGAAAATTTCTAAATTAATACTAGTAATAATTATATTTAGAAATACATGGTGGGTATTTATCGGTGAAAATAAGAATGTAACAGCATTTTCGGGATGATTCCCTTACGTATACTACGTAAAGTCTTGGGCCAAAAAAAAAAAAAATACTACGTAAAGTCAAGTCCAAGTGATTTCAGCATTCCTATTTAAGTAGGACAGACAGGTTTGAATCTATCCTTAACAAATTAGGAGAAAAAAAGACCCTCAATCCTTATCACATCACCGGCCAAAAAAAAATCCTTATCACATCGTAAGGTACAACCCGACCGGAAATAATATTAAAAAATAAAAAGGTAGAGGCATTTTTCTAACCCTTCCACTTACTCTCTTGGGCAAAAGATAAACCCTACTGCTCCGTCTGTCCATCGCTAATGTCCAGTAGCCACTAACTCCACTCTCTCTTGTCTCACTCACTCCGTCGTCGCGCCTCTCCTCCTCTCTCTCCCACTCTCAGTCCTCTCTCCATCACTCGTTTGCTCGCGTCATCGCGCCTCTTTGTCTCTCACAATCAGCAGCAGCAACTACATGGGGTAGCCGGCGTGTACTCCATACAATAGCCCTCTCCTTTCTCTCTCCTTTCAACCTTGTCGGTAGCTGGCGTGTACTCCGGTGAAACCATCATTAGTAAGCCTCTTTCATATTCCAGTCTCAGCTTATTATCTTGCTTTGAGTTCACTATGCTTGTCTTTGTAACCATTGTTTGCAATTTTGTTTTCTTAGTGCACATTAATTGTTGGATGAAAGTCCTATGATTTGTGCGTTTCAATATATAATTCATATTTAGTTTTTGGACAATTGTGCGTTGCTAAAAAACATGTCTATTCGAGGTTTGAGCTCCTATTAGCTTTTTCCGTGCTGTTTTTGTTCTCCATTCAAATTTCGAGGTTGTAAGTAAGAGTGAAACTACTTGCTAACAAATTCCTTTATAACTATTTCATCTATATTTACCTAGTTTTTGATATGGTCTAACTTCTGTTTAACTACTTGTAAGACATTGAGAATTTGACTGAGAAATAGATTCAATTCGGAATCATCAGCTGCTGTTTTGTTGGATTCATCTGGGGATTGATAGGATGAGAATGGCACATCTGTCATTGTCATATTGGATTTAGGCCTGAAGGAACTGTAAGGTAAAGATGGTTTTGTGGCATGAAACATGGGTTGCCGATTGAAGTTGCCTTTGGTGGTTTCCATGATCGAGAAATGGAACCGAACCTCAGTTGCTGCTCAGAAATTCATGGAATGTTAATATCATAAGCAAGGTTTTGAGAACAGAATAGTCCAATGACACGTCAATTATAGAACTTAGCATCATTGTCTTCTACCAGAACACTGTTTATTTGACTGTTTGTTCTTTCATTTTCATTACAACTAGGTCATACTTGTTTATAAGATATGTTGTTTTTATATTGTAGTTCCACCCGAACCCCAACCACCCCCCCCCAACCCAAAACCACAAAACAAAACAAGATGCATGTGCTCCGAAACCTTTACGCATCAGTTTCAAAATTTTCAAGAAGCTCGAATTCAAATCTACATATTATCAACATGAGGATTTATTTTATTTAATGAGTTCATCATTCAATTTGTTGCATATATTGTAAGTTCAATGGATGAAAAATATAAATTTATTGAATATTATTGACATTTGAAAACAAGATGGGAAAGAAAAAGTGAATTTTAAAAAAATAAATAATTGGGCGGGTGTTGGGCTTTAGAGCAAACTCTGTAGAGTGGGTTTGGATATATTAGGGAAACCCTATAGGGTAGTGGGTCGCGTTTTGGATTCACATAATCCATCCGAAACTTGACCCGATTACATCCCTATAAAATCTCTATATTTTTTCTTTCTTTCTTAAACTTTAAATTTATAGTTTTTTGTATGGTTTTATATAAAATGTAATACTATGTTATTTTCATATATTCAATATAAACAATATGTACAAAGGAATTTAAAAAGTAATTTATCGATGTCATAAGTTTTGTAATATGCATAACCTGTTTATGTATGAAAGTTGAAATTCGTAACAAATCCTTGTGAAACATGTTTATGTGATATTAGATAAAACTATAAAACTTACAACAAAATTTCAAAATTAAAAATTTTGGAGCTACTTCTATATTAATTGGCTTTATAAGATAAACAACATATCTACATGATTTGGGAGTTCAAGTATGTACATATAACCGTAGTTCTTCTAAAATAAAAATAATAAGTTCTTCTAATAAAAACATTATGAATCTTTCTAAAGTAAAGATTTCTATAAGGTAGTCCACATATTATGACCTTGAGTAAAAGTGGTCATAAATAAAAAAAAAAATCATTATTTATTTCTTATACGTTAACATTATGTTATAATATTTAATAGAGTAGATACATGATATATTGAAACTTGTACACTTTTCACTAGAGTATAAATTCTAGGGTGTACAAGTTTCAAGATGGGTACAAAGTATGAAGATTTGATCCTTGTACCTTATTTTATGACCCTTAATACTTGCCAGGATCCTACCTAGTCACGTAGGGTATGGGTAGGTACCCTGTATGGTAAGGTTACACACTTACCCCTAATAAACGGGATTAACTTTATTAACCAAGGTAATATTTTTTTTAATTTTGATTATGTTTTAAATTAACAACTTTAAAAGTTTGATAGTTAATTATATATTTGGAGAAAATTCAGTACCAAATGCAACATTGACCTTTGTTATTTTCCATTTACTGTATTTCTATCTTCTATAATTATATGTGAAACTTTTGTATGGACAAATTGAAACTGAAAGCAATTTCTTATTTGTTGATGATAGGAGTATCATATTAACCATGTTAGGTTGTAGCGTGACATGATAATATTTTCTCTTTTAGTTTAATCTAAACTTTGACGAATAGTTTTTTTTTTTTTGGTTGGGGGTGGGGGTTTGGCCATTACATCTTGGAAGGATTAAACTTAATCTATCCATATTAATACATTATATTGCAGAATTAATCGTTAAATAAAACTCGTTTGAATTTCTAATGTCTAAATTCTTATGAGATAAGTACTGTTTCTTTTTTACTTCCATTATAATAAGGGAGGATTCAAATTTTCATGAATGTGAGCCCACCTGATCAATAGTTAAATTGTATTGATTCGAATATCCAGTCGTAATTTGAGCAATATGAGTATTAAAGTTTGTATAATATATGTATCAACTTGATCTTTAATGTGCTATTTTTAAATCACATGCAACATTTTATAAACATTTTTTATATGTGCAAATTCTAGATAGGATGTTTCTTTTTCCACAATCAAGAGTAGTTGGATTAAAAAATTCACCTTTTGATATGTACAAAGAATTTAATAATTTAAAATAAGGCCACTTGCTACGTATAAAGTTTCTCAATTAAAATATAATTTTTGTTAACTTTTTAAGCAAATATTCATGTTTTTAATGAAACAAATGTGACAATTAGCATATTTTTGTCTATGTTCTATGTAATTTTTTCTGTTCTTTTAAATTACCAGCTGTATATATACATTGTTAGTGTGCTAGTTTATAATAACCAAGTAGTAATATAAAAGAGATTAAAAATTTCAGGGTTTTGATACGTACATTGTATTGCCTACAAAGGAGAAAAAACAAAAAGAAACTCCATTAATGGCCTTCTCTATGGAGTCCACTTGCTTTCGCCAACTGAAGAGGCCCCAAAACTCAATTTCTTTGTCACGTTCTTGTCAGCCTTTACTCGTTTCTTGTAGAAAATTCAACCCAGCAAGGGCCTCTCTCCGTCCTATTTCTACAGTAGGCATTTCCGAGACATTTATCCAGTTGAAAAAAGAAAGCAAAGTAAGGATTTTTATTTCATTTTTCATTTCAATTTTTTATCTTTTGCAGTACCCATGATGTGTTTGGTTATGTTCTTATTTGGGTTTTTGTCTTCTGTTTCTGATATAAAATAAATTAGCTTTGCTTGCATGTTATTTTGTGTCTTATGATTGTGTTTGGTGTCATAGTCATTCGGGCATTGTTAAGAGAGGATTATAGCATGGATTAGCTTTTGTTTTTTGGGATTTTGGTGGGACCAATTAGTGTAAATTATGCTATTCCTTTTTTTTTTTTTTTTTCTTTTGGGGATTATAACATAAACGATTCATGCCTTTGTTCTCATGAAAATGTGTTGTTAGACGGTATTTGATGTCATTTTTAGGTTTGCCTTCTATCAAATCTGTGAGCTTTCTCAATGTGGGCAAAGCTTGTTGGGTTGCTTGTGTATGTAAATTTGTTGGAGGCTGATGAGTGGAAAAAAAAAAAAAAGATTTATTGGTACTAATATGTCGCATATCTAGAGTGGTGTTCTGATACTAGTAATATTATATCATATTGAAAAAAGATTAATTTACTTTTACAAAAATATCACGTCTAAACATTACTAGTACTTGCATACTACTAATCAATCCATCTATTGAAGCTTTTCTAGGGCTGGAAATTCGAGCCAAAATTGATATGTTGAGGGAGGGTTTGGTGTTTAGAGATAGGAGATAACCTTGAAAAAAAGATTCATTCATTTTTGCACAAAATGTCACATGTCTAAGCATTACTAGTACTTGTACGCCACTAATTGATATGTGTGGTTTGCTAGTGCCATTGAAACCTTCATTCCTATTTGCTATCTCAAACTCTCAATGATGTGCCACCAATTACAATAAAGTACCTAAATAGACTCAAAGCATAGATACGTGTTTTTTACCTTTTGGTTAATCAAAAAGATTTCATTAATACCAAAGAGGAAAATACAACCGCTTGAAGCAGGAATAGGGTCGAGCCACTAATATACAAACAAAATTAGAGATAACCACTCAAAAAAAGAACATACTATAATCATCCGATTACAAAGAAAAACAGGTACAAAAAGCGAAAGCCATGGACTGAGCCTTGTATAAAAGAGAACTCGACGAGCTAGAGAACGTAGATCTATGAGATGCTTCCCCAAGCGTACAGAATTTCTCAAATGCCAAATACAATAGACTGAAGCCAAGAAAGTGGCACCAAGAGTTAGAGAAGTGTTGTCATTGGTCGATGAGAGCCCATCTAGGGCACCTTGCTAAGATGAGAAAACTGTAGGGAGATGAAGCTTAGAAACAATTATATTCCACATTTGAAGAGAGTAAGGGCATTGGAAAAACGGGTGGCTATAATCCTTGGAGGTTGAGCTGCAAAGATAACAATTGAAGCGGGTATTAATAACCCGTAAAATTAACCTATCCAAAGTGTACAACTTGTGACTGATTGCAAGCCAAAGGATGAAGCTGTGTTTTGGGATAAATTCCTTATTCCAAACAAGCTTGGACCACCTAAGTTGAGGGCATGGAGTACCAAGAGTTTGTACATCACTTTTCAATAAAAACTCACTTGAAGTCGAAGGGATCCATAATAACTTATCTTGCCTGCAAGGGTAGGGTTGTAACAAGACTGGAATGTGAAAAGAAGACCAGAAAGAAGAATTAAGCAAACTCTATCCTCAATCAAGCAACAAAGTCTAGCATTTAAGGGCAGCCCCATGGATTCAATTTCCTTAGAACTATACTTCTCAGTCAAAGGTCCTTGAGGGAGCCAGAAATCAGCCCAAAGTGAGATAGATATCCCATCACCAATAGACCACTTCATGAATTGACGAGCTATTGGCCTTAATTTTACGAGCTTGTGCCATGTCCATAAACAAGAGGACGATGTTTTCACACTCCAGAAACTATTCCCTTTGAGAAATTAGAGTGCATCCAATCAATCCGACGGCCCTAGAGGCTACCATTGCACAAGTACCAGATATGTTTGATTTGTGTGGCTTTGTTCCAAAAATCTTGATTAGGAATTCCTAAACCACTTTCATCTTTGAGTGAACACACAACTTCCCACTTGATTTTAGACTTTGTAGAAATATTAGGCCTACACTTCAAAGAAAATTCCTCATTAGTTTTTCAATAGAGTGAATTACTTTCTTTGGCAAGATAAATAATGAAATCCAGTAAATTTGCATTGAAACAATGACTGATTTAAGGAGTTATAGTCTTCCAGCATAGGACAAAAATTTGCAAGTCCAAGAGTCTAACCGAAAGGAAATTCTTTCCACTAAAGCATCGCAATCAGATCACTTGAGCTTTGATGATATCAAAGGAACACTAAGTGTCACGCCCTAATAGTACCCTAGTAGTAATATATATATTATGATATAGCCTAATAATCCAGACGATATCAAATACACATATTCATACTAGAACTACTTTGGAAAGTGACGTATATTTAACAAAACAGGATCTTTTTGGTTGCGTGATAAGAAACGATGAAAGTAAATAAAATCACAATATCGAAATCAAATGCTAAAGTCTGAATAACAACTATTACAAACCATAAAACTATCTAAGTTCTCAGATAATAAAATTGATGCACTAACATCAATTAATACATATAAATAAAGAAACTACTTTTCCCTATTTCCAAAACTCTTCCAGCTTTAAAATCATACCGGCTCTAAGCTCCTAGAAGCCACCAACCAAGGCTTAAGTGTTATCCTGTAAGGACTGTAGGAGTGTGAGCATAACCACGGGCTCAGTGAATAACTAGACTTATCACAACAAGAAAGTTATTATCAATCATATGCAATGCATCAATCAAACACATGAACAATTACAAGCTTGGACAAACCGGAATCCAAACAGGATGGAGATTTACGCCCTCTCATCGGGGTTGAAGGAACCGATACCTGAATCACCTACCCAGGAGAAACTAAGTACACAGGAATCCATAATCCTCACAATTATTATCTCTTTATGTTAATGATGTTTTAAACACTCAGTTCCTGTCTTGTACCTTAGAAACTCCACTAAGTGTTAGCCATTTCACCGCGATACCATGGGCGGCGTCCTTAGTTACCAGTTAGTTCCCATGGAACCGACAGAACAAGGTAAACTTGCGTAGAACTAATAGTCCATTGCCTAGAAAAACCAAGTATTACCAAGAACCGAAATTCTAACACGTAATAGGTGTTCGTAAAAACATAATGCACTTTATGCAAATCGTGCAATGCATGTCCGTTTCATTTATAGTACCGACAGTTGTTAATCAAGTTTAAGGCGATCATACAACTTACAGACAATCATCAACATATTTCATACAATATTTATCATACAATAGGATTATCGCTTATATTATGATAATTTGTCATGCAATCATACACCACGCATCACGCTGTATCCTAATCCCGCATGCATATCAATTGAATATATACATATTATTTCAAATGCAACTATACTACAAGCACAAACAATGTAACAAGTCTAAGTTACTCACCTGCTCATATTGATCAGTCGTAGTAATCGATCGGGAAATCCTCGACGGAGTCGAAATTACCTATTAAGATGAAGTATTTGTCAATAATATTTATAGATAGAAAATTAAATTCCTATGAGTGTCTAAGTGTCCTATGTCGGTATTTGGTATTATTCCTATGGTTTATATCGATTTCTTAAAGTATTGATCCTTATAGGAAAAGAATTTCTATTGTTTGATTCTTTTAAGTTTCTTTGGTTGAGGATTATTTTAAAGAATCCATTTAAACTTTCATTTATATCTTAAGTTCTATAATAACCTATAAGAGTCTCGGTATATATAATTTTCATGAATTTGTTCGTACCCTTTTCTTGTAATATAGGTCTTATAATCATGCTTGTAAAGCTTGTTTTATCAAGCTTTATGTTCTTATAAGGTCTTAGAAGCTTTAAACATGCATTTAGACTTGGTTAAATGAAGTTTGAGTCTTGTTTTGTCCACTTTGTCCTTAAATTCGAATTTACTATTACCACAATTATAAGACTTCTAAGTTGTTGCTTTTCTCTTCCAACAATACCTAAACATTCCTAACACATCAAACATCCATCCACTTGAATTCATCCAAGGATTAACAACTTTTTCCAACCACAAAACTTTCTTCCAATGCTAAAAAATTCATCCTAAGGTCTATTCATAAATGTAACAAGGATAGGTTGTAGTTTAGAGCTTACCTTGGATTGGAATAGAAGGAGGTTGTTCAACTTCCTCTTAAAGCAAAAATTAAAGCTAGAGCAAAGATTAGAGGATGAGTTTCTAACTAAGCAATATTAACTATAATACAAGTTGACTAATGTAATCAAATTTTCTCACCTTGATAAGCTAATTCCCTCCTCTTGAACTCTAGGATAACTTAGGATTTTTTATTCGGTTTTGGTTCTTATTGATGAGCTTAGTGTGTATGTAAGGTATGGAAATAGGCTAGGGTTTATGTATGTTCATACAAGATTTCTAAGCTTCTATGTTGGAGGTTGTAATGGTAAGGAGGAAAGGAGAAAGTGTTGGACGCACTTGGGTTTGCAGCTGCAATTTTGGAGTGTTTTGTGGGGTTTATGAGCTCAAAGGGTGTCTAACTTAGGCTTTTATACATATACTAAGTATAGGCTAAGTTTTAGAGGCTATAGAATGGGTTTTGGACTTATAAAATGTCCACAAATGCAGCTGGGATTTTCTACACGATTTTGCCAATGTGGATGCAAAATTTGACTTGTGTTTGACAAATTTTTGTGGCTATCTTTAAGAGTCTTAATTATATTTGTTTGGTAGCTAATTAATGCTATTTATGTGTGTAAAAATAAGAGATTAACTAGTGTAAAAATCGGGTCAAAACTTGTTGAAGTTTGAAGTGTGAAAACTGAAATTTCTGGAACAATTCCACCTTGATTTTTGGATGAATTTTGGATCCGATTTTCTCATTAATTTTTTGTGTGTGAAGTGTCCATTTGAAGGCTCCTTATTGGTGTTTAATTGGTCAAAATATCAGCTCATTTAATCCTAGGAATTTTTGCAAAAATCGAAATTGAACTTGGAGATGTGTGCTGCTGTATCTTGTGTAATTTCTCCTCTGCTACAGCTGTCAAGATCCGAATTTGGCTTGGATATTTGGAGTGGTTGTGGTTGTTTTTGTGTGCTGAAATTCTCCTCATTTATTGTTGATTACATGTGGAGTGTTTTGATTGGTTTTTGGGTCAATTTCGTTTGAATTTAGAGGCTCAAATTTAGATCAAAGTTGGACAAGAAATCTCAGAGCTCTGCAGCAGAGGAGTTCTTGGTTGCTGCTGCTCGATTTTCTTAGCTAAGTTTGGAGCTGTAATCCTCTTTTATTTGGTCTGTAATTCTTGCACATTAATGGCGAGGTATAGGTATAGCTTTTGGGTTGGTTGGGATGTCCTTTTCGGGTTGAATAATCGTTGTAAAAATCGGATCAAAGTTTGGCCAAAAGTCAGCTGGTTGCAACTGCACTGTTTTGCTCCAATGTGCTCTGTTTTCCAGCTGTTTATTGTGTGTGTGTGGGAGGTGTGTGTGGGAGCTATTGCTTGTGCGTGTGTGTGTGGTCTGCTTGATGTGCTAGTGCTGCTTGGTTGTTGCTGCCGTGCGTGGAATGGGGCCTGCTGGTGTGCGTTGAAGCTGCTACTACTAAGAGGTGCTGGTGCTGCTGTCCACTGCTGTTCGGTGGCTACTTGTTGCTTGTGTGCGTGGGAATTGCAGCTGCTCGGTGGGATCTTGCTGCGCGCGTGGGAATGGAGCTCGCTCAACATCTCCTACTACGTGGTTGACCCTGCTGTTGATTAACGTCCATATATCAATTCCTCCAGCGGTGCAGCGGTGGCAAAAGCAATCCGACTTCTTCTTCTTCTTTATATATATATATAATAATTACAAAAATATTTTTATATAAAAAAAATATAAATTATTCGCGTATATCTATACTTGTTATATTTACGTTTTACCGAGATAATTTTTTCTAAGTTACTACAAAATTTTTAATTGTTTGTATTTTCAAATTTTTAGTTAAAACTTCATACGGTTAATTATTTTTATTATTTTTAACTTACGTGATTAAATTTCAAGTTCGATGAATTAAATTAGGAACCAAGTCCTAATAAATTTAGAATTTCTTAACAATTGTAACAGCGGGTTTGAAATTTTCTTTTTAGTTCTAAGTTGATAATTATTGTTCAGTATTAGTGTCTATTCGTATTTGTAATCTATTGTTTTATACCGATAAGCTCTATAAATAAACTGTATCTTATTGGTTTCGAAATTTTAAAACTATTTCTAGTTATATCTTGAATTATCAGTTTAATATACGAAATCTCATTTTTGGTATCTATTAAGGTCGAGAAAATTTTTATTCGGGTTTTTCAAACTAGGAATGAGTTTATTACAACTCATGAGTCTATTCTAGGATTTCTATCGGTTTCTACATTCACTATCTATTTTACGTTTTCTATTCTACTACTGTGAAAATTTCCGGGGTTTACACTAAGATACTGAATGGGCAATTTACCTTTAGAAAAACCAAGGCTACAGAGGGTTGAATTTTTTATGGATTCCTCCCTATTACAAAAGAAATCCATACTCTTAAGCCCATTAGCCCTATAGACTTAATAAAGATTCAAAAGTAGAAATGGCTTTGTGGATTAAGTTAATGGAAGGAAGATCACCTTTATGAAAAATCAATAAGTCATCCACGAAACAAAGGTGAGTGAGTTTCTCTTCCTTAGCATCTTCCTTAGCATTCCAAACAAAACTTTGATGCCCAAAACAAATAAGCACATTGCAAAAACTGCTAATAAATTGTATTGGAGGCCTTCAAGATATCCACCTTTATAGCACATCGTGAGGCACCACGATTAAGATGATAACCATTGATAAGTTCTTGTGCAACAAAAATATTATCCATAATATGCCTTCCTAGAATGATGGAATGAAAGTTGCTTGTTCTTTGTCAACAAGGGAGGATAAGACCTTTAAACGAGAGGCAAGGAGCTCAAATATGACCTTATAAATCACATTGCAACAGGAGTGGGCCTTGAATCTAACAAAGTCGATGAATTAGAAACTTTAGGGATTAACGAAATGATAATATTGTTTACCTCCTTCAACAGAAAACCAGAACTAAGGAATTCTTTAACTGCCAAAATAAGATTTGGCCCTAGTGAAGAATTTTACTAAGAAACCATCGGGTATTGGGGCTTTGCCATTAACTTGGCTAAAAAAAGTTGATTTGATATCTTGATCTGAAAAAGTAGAATTTATGAAAACAACCTGGTCCTCACTAAGCCTTTGAGTTACAAAATCATCTAGAGATGAGTATCCTAATGGAGAATTGGAAGCTTTAAATAAGTAGAAGTAAGCAAGATGTTCTTCATGTATAGGCTGGTCACCTTTGACTACTGACCCATTTTTTTTCTTTTTTACTGAGGAATTAATAGAATTTTGATTTTGTCTTTGGTTTATGGATTTGTGAAAAAGGAATGTGCTTTTGTCCCCAAGATTCAACCATTCTACCCTTGATTTTTGTTTTAAAAAAACTCTCTTCATCCCCCTGTAAGGTGTAATAGTGCTTAAAAGCTTGCCTTTTTCTCATTGAAGATATAAATATGCCCTCTAGCAATAACAGCTTAGATGGACTTCAATGCTTAAAAGCTTGCCTTTTTTCTCATTGAAGATATCAATATGCCCTCTAGCAATAACAGCTTAGATGGACTTCAAATCATCTTTGGTCCTAGCTACCCGGGAGGAAATATGGGAAAAGTCCCTATAATTAAGCTTCTTCGATTCAAACTTTAGCCTCTTCAACTTGGACACAACCTGGAAAAACTTGCAACCAACCACTTCACGATTCCACAGTTGTTGAACTAAAAACATAAACTCCTTGGAATTAAACCAAAAGTCAAAACTTTTGAAAGGAGCCTTTCTTTTAGGTATGGAAAAATAAAAAAGCATTAAGCAAATACCATGACCTAAAAGGAGTAGGGAAAGGAATCTTGCTTCCGACCTAGGAAATCGAGTCAACCAACTATGGTTGACTAGAATGTGATCTAGCTTTCTCAAAATAGAAGCTACTTGTCTGTTTGAGCTAGAGAAGAAATCTCTTGAATATCTCAAATCATCTATTTCCAAATCATCTATGAAGCCTTTAAACTTAGCACTTGCATTACTCATTCTAGTGTTGCCACCTACCCTCTCAAGAGCCAATTTTGTGATATTAAAATCACCAAAAAGAATCCACGGTTGTTGTGCAATAGGAGCCAAACAAGACAATTTCTCCCTCAAGACTCAGTCTTTCTAAGGAGACAAAAAAACCAACATTCATACGAACATTCAAGCAAAAGCAATGTAAAAACTGGGAATGCTCTTCATGAATTTATATGTCCCACATGCTTAGGTCCCAACCTAGCTAAATTCTTTTTCTAACACAAGAATTGACAATAAAATTCCGATAGGGTTTAATCATTCTTTGAATCAAAACTTCATTTGATTGGTTAATTCTAGTCTCTAAAAGACCCATTAAAGAAATAATATTTTCACTACGTATTTTCCTCTGACTGACACTTTTAATGGGGCCACTAAGCCTCCTTACATTCCAAGTCACAAAATTCATGATGAACACGCACGCACGCATGCACAAACCGTTAGCTTCAGGTATAGCGCTTGAATTTTCTTATGTTACACCTACTGATGGAAGAACTACCTCCGTTAACTGACATTGAACTATCTAAGGGCCTCCCATGCACTTTGCTAGAGATATTTTGGCGTAAAGGAGTGGTCTCCTCACTCACTACATTAGATTGATCCAACTTTTCTTCATCCTCAAGAGGCACATTGAGATGCTTAATTACTAAAGGACCATCCCCACATTCAGCCAGTGTTTCCGAGACATGAGAAGGCAAGGAACTCACACCACCAGCTTGAAAATTAGCTTCCTAGTCATTTACAGCCAGTCTTGAAGCTAGGTCATTACCTTCTTGAGTACCCTGAAAGGGCTCTTGAGCTACTTGATCATTTTTAACTTAGGAGACCACTTCTTCTCTACCTTCACAACAAACATTAGCTTGTGGAGTAGCCATAGAACCACCAAGTTAGGGAATACCAGAAATTGTCTTATTTTTTTTTCCCTTTCTTCTTTTTGTGAACCCAGCCATCGTAATCATCCTCTTTAGATGAGGAAACACCTTAGGAATGGCAAACATGGTCAAAATCCTTACATTCCAAACATCTAAGAGAAAGCTATTAGTACTTGATTTCCACAAGGGCTACCGACCAATCGCCCTTCTCCACTTCTACTTGAGAAACAGATTCTTCTTGTGCACCAATTTCAATGAGAACTCTGGCCTGATTAGCCTTCTCTCTCAATGTCGTTAGAGAGTCAGTTGTAGAGGAGTGCCAACAACACTAGCTATACAGCTAACCTCATCTGCATCAAGGTACTCACAAGGGACATGTGAGAAAACCACCCATGTTAGATCAATAGAAGGTTGAGCTTTAGTAAAGAGACGTATTAAGTGATGTGAAAATGAAGAGGAACAAGAAGCATTTAAGGAACGAGAAGCATTTTGGATGAACTAGGGCAATGCTGACTCAAGGCCGCCAGCCTATAAAGCAATGCCGCTGGCATAAGAGATAAGCTGCTGGCTTTTCCACCGGCGTTGAAGACTTGACACTTTCAGATTTAATTTCGCTTTTCAAAGCTGATGCAAAGCTACCAGCTTTTATTTGTATTTCGCCAACCTCCATGGATAATTAATGTTTTTAGGTCTTTTAGGGTGTTAGCTTCTATTTAGACAGACTTGGGATAATAGTTTTATTTTGAGAGTTTTCTCTTGTGAATTACTGTGAGAACTTGTAGAACTTATCGGATTGATAATTTGTGGCATTCTTGTTTAATTAGACTTATCAATGAAAATTTTATCCTCTTTTGATTATGGTGTCTGTTTAATTTTACTAAGGTTCGTGCTTTATTTTAAGCGATGGGTCAAGGTTCCAATTGACTGTTAGGTCTTGGGATCGGTATTCCTAGGCCAGTTGAGGATTATCCTATCAAATTTGCCTAGTTCTATTCGTGTCAAACTTGGAATGAATGGGAGCGTGGCTGGATTCGTATCAGTTGGTATCAAAGCAACAGTTTGTGTTGATTATTCAACGTGAATTGTGGTAAGATCTTTGAAATTTTCTTTCTCCAATTGAAATTATTTGGTTGATATAGGCAATTATTAGAGATTTGATTGTTAGGGTTTATGAGATTTGATTTTTGAAGGTTTGTGGAATTGATTATTTTAGTTGTTGTTGGGTTGATTTGTTATAATTTTAAAAAAAATGGGTGGAGAAGAGGTTTCTATTTCTGGTGGAGAATTGAGATCGTTTATGAAGTCTGTCCAAAATTAGTTTAATGCGAAGAATATAAGGTTAGACAATATAGAATCATCTAGCAAATCAAAATCTTCTAGAAGGACATTGTTTGTTGAAGGAAATGAAGAGGATTCTGATTTTGATATAGGCAGTTTCTTAGGAATAAGAAGAAGGAACCATCAGCGGGATAATAATCTGGGAAGCATTAAAATGGAAATCTCTCCATTTCAGGGTGAAAATGACCCCGAATTATATCTTGAATGGGGGAGAAAAGTTGAGCATGTATTTGACTGGCATAATTATTCTGAGGAAAAGAAGGTGAAATTGGCAGCTGTGGAATTCACTTATTATGCTAGTATTTGGTGGGATCAGTTTGTTTTAAATAGAAGGAGATATGGAGAGAAGCCGATTAGCTTGTGGGAGGAGATGAAAATTGTGTTGAGGAAGAGATTCATCCCTAGTCATTATTACAGAAATTTGTGCAGGAAACTACAGAGTTTGACTCAAGGCTCAATGAATATTGAGGAATATTATCAGGAGATGGAAAAGGGGATGATACGGGCTAATGCCGAAGAAAATCGTAAGGCGACGATGGCTAGATTTGTTGGTGGTTTGAATCCAGATATTACTGACATTGTTGATTTGCATACCTATATAGAGATGGAAGAGCTACTCCATAAAGCCATCGAAATAGAGAAGCAACTGAAATCCAGGGCAAATCCAGGTATGATTCATCATCTGGATCATCATGGAAATCAGACTGGAAGGAGCATAAATCAGCTTCAAAATCAGAGGATGAAGCGAAGATTAAGGACTATGATTCTCTTGTTAAAGATAAGACTGAAATCCTCTTCTAGAGCACGTGATATAAAATGTTCTAAATGTCAGGGGTTAGGGCATATCGCTTCTGAATGTCCAAATAAGAGGGTTATGATTGTTAAAGATAATGGTGACATTGAAAGTGAGAGTTCGAATGATGATATGCCACTACGAGATGATGTCAATGATGAAGAACCTGAACAAGGGAAGTTAATTGTAGTTGTGAAGGACTCAGGTGAGCAGGTGAAAGAGGAGACTAAAGTGTACAGAGAGAATATTTTCCATACCAGATGCTTAGTGAACAATTAGGTTTGTAGCTTGTTGATTGATAGTGGTAGTAGTACTAATATTGCTAGTAGTTTGATGGTAGAAAAGCTACAATTGCCTACCCTGAAGCATCCTAAACCATACCAGCTGCAATGGTTTAATCAATGTGGAGAGATTCAGGTGACTGTTAGTATCGTTTTCCATTGGCGAATCAAGGATGAGATTCTCTGTGATGTAGCGCCAATGCATGCTATCCATGTTCTTTTAGGTCGTCCATGGCAATTTGATAGGCGGGTTTTATATGATGGTTTCAAGAATTGCTATTCCTTTGACTTGAACAACCAACATGTTAAATTAACACCTATCAATCCAAGTGAAGCTCATGAGGATCAACTGATGTTATTAAAATATTTTAGAGAGAGAAAAACACACGAGTGCTCAAAAGAAAAATACGAGTCATACACTAGTGAGCAGTAAAAGTGTGTTATTTGCTAAGAAAGTTGCAGCTAACAACCATATTTTGTTTGTTCTTAGAAAGAATGATTATTATTTGCAGGATTAAAAGGACAAGCAACAAATGCATCAATTTCGTCTGAAGCACCAAGGACCTTCGAAGGCTCATGGACGTGCGGATTCGAAGATGAATCCTTCCAAATAAGGAAAGACTTATGTGAAAATGAAGAGACAAGAAGCATTTAAGGAATGAGAAGCATTTTGAACGAACTGGGGCAAAGCTAACTTAAGGCCGCTAGCTTATAAAGCAACGCCACTAGCGTAAGAGATAAGTTGCTGGCTTTTCCACCGGCGTTGAGGACCTAACGCTCTCGGATTTAATTTCTCTTTTCAAAGCCGATGTGAAGCTGCTAGCTTTTATTTGTATTTCGCCAACCTTTATGTATTTTGTGGACAATTAATGTTTTTAGGTCTTTTAGGGTTTCCTTTGGTTATATATAGCCCTATTGGCTTCTGTTTAAACAGACTTAGATAATAGTTTTATTTTAAGAGTTTTCTCTTGTGAGTTTTTGTGAGAACTTGTAAAACTTATCGGATTGAATCTGTGGCGTTCTTGTTTAATTAAACTTATCAATCAAAATTTTATCCTCTTTTGATTGTGGCATCTATTTAATTTTACCAAGATTCATGCTTTATTTTAAGCAACGAGTCAAGGTTCCAATTGACTGTTCGGTGTTGGGATCGATATACCTAGGCTTCGCAGTGTTGATTGAGGATTATCCTATCAAATTTACCTAGTTCTGTTTGTGTCGAACGTGGAACGAATCGGAGCATAGCTGGATTCATATCACAAAGCATCCATTTTTGTAGCACTAGATATCTTTGTGCAAAATACAAAGGTTTGGCCAAGATCACATCCAAGTTAGCATTGGATAGGAACCTAAAGTAAAAGAAACCTTTTTTACTTTCAAGCACATTTAAAATTCCATAGTTTTTCTACAGCCTTAGAGCAATATTTTGGACAAGAATGGAGGGAATTTTGCTCCAAAGAAAAAACTCAACAAGAGTAGAATCTTGATATTTGGCTCCTTTCTCAACAATAGATGGCAGAGGACAAACTCTAGCTATAGGGCCTCTAGGTACTGGTTAGAAGTAATTTAGTTTGAAATCTGGTTTCAAACTTGGTATCTGGAGGGGAACAAACTTTAGCAAAAGTCTTTGCTTGAGGCTCATTGTGGTTTTCTTTTTCTTTTCAAGATTGTCCAAAACTACATTTAGCTCCTCCAAAATAGTTTCACCAAAAGCGAAGGAGGAGGTAGAAGTATTGTTTTGCTGAAGACTAGAAAAATGCTAACAGGGGCTAGACCCATCACAACGAAAATAGAAGGTTGAGCAGGCTCAGAAGAATCAAGATCTATATTGCCAAGATCAGCTAGTGACAAGTATTTGGCCATGAGGAGTTGAAGAAACCTTCTCACAAGAAGTGGAGGGTTGACCACAGTAGCCCCCTTCCCAACCAACCCCTTACCACCACCACACACACACCCCTCCCCCCCACCCAACCTCACCCCCACCCCCTGGCGCACCCCTTCTTCTCGGCCCAGCCCATGTGCTAATGTTACCACCCCTTCACAATTTGATTGTTGTATGTAGATATTTATGGATAAATTTTGTGTGAATGACTAGTTGCGCATTCTTATGTACTTTGTAAAGTCATTGTCCTTAAGCAAACAAGTTGATGATAAGCAATTTCCATGCTGTAAATCAATAATTTCTTACATGCCTTTTTGCCACTAACTAAAAAACCATGGGAATGGTTTAACTTAAGGTACTATATTTCTTTATATTGGATAATCATAGTAGCTAACAACTGAGGAAGCTAAGTATTTAGTAGCCTCATACTACTAATTATCCCAAGAAAAATGTCATAAGAGAGGATAAGGTGCCTTTTCAATGGTGCATCATATGTTTCCTCTTTAATAATAGTCCCGTGCTGAATAGCCAAAAGATCAATAGAATTTGTTCTAATGAGCCAAGCTCAAGCTTGGCTTAAGCTCTTGTTTAGGTTGGATTGTGAGGTTTGCTTAAGTTTGTAAGTTAGCTCGTTTAAGTTCACGAATAGTCATTGAACTTGATTTATATATTTATCCACTTTTATATATTTGACTTCATAGATTTGATATGGATCAAGCTACTTATGAGCTACTTGAGGTTAGCTTATTTAAGCTCAAGCTGATTCAAACTTGATTATAAACGAGTCGAGTTCAAACTTGAAATAAAACTTGTATATCTAAATAAGTCAAGCTCGAGTTTGTATTTCGAGCTTAGTAAAACACTTAGCTTGGATCAAGCTTGATAACTTTTTAAACGAGCTACTCATTTGTTGCCTTAATATAGATGATCTTTGATTCTAGTTAACATTTCATGGAACACTAAGCCACAAATTGTGCATATTGGACCATGTTGGAGATGTAAGTTCAAGGATGTAACTAGAGTGAATTGTTTCTATACAAAACAATTTCTTTTGTCAAAAAGTGAGATAAAAGGCACGATGAGCTCCTGTACTATTATTTTTTGGTAATTTAGTGCCCAATGTTTGATTTTGGGCAAAAAAGTGTCCATACTTTTAAACTGGTGGCATTTTAGTGCCTCCGTACTCTTAGCATGTGATGGAAATGAAGCACCAAATCAAACATTGGGCACTAAAATGTAATCAATTTGAAAGTACAAGTACTTTTTTGCCCAAAATTAAACATTAGGCACCCAATTACAAAAAAAATGATAATACAAGCACTACTATGCTTAAAGTTTTTATGCGTTTGAGATAAAGAGTGTTGGATCGTGGTGCACTATAGGATATCAAACTTTTGCTAATATTATTTGCAGAAGAAATCTATGGAGTCAACAAATAAGGAGCCTCAACTACTTACTCCTCCTTTTCTTTTCCTCAGTCCATCGAATTTTAGATGCTTGCTTATGCTACTCTATCCCCCTTCCTTGCCACCTTAATTCTTGTTATTTTATTGATATCCACTAGATTTTTTTGAGCTCAATTATAGCTAAATATGTTGGATAGACATTACAAGTTAGAATAATTATGCTTGATTTTCTAAAATTTTATGTTATATTATTATATTTGATAAAAAGACCAATGGCATTCTGCTTGTGCCTCTTTATGTAGGTGGCATTTATTCCATACATCACGGCTGGAGACCCTGACCTCCCAACAACAGCACAAGCCTTGAAGATCCTTGATGCTTGTGGCTCGGACATAATTAAGGTGGGTGTTCCCTATTCAGACCCAATAGCCGAAGGCTCTGTTGTTCAGGTCAGATATATTTCTCCTTTTTACTTGTGGTTCATTCATAATTGTCTTCATCGCTTGCTGATGTATCTCATTTTTTAGGCTGCAGCTACCCGATCCTTGGCCAGAGGAACCAATTTTAATGTGATCATATCAATGCTGAAAGAAGTATGTTCAGTTTTGCACTTGCTAGTGCTTCTGTCATTCTTCATATTTATGGTATACTTGGATAGTTTTCATTTGATTGGTTTTTTCCTAATATGCGAAAAGAAAGGGAAAATTAAAAAGGAGGGATGGACAAATTGTATCCTTGCACTTTGCATCTATGTTGAGATTATTCTATGGTGTGTTATCACCATATTTCTGTAGAGTGCATTTGCTTTACAGTCTCTTTTAATTGACGACAATTAGAAAAATAGAAGAGAGATTGAGTATGCATGTTATGTCCGGTTGGATGAGCCTATATACTATAGATCTTAGCTTATTCTTATCCATTTCCCATCTATCCTCGGACATGATTTTTCTGCATTGTTCTTGACCTGATAGGTAATTCCACAGCTATCTTGCCCAACTGTTTTGATTTTATATTACAACCCTATTCTAAAGCGTGGAGTTGAAAGATCCATGTCCATTATCCATGATGCAGGAGTACGTGGTAAGAAGACTTATCCAGAATGAATGGTTATGATCTGAATGCTGATATTTTAGTAATTAAGATAGTATTGACGGATTCTTATCATTAAATTATCATTGCTAAGTTAGTCATGTAACCCTGAGACTGAAAGCACTTTTGTTGGTTGACATAGATAATTTCTCCAGTCTACTTCGTTAGAGAATTAATCAGCAAATTTATAGTCTATAGCATTGTATAAGTCATGGCAAAGAATGAGGAATGTCATCTAAACAAGATGTATCTTGATTTTCAATAGCCACTAATACTCTCTGTTTTTCACATAACTGATCTTACAAGCAAGTCATCATAAATATGTGTATGTGTGTGTATATATATATATTCCTGAATGATATATATACCCGTATGGGGCCAGGATAACCTTCCATTCCATTGTCATTAGAAATAGCACTGGGGTTGATGGTGCAAAAATAGGTCACAAGCAAGAACTAATTCTGGAGTAAGGGTTATACTCAATATCATTGTTTTTTCGATTAGGTGATAAAATTTGATTATGCATACATGCATGCCTATTACATCAGAATGTCAGTTTTCGTCTCACTGTTACTGCTGGGCATACAATGACTTAGCAAATCCAGTTCCAACTCCAATGTTATTGTACAATCTTATGATGCTTGAATATGCAATTCTTTCAGGACTCGTGGTACCTGATGTTCCTTTGGAGGAGACTGAAATTTTGAGAAAGGAAGCTCTCAAATTCAACATTGAACTGGTATGTATCTTCAATGATATCATGGTCATTTCATACTTCTATTATTGATGTTCATTTTCCCAGTTTGAATGTTTGCCATCTACAACACTTTGGCATGCATGGAAATGATATCTTCTCTGTCTAAATGGTTTGTTAAGATTAAAGCCATCTATTACTGTTGATAACAAAATTGAAAGTATTAGAAAATATAGAGGCTGCGTAGAGTAAATTTAGGGAAGAAAATAAAATACTCTAACCAAGAATGCCTTGCTCCTTCCTTTTGATTCGTACAATTCTTTTGAGTCATTTTTTTCCCCGATTTCTTCCATTTTCAGAAGGAATCAATGTTAGCAGCTACTAGTGGAGTAGACGAGAGATATCTTGTATTGTTATCACAAATACACTTTCCATATGGCAGTCACGATTCATGAATATCAAGCTAGAACCTTCACGGAAAAAGTTGACATGGTCAGACACCTCAAAGGTTATATAATTTGCGCAGAAGAAGTGCACGACTGAGCGAAGTGAAGTGCAAGTATCGATAAATCTATTAAAAGTGTATTGATGCACGAAAATATTAATATTCAACAACCATGTTCACATTAGGCTAATGAAGATTATTGAAATAAGTCGAATATAAAACATGCTCCATGCTCACAAAACAGGCACCACCACAACTCTTCACCTATAATTCTTTATATTTCTTTATTTTAATTTATTTTATTTTCTTTAAACATGAGATGAAAGAGGCATGTGCTTGTGTGCCTATCAAGGCGTGCGCTCTTTTCAATTTGCGGTGCCTTAGCCTCTACAAGGCGCAAGGGCACGCCTCGCCTCACCTTAAGCACTTTTAACAATATAGATTAACTTTGTGGGTGACTCAAATGCATTAAATTACACGTGATCTTCTTTAATAGTTGAGATAAGCAAAATTCCCCAGACCAAATTGTGTAGGTCTCTAGCTCAGGCACTGGTACTTGAACTGGCCAGAGCTTGATCTCACCATTCTTCTTCACCCACCCATACAGAAAACTTCTTTGTTAAAAGTGAGTCAAATTGTCACCATTAGATTATGGATAAGATGTGATTTCTCATATACTTAGTTGTCCTCATGCTGTTTCTACTCCTAAGGTTCTGCTTACAACCCCTACTACTACAACTGATCGGATGAAAGCCATAGTGGAAGCAGCAGAAGGTTTTGTGTATCTGGTAAGATTCCGGTGTGATATCTCTCTTTAGTTGGAATCTGAGCGCTGCATCAGTACCTGTTGATTGAGAATTATGTCTCATTGAAGGTCTTTTTTTTGGGCCAAAAAAATTCATGTGGTGATCCTTCTTTTGAGTTTTCTGTATGACCATAATATTACTTTGCTGCTATAGAATGCTTTTCATCTGCTGAGGAGGCAGTTGTTCTCTTTTATTCTTTAAGCTCCATTATTTTATTCACTAGTTAGCTTTATGCCTTGGTTTGCTCGTTCTTGTTTCATTAAGATAAATAGACAGGTATGCTTTTTATACCCAAGACAGAAACTCAAAACTGTGGCTATAAGGGCTATCCATAATAAAATTATCTTTAAGGTATTTTTTGGTACCATCTATTTAAGCAATTGTTTGTGCCAGTTGTTCAAACAGTGATGGCTATGTAGGATTAGTGTTTCCTAATTGAGTGAAATTGATCAAGGAACTGGTGTCATGCTAAACAGGGAGAATAAGACTGAAATGCATAAGCTGAATGCTTTCTATACACATAATGTTTGCTTTCATTCAGTGATTTTTTACTGTTTATTGGGGTGATTTCAGAGAACTTTTATGGCATTATTTCAATATCATTTGATCTTGGTAACCTGGATTCATTGTTAAATTTAATCGATTCAATTTGTAATCAACTATTCTTTACAGATTCTTCCCAGCTTAATTCACATAATCAAGATCATAACATCCAGCTAAATTTAGCTTGAATTGTGTTGTATTTTGACAAGATTTTTTTCCCAACAATATGATAATTATTTTTCCATGATGGAAAATTAGGAGATCGGTATATTTTTCTCTTTAAGATGCTTAAAATACTTTTGATATGTGCCATGCGATAGAAATCTTTTTTTAATCTTAAGTAAATATAATCATTTTGCAGTAAAATTGACCCCTCGCTGTTATATGCTGATAATAGCTCTAATATTGTGTATTCTACATTGCAAGACTTTCTGCTCCTTTTGATAAGTAAATGAATATTTTTCTCTTGTTTACTTGCTTCACTGAGAATCTGCATGATTTTTTTCACCTTTGTTTTCTCACTTTAGTGACAATTTGCTGATATGATTTCACATTTTCACCATGAGAATCTAACTTGTATATTTTGGTTGGAATAGGTGAGTTCTGTTGGAGTTACAGGTGCCCGAGCATCTGTGAGTGATAAAGTGCAAAATCTTCTACGGGATGTCAAGGAGGTTTGTTTTGTTAGATCCAACCTTTTCACTGTTGTGAAATTTGAAGTGGCAATATTTGCCTAATAAATAGGCTTTAATTATAAATGCAAGACTTGCAGTGCCATTGGCTGCCCAAGCAATAGGTTTTCTTAAATTCAATTGCAAGACTTGCAACTGCACTGAGTGCCTAATCAATAAGCTGTAAATTTAATTTTGTTGGTAGATCTAAGCATGACTTTCTACCATAGCTTGCATCGTAGGATTGGCTTTAAGTTCCATGTCCAGAAAATGCAGTGGACACGTGACAGGTAATACTGGGAAGGGCAATCACTACTAGAAGGGAACAAGTACATTGCACTTTGTTCAATAATTGATAATTCGTGTGTATCTTAGTGTATTAAACAAGTTATGATGTCACTTCTGTTACAAACTTTAACTTCTCCAAAATGAGAAATTGACTTGCTGTAGTGATTAACATCCCCTTACCATACTATGAATATTGAGGATTGCAAGAGTAATAGTAATTTTCAAAAGAATCAGAATGAAAGTGCTTGAATTTGTTTCTTTGATTCCATCGTATTTTCAACCATATTTTCTATCTCATGTTTGCTTTGCTTAGAATCATTCTTGTTGGATGAAATATTTTCCTTTTCCCCTTAATTTGGATTTCAATTTAAAGCTGCTTGCTTGTTTTGTCAGGCTACAGCAAAACCTGTTGCAATTGGCTTTGGTATATCAATACCGGAGCATGTTAAACAGGTATGACTTATAAGCGTCTCTAGGTAATTTCTTGTGCTTTTTTGTAATCCTCAATTAATTTCTCACTTCTACAGGTGGCAAGCTGGGGAGCCGATGGTGTTATCGTTGGAAGTGCTATTGTTAAATTGTTAGGTGATGCCAAATCTCCGGAAGAAGGTTTGAAGGAATTAGAAAATTTCGCTAGATCAATGAAATCTGTACTGCTCTAATCGATGTTTTAGTGATGTGAAGTTGTGAACTAGTTTTGGCCCATTTAAGGGGTTTTTATGGTTCCGTCAAGATTTGAATCGTTAATTTACTTAGATCTTATTATAGTCTTTGATCATATTAACTTGTAACTTGTTGTATAACTTAAACACGGATGAGAATGTGCTGTCCTCATGATATTTTCTCATTCGTGTCCTAGCAAGTGAGTATTTGACATGTGTAAAAAATTAAAAAAAAAATCTGTAAAATAATGTAAAAAATAATTATTAATTTAATACGCATGTCAAATACTCATTTATCGAAACTGAAACGGAACAACAAATGTGTTTCTGCTTAAACACATTCCTGCAATATATATTTTTCTCTTGTTTTTCATCAAGCTATCACCCACACCCCACCCCCCCTCCCCCTCTCTATCTCCTTTTTTTTTTCTCTTCTTTCACATTTTTAATCTTTTATGCCTTTCACTTTTCTTTTCTTTTTTTTTTTGCATTTTTCTTCTTGTAGCCTCACTCTCTTTCTACTAATCTCAATTTCACAACTAGTTTTATATACGATATGTTTGTTTATATATCATATGTATTATTTTAAAGCATAAAATAACATATCATATGTATGTGATATATATGTCGTATATGATAATATTTTTATTTATAGTAATATACAATATCTGAAATGATCTAAATTTAATTTCTATTTAACTTTCATGTATATTTTTTATTTGTCTTAATTATTGAACTAAATGAGCATGTTGATTTATGAGAGTTATGTTTGGTAATATATTTGAGTAGATGAGTTGGTAATAGTTTAAATGTGTCTAAGTTAGTATAATTTGAACATTTCATATGTGTTATTTTGCATATGTAATGAAATTAATGTCATTGTTTTATATATATTAATATGTGTATAGTATAATTAATATTTGTGTCTTTTATACATCAATATGTTAAGTTATGTTTAAATCTATAAAATCAACTTTTGATTTGCTTAGGGAATAGTTGATAGAAAATTTCCTTAATTAAGCTTAATATTCATGCCTAAATTACACTCAAATGAGCCCCAAATTAACCCAAATTCAACCCAAAGTCTAATGTGCCTTAAAAGTCAAACTTAAGATAATAATAAGTCCAAAATTTGCTTAATTAAGCCCTCTTTTGGCAGCCCTCTCATTCCATACGAGTTTCCATTTTCTTTCTTTCCTTTTCTCTTTTTCTTTCACTCCAAGTTCCAAGCCCCAAATCAAAGAATAACACCAATCTTCTTGAATCAAAACTTTCTCCAAGATAAGGCTTATTTATGTAAATTAATATAAGTATAGCTTTTGTTTTATTTTCCTTTCTTATAGTATCTATATAAGATCTTGGATAGAATGAGTTTAATGTCATATAAGTTGTTTTATTCATGCATTGAAACTAGGTTGGATTGTGTTTTGTTATTGTGTGAATTTGTTTATGTGTTGTGGTAGTTATATGGAGTATTGGGAAAGAATAAGGATAATTTAAGTAGTTGAAGTTGAGGATGAGTAGAAATGGGATTTGAAGTGATTTAGTGTGTTGATTTAATGTTCTAAGTTGCTAGGATTGATTAGTGTAGATAGGAGATAGTATATGAAGCTAAAAATGAACTTGAAAAAGGATTAAAAGTGTTATAGGTTAGAAATTTACAATGTGAAAAACAGGGGAAATGAGTTCTTTTCGAATAGGTTTGTTTTGAATAGGTTTGTTTTGAATGTACTCCGGCATCTGACACTTCAACGTCGTTGGTGTAGAGGCGGTGTTGGAAGTGAACAGAATCAATTTTTTAAAGCCGCTTTGAACACCGCTGGCTTTTGCAAGAAAATTTTGCCAGCGTTTATTTTTCAAAATGTACACCGGCCATTAGGGCTTCAAAGCCACCGGCGTATGGGTGGTGTTGGATTGGAACAGAATCAAAATATTTAACGCCGGGTGAAACGCCGCCAGCGTATATTTCCTACGCTGCCGGCGTTCATTCAAATTTTGCCACTAGGAAGCTGTGTATCCCCTGAGTTTTTCAAATTCAAACTTCTTCATCTTCAATCTTTACTTCATATATGATCTCCTAATGAATATATAAGCTAGATAAACATGTTTTATGCATGAATTAGATATTAAAACTATATGCAAAGCTTATTAATCCCCTTGTATATTAATCTAGGATTGTGATATATATATATATATATGGATGTGAATCTATATTCAATTATTGATTTTTGATATTCTTATTTCAGTTAAAGGTTCTTCGGTTAGTTCCTCACCGAGTGACTATAGTGATATACTATCGGGTTCAGGTACGCAATAGCTTGTTTGATGTTTGTTAGGACTAGGCATTCCTAATTTGATTTAATTCGATTCGCTTAATGTTTTGATGAATGGATGTCTATTACGCTGTTTAATCTGGTCCGAGGAGCAGCAAACCTGTCATGATGCAATGACATGTTAGTTAGGCGCTTAACCAAGTCATGATGCAATGACTTTACCATGATGCAATGGTACGCTATGATGCAATAGCGATTCTTTTTGGTTAAGTGGGTAGCCGATAGGGGGAATAGTATCTAGTAACGTTTACTTAAACTTAGGGGAAATACCATGGTTTAGTTCAAAGTTTATGGGAACTTGTGAACTAGGCTCATGTTATGGACTGAGTTTAAGTAGAGTCGGGCAACGACTTTTGAACCCTAAATGAAGCTATTTTCTTTATGAAATAGATATAGGAGATATAAGTATTCGGACTGCTTATATCAACCCCTGAGCAGCTGCTGTTACTCAGGATCCCTAAATTCCCAACGTGATCCGGGGTTTGAATACCCTCCTGTTTTTGTAAAAGAAAACTTAATAAGATAATCACTTGTCTATTGATGCATTCCATTTGATTTAAGTTGGCTTGATAACTTGTTCTTGCATTTTGTTATTGTGTACTGGGCCTTTGGCTCACTTTTGCTCTTTGCAGGTAATGGAGACGAGTTTTATGATGATTTGGGTTACGGGTCAGACTTTGAGAAATTCATGGATGAGTGGGACGAATAGGACTCGAACACCCTGGATTTTGGAGGAGCTTTTGTTAAAGGAAAAGTCTTTGTATAGAAGGCTTGATAGATAAGCCTAAGATGTAAAGACCTTAAGATCTCCTAGGTTCTTTTTGCTTTAAGAAAACTTGTAATTTTGTAGTGTCTTGTATTGACACTAAACATGTACATATGATGTAAATATATGTATAGATTGCTTTTATTAGCAATCTTGTTTTGTTAAAAGTTCTTTATAAAGTTTTAGTAGATTTATCAAACAATTTTCATAAACTGTTAGTTTTAGGACAACCTTACATATAATGTGAAAACGTTATATGTGGTTGGGGACTCGGTACTCTAAATCTCGGGATTTAGAGGTCGGGTCTTTACAGATGGTATCAGAGCTATGTTTATGAAATTGTTTGATTAAATAGTGGTGACTTGACCTTAGATGCGGTGAGTTTAGTTGATGTATATAGGACTTGTTTTATTAAGTATTTTGTTTGAATGCTATTTTGTTTATTAATTGTTTTGATGTTGATTTGACATTGTAAAATTATTATATGTCATACATATGTTGCATGTTTGTTTAAAGATGGATAGGTCAAGAAGAGTAACTCGACAATCTTCGAAAGAGAGAGTATGCCACCTCCTTCTCAGTCTACTATCTCAGCTTCTGCATCAGCTAGTATTCCAGCTTCTACTTCGACTCCATCACCGGCTTCGGCTTCTACTGCACCAAATCCGCAGCCTCCTCAAATGCCAGCATATCCAGCTATGCCTCAGATGCCTACAGGAGATCCGAATAATGTGTTCACTATGTTTCGGATATGTTTGCAATAGTTCAACAGTATCAACAAATGATGTATCAACAACAACAACAATTTATGCAGCAATATAATCCACCAACTGTGAGACAAGAACAACAAGTACCAATGGAAGACCGGAATGATCAAGTCAAGTTGCATGATTTTGTCAGATTGGTACCTGATTTTGATGGAACTGCTTTGGATCCGACTAGAACGGAAGGTTGGATAGTGGAGCTTGAGAAAGCATTTGCAGCTTGTGAAGTACCTGAGCATAGGAAAGTTGACTTAGCTATATATATGTTGAAGGGAGATGCATATACTTGGTGGAGATTGAATAGTGAAGGATATGTAAGACCAATACCATGGAACAGATTTAAGGAAGCCTTTTTCTTGCAATACATTCCATCTACAGTGCGAGAGCAAATGATATCAGTTGGCTAAGTCTAAGGCAAGGAAATAAAACTGTTGAAGAATATCATGCAGAATATTGCAGATTGCTTAGGTTTGCTGGTACAAATTACAATGATGAGAGTATGAAGGTTCAAAAGTTTCAAGATGGCTTGAACATGGAGATTAAGAGTGAGGTCAAGAAGTTTCAATTATCAACACTGTCTGAAACGGTAATCAAAGCGAAGTTAGTGGAACAAATTATCAATGAAAATAAAGCTCAGAGGGATAGACGTGCTACATTTATGGGCAAGAGATCGGTGACATCATACACTCCTTATTCAAGGTTTGGTAATGTTAACAAAGGCAAGCGACCATTTCTGGGTAAGAAACCAAGTTCGGGACAAGCAGTGAAGACTTCTATGCCTTCCATTCCATTTGATAAGCGGTGTCCTATATGTTTTGGGCCTCATGAATCATTTCAATGTAAATGGACTCCTGGAGCTTGCTTTGCATGTGGGAAAGTAGGTCATAAAGCTTCTGAGTGTTCTGATCCTAAATTGAAGCCCATCTTCTGTGCTCATTGTCAACAAAGAGGTCATCATGTGGAATTGTAAAGAAAAACCTAGGAATGAAGGACCGAACTTTGGAAAGGGAATGACAGCTGCTAGAGTATTTGCTCTACAACAGTGTGAGAAAGCTCCTTCAGTTGATACACTGGCAGGTACAATACAGATTGCAAATCATCCTGCATATACTTTAATTGACACTGGTGCTACTCATACATGTGTTGCTGAAAGTTTTGTGAATGAGTGTGGTTTGTCTTCTGAAGTGTTGTATGATAGAATGATGAGTGTAAATACTCCTTTTGGTGTGCAATCCAAAGAGCCATGTGTATGTAGAAATGTTGATGTTGTGATTTCTGATGAAAGCATGCCAATAGATATGTTAGTTCTGCCTTTAATCGATTTTGATGTTATTCTTGGAATGAATTGGTTAAATCTTTACAAAGCTACGATAGATTGTAATAAAGCGGAAGTAAGTTTTGAGTTGGAGGGTAGAAGACTGCTTCATGTGTTGGAAAGAAGGAGACCGAAGAGTATGTATTCTATGGAGTTGTGGGAGAAGGATATGGGAACTACAATGGGTAGTGAAGAACTCCGAGTTGATATGGTGCCAGTAGTAAGGGAATTTATTGATGTCTTTCCTGATGAATTACCGGTTTACCACCGGATAGAGAGATTGATTTTGGGATCGATTTGATACCAGGGACTACACCTATCTCTAAAGCTCCATACCGTATGGCTCCGGCCGAGTTGAAAGAATTGAAAAGCCAGTTGGAGGAATTACAAAACTTAGGGTTTATTCGTCCAAGCATTTCTCCTTGGGGCTCCGGTTTTATTTGTTAAGAAGAAAGATGGAAGTTTAAGAATGTGTATAGACTATAGAGAATTAAATCAAGTGACAATCAAGAACAAGTATCCACTTCCTCGAATTGATGATTTATTTGATCAGCTGAGAGATGCTGCATTATTTTCCAAGATAGATTTGAGATCCGGATACCATCAACTCAAGATTAAGCAACAAGATATATCCAAGACTGCTTTCAGAACAAGATATGGACATTTTGAGTTTATGGTTATGCCTTTCGGTTTGACAAATGCCCCAGCAGCTTTTATGGATTTGATGAATAGGGTATTTAAAGATTATCTGGATCAGTTTGTAATAGTCTTCATTGATGATATATTGGTGTATTCAAGGAATATGGAAGAACATGAGAAACATTGAAACTTGTTCTACAAAGATTAAGAGAGAGGAAGCTTTATGCTAAATTTAGCAAGTGCAAGTTTTGGTTGAGAGAAGTTGCATTCTTGGGACATATCATTACAAAAGAAGGAATATCTGTTGATCCGGAAAAGATTAGAGCGGTATTGGATGGCCACCACCTACAAGTGTCACTGAAGTACGAAGTTTTCTAGGTTTGGCAAGCTATTATAGAAGATTTGTACAAGGTTTTTCCAAAATTGCTTCACCATTAACTAAGTTGACAAGAAAATATGTGAAATTTGATTGGGATGAAGATTGTGATCAAAGTTTTCTTGAGCTGAAAGAACGATTGGTTTCTGCACCGATTTTGGCACTACCGTTAGTGGAGAAGAGTTCGTGATCTACAGTGATGCTTCACTTCAAGGACTCGGATGTGTTTTGATGCAAGATAATCGAGTTATAGCTTATGCCTCAAGACAATTGAAACCCCACGAGAGGAATTACCAATTCATGATCTCGAGCTAGCCGCGGTGGTATTAGCATTGAAGCTTTGGAGACATTATTTATTTGGTGAAAAGTGTAAGATATTCACTGATCACAAGAGTTTGAAATACATTTTCACTCAAAAAGAATTGAATATGCGTCAACGAAGATGGTTGGAGTTAATCAAAGATTACGATGTTGAAATTTTGTATCACCCGGGAAAAGCCAATGTTGTAGCAGATGCGCTCAGTAGAAAGAAACCAATGAATGTGGAATCTCTGATTACTACTCAACGAGAATTACAAGAAGATCTTCAAAATGATATTGAGATAACCATGGAAAATGTTGACATTATGCTAGCGAGTTTATCTGTGCAACCAACATTCTGGATCAAATTAAGCAAGGACAACTGGAAGAACCTGGAAGCCAGAGATTGAGAAGTGAGATAAGTAAAAAGAAGGAAAAGATATGGGATTGATGATAAAGGTATTATAAGGTTTAAGGATAGAATTTATGTACCCGAGATCTATGATTTGAGACATCAAATTATGAAAGAAGCGCATTCCTCCTCATATTCAATTCATCCTGGAAACACAAAGATGTATCAAGACTTGAAGCGACATTTTTGGTGGGAAGGAATGAAGAAGGATATTGCAAGATTTGTTTCTAAGTGTTTAGTATGTCAACAAGTGAAGATTGAGCATCAACGACCTGGAGGAGAATTGCAACCATTAAGAATTCCAGAATGGAAGTGGGATGAGATAACTATGGATTTTGTGACGGCTTTACCAAAGACAGTAGCCAAGAATGAAATGATTTGGATCATTGTAGATCGGCTAACGAAATCGTCACATTTTATTCCACTGAGAGTCGGGTATTCACTCGAAAAATTGGCTCAGATTTATATTCGAGAGATAGTGAGATTACATGGTATACCAGTGACCATCACTTCAGATAGAGATACCAGATTTGTCAGTCGATTCTGGAAAAGTCTTCATGAAGCTCTTGGGACAAAGTTACAGTTTAGCACAGCTTTTCATCCACAAACTGACGGTCAATCAGAAAGAACGATTCAGATTCTTGAAGATATGCTTAGAGCTTGTGCATTAGATTTTGGAAGGAATTGGGATGAACACTTACCTCTGGTTGAATTTGCTTACAATAATAGCTATCAGGCAGCGATTCAGATGGCTCCATATGAAGCATTATATGGGAGAAAATGTAGATCTCCTTTGCATTGGGATGAAGTGGGCGAGAGAGTGTTGATTGGTCCTGATTTGGTACAACAAGCAATTGATAAGATTCAAATGATCAAACAGAGATTAAAAGCTGCTCAAGACCGATATAAAAGTTATGCCGATTTGAGAAGAAGACCTTTGGAGTTTGAACTTGGAGATCATGTGTTTCTCAAGATATCCCCGACGAAAGGAGTTTTTAGATTTGGAGTAAGGAGCAAATTGAATCCAAGATATATTGGACCATATGAAATTTTGGAACGAATCGGGCCATTAGCTTATAGATTGGCGCTACCACCAAGTTTGTCAGGTGTTCATGTTTTTCATGTGTCTCAGCTTAGAAATGCATATCTGATTCCGACGCTATATTGGACACAAATCAATCAGAGATACTACCAGATTTGACTACTGAGGAGAAACCGATTAGAATTTTGGGCAAAATGGACAAAGAATTGAGGAATAAAGTGATACCGATGGTAAAAGTCCAATGGAGTAACCAATCTGAGAGAGAAGCGATTTGGGAAGTGGAAAGCGTTATGAGACAGAAGTATCCTGAACTTTTTGATTAAGAAGGTAGTTAAGTTTCGGGACGAAACTTCTTGAAGGAGGGAAGAATGAAATGATCTAAATTTAATTTCTATTTAACTTCCATGTATATGTTTTATTTGTCTTAATTATTGAACTAAATGAGCATGTTGATTTATGAGAGTTATGTTTGGTAATATTAATATTTGAGTAGATGAGTTGGTAATAGTTTAAATGTGTCTAAGTTAGTATAATTTGAACATTTCATATGTGTTATTTTGCATATGTAATGAAATTAATGTCATTGTTTTATATATATTAATGTGTGTATAGTATAATTAATATTGTGTCTTTTATACATTAATATGTTAAGTTATGTTTAAATCTATAAAATCAACTTTTGATTTGCTTAAGGAATAGTTGACAGAAATTTCCTTAATTAAGCCCAATATTCATGCCTAAATTACACTCAAATGAGCCCAAATTAACCCAAATTCAACCTAAAGTCTAATATGCCTTAAAAGTCAAACTTAGATAATAATAAGTCCAAAATTTGCTTAATTAAGCCTCTTTTGGCAGCCCTCTCATTCCATACGAATTTCATTTTCTTTCTTTCCTTTTCTCTTTTCTTTCACTCCAAGTTCCAAGCCCCAAACCAAAGAAACACCAAGCTTTGAATCAAAATCTCTCCAAGACAAGGCTTATTATGTAAGTTAATATAAGTATAGCTTTTGTTTTATTTTCCTTTCTTATAGTATCTATGTAAGATCTTGGATAGAATGAGTTTAATGTCATATAAGTTGTTGTTCATGCATTGAATTAGGTTGGATTGTGTTTTGTTATTGTGAATTTTTTATGTGTTGTGGTAGTTATATGGAGTGTTGGGAAGGAATAAGGATAATTTGAGTAGTTGAAGTTGAGGATGAGTGGAAATGGGATTTGAAGTGATTTAAGTGTGTTGATTTAATGTTCTAAGTTGCTAGGATTGATTAGTGTAGATAGGAGTAGTATATGAAGCTAAAAATGAACTTGAAGAAGGATTAAAAGTGTATAGGTTAGAAATTTACAATGTGAAAACAGGGAAATGAGTTCTTTTCGAATAGGTCTATTTTGAACGTACCCATCTGGCATTCAACGCCGCCGCGTAGAGGCTGTTAAAGTGAACAGAATCATTTTTTAAAGCCGCTTTGAACACCGCTGGCTTTTGCAAGAAAATTTTGCCAGCGTTTATTTTTCAAAATGTACACCGGCCATTAGGGCTTCAAAGCCGCCGGTGTATGGGCGGTGTTGGATTGAACAGAATCAAAATATTTAACGCCGGGTGAAACGCGCGCGTATATTTCCCACGCTGCCCGTGTTCATTCAAATTTTGCCAGCATAGGAAGGCTGCGTATCCCCTGAGTTTTTCAAATTCAAACTTCTCAATCTTCAATCTTTACTTCATATATGATCTCCTAATGAATATATAAGCTAGATAAACATGTTTTATGCATGAATTAGATATTAAAACTATATGCAAAGCTTTTAATCCCTTGTATAATTAATCTAGGATTGTGATATATATATATATGGATGTGAAATCTATATTCAATTATTGATTGTTCTGATATTCTTATTTCAGTTAAAGGTTCTTCGATTAGTTCCTCACCGAGTGACTATAGTGATATACTATCAGGTTTAGGTACGCAATAGCTTGTTTGATGTTTGTTAGGACTAGGCATTTCTAATTTGATTTAATCGATTCGGCTTAATGTTTTGATGAACTGGATGTCTATTACGTTGTTTAATCTGGTCCGAGGAGCAGCAAACCTGTCATGATGCAATGACATGTTAGTTAGGCGCTTAACCAAGTCATGATGCAATGACTTTACCATGATGCAATGACGCTATGATGCAATAGCGATTCTTTTTGGTTAAGTGGGTAGCCGATAGGGGAATAGTATCTAGTAACGTTTACTTAAACTTAGGGGAAATACCATGGTTTAGTTCAAAGTTTATGGGAACTTGTGAACTAGGCTCATGTTGTGGACTGAGTTTAAGTAGAGTCGGGCAAACTTTTGAACCCTAAATGAAGCTATTTTCTTTATGAAATAGATATAGGAGATATAAGTATTCGGACTGCTTATATCAACCCCTGAGCAGCTGCTGTTACTCAGGATCCCTAAATTCCAAACGTGATCCGGGTTTGAATACCCTCCTATTGTTTTGTAAAAGAAAACTTAATAAGATAATCACTTGTCTATTGATGCATTCCATTTGATTTAAGTTTGGCTTGATAACTTGTTCTTGCATTTTGTTATTGTGTACTGGGCCTTTGGCTCACTTTTGCTGCTTTGCAGGTAATGGAGACGAGTTTTATGATGATTTGGGTTACGGGTCAGACTTTGAGAAATTCATGGATGAGTGGGACGAATAGGACTCGAATACCCTGGATTTTTTTAGAAGCTTTTGTTAAAGGAAAAGTCTTTGTATAAAAGGCTTGATAGATAAGCCTAAGATGTAAAAACCTTAAGATCTCCTAGGGTTCTTTTTGCTTTAAGAAAACTTGTAATTTTTGTAGTGTCTTGTATTGACACTAAACATTGTACATATGATGTAAATATATGTATAGATTGCTTTTATTAGCAATCTTGTTTTGTTAAAAGTTCTTTATAAAGTTTTAGTAGATTTGATCAAACAATTTTCATAAATTGTTAGTTTTAGGACAACCTTACATATAATGTGAAAACGTTATATGTGGTTGGGGACTCGATACTCTAAATCTCGGGATTTAGAGAGTCAGGTCTTTACAATATCTTTATATGTTCTTATTAATGTTCTTGTATGTATTTAATATGTATGTTAAAGCAATATAAAATATTTATAAAACTCTTATATGTTATATAAGAAATATATATATTTTATAATTTATAGTAATATAAAAGTTGTATATATTCTTATATATTACATGAGATGTACATATATTATGTAAAATTTTATATACATAAAATATGTATTGGGCATATGTTTTATATGCTATATAGGATGTAGTAATATTTGTATTATATATATTCTTGGATGTATATATTTTATATGTTGCAGTAATATGTTAACATTTTGTGCAAGAAATTTGTAGAGTATATATATTTATTTTAAGTGTTGTATGTGATATATTTGTTTTAAATTTCATGTATGAAATTTGCATAGTGTATATACTTATTTTAGGTGTCACATGTGATATAATTTTTTATGTATACGGTATGTTTTTTTCAAAACATAAAATATCATATCATATGTTATATATGATATGTCTTCATATGTATATCATATATTTCTTTATATAATATAAAAAACATCATATGTTTATTTATGTTATACATTATATCGAATATAAATATTTTACATATTATAATAATATATTAAATTAGGATATATATTATATGTTATAGTAATATATTAAACTGGGGTATATATTATATGTTATATTATTATAAAAACTTGTATGTTCTTATATGTTATTTGGGATATATATATATAAGTTATATGTTATAGTAATATGTAAAATCTTCGCGCGAAATTTGTATATATTGTATGTTACATATGATATATTTGTTTATGTGTCTTGCATATTTTATTTTAAAACATAAAGAAATTATTCCATATGTTCATATGCCTTACATATCGAATGTGATATATAATTTAGATGCTCTCGTAATATAGCATATATTCATATATGTTTATCATGTATTTTAACATATGAGATAAATAAACATACCATATATTATATCGAATATAAATATTTTATATGTTATGGTAATATATTAAATTAATATGTATATACTTTATATATTACAGTAATATATTAATTTAGGGTATATATTATATGCTATATTAATTTAAAAAAATTGTATATGATCTTATGTTTTATTTAAGATGTTTAATTTGTATGTACTGTAATATGTAATATCTTTATATATTAAAATTTTAAAGTGCGTATGTTTAATATATATTTTACATGTTATATATAATATATTTGTTTATGTATATTGTATATGTTATTTTAAAACATAAAAAAATATCATTTTTTTTATATATCTTATATGTTTTGTAAGATATACAATTTGGATGTTATAGTAACACAAAATATATTTGTATATAGATATGTATGTATTTAATATGTATGTTATAGCAACCTAGAAAATTTGTAAATGCTCTTATATGTTCTGAAATACCTCAAATCTTCACATATATTAGAAATTGAGTTTAGATAGATTAAATGAATCAAATGAAGTATAGGAAATAATAGATAAGTTAACATAACTAGATTAATAATTAACTAAGTCGAATTTGAGATTTGAAATCTAAATTATCTAAACAAGTCATTAAAATATTTAGAGGATTCCTAAACCCTCAATCTTTAGTCTAAACTCCAATTCTTAAATCCCTGCAAAATTTGAGTTCATTTGTTTGTATAAAAAATATCAGTTTTAAACACGAACACCAATTAAATATCTTTTGATCTAAAATAAATTCCTAAATTAAGTTCTTATTTTAAGATCTTAATTTATAACCTATCGGTTTAGAAATCATCTTTTAAATACTTCTGGAACTATAGATATTGATCTAATAGTTCTAAACCTATACCCTATTTCTAAAATATCCAAATTTTAAACTTTATCCTTTCCTTTTCTTTTCTTTCTTTTGCTGCCTTATCATTCTCCTTTCATTTTCGTTTCCCTTTTCTTTCTTCTTCTTCTCATCTCTTCTTCTCTCTTTGTTTTTTTTTTTTCCTCTAAAACTCAAATTTAAGGGAGACTAGAAGATAAATTAAAGATAGGAAACAAGATAGAAAGAGGAGATCAAGTAGAATTAGCTTCAACAATAAGAAGAAGAAGAAGAAAAAGTTGCATGATTTAGCCAAAAAGCTAAGTTTTCTATTTCAAGTTATCTTTGTTTTATTTGTTGTTTGAGTTAATAATTGATGTTGATTTGGGTTGAAAGTGCTGTTTATTTTTGTAATTGTTGAGTTGAAGTTTGATATGACTTAAGTTTGAGGAAGATGATGATGAATAGTAGCTTTGTGATGGTTTGATTGTTGTTTGAAGTTGTTAGAAGAAGATTGAAGTGTTAGGAGTTGTTATTAGAGTTTTATTTTATGTTAGAATTTATGTAGAAGACGTATAAGTTGATGAAAAAGTGTAAAAATGGATGTTGAAAACAGAACAAATTCGTAACATGTACCAAGGGATCAATCACGAGCGAGCAAAAGGGAGTGAAATGAATTGATTGCGTGTTTTTCAAACATCACGGGTGACCAAAGGGGTGTGATATGCTCTGGTCGTGATTTTTTTTAAATCACAGGCAACCTCTCGAACGTAATCCTTCCCCTGCAGCTTGACATGTTTTCGTAATTTGATCATAACGTTCTTATATGATATTGGATTGATGTGATTCATGTTGTGTTGGAAAGGTTAAAAAGAGATCTACAACTTTCATGTTTTGAGTTTTTGATAATTCCAAAAGTGATTAAAAAAATCTATAACTTTCATGTTTTGAGTTTTTGGAAATTCTAAAAGTATCAGTGCTTAAATTTCACTTGTTTCCAACTGGTACATTTTCCAAACAAAGTTAAAAACTTGTTTTTGTTTGTTTGCTATAGCAAATGGATATTTTTGGACTAAAATAAGATAGATATATGATAATTGATGTGTTATAATGATTGATTAAAATAATTAAGCATGATTTAGATAGATTTATATAATTAAGCATGATTTAGATAGATTTACAAATTTAACAAATAATTGGATTAAATGTAGAAGTTAGACATAAAATGAACTTAGTTGATAATTCTAGGTTCAACTTAACTAAATGAACTTGAATGAGTTAAAATGAATTAGATTGAGTTATTTTAATAAACTTGACTTAGTTTTTGAATTAAATGAGTAAATCTAATCAATTTGGCTAATTTAAGTAAAATAGGCTCAATAACTAATTATGGGTTTTAGCTAGGAAAACATGGTAAACCTTGTTCTATATGAGAAGTATGTTGTTTCGAATGTTTAATTGTTTTGGATTTATATGTTTTTGAATATAAATTCCTTGTTGATGCTTTTGTGAATAAATAACCATAATCAAAGTGAAAAGAAACACTTTGACAGGCAAAGGAGGACTGTCCATATTTTGGCGGGGTGATATTCGCAGCCATAATGGGGTTCCTATTTAGTATATGATCAAATAGGGCTTTAATAAAATGAGTTTAAGATAAATAGCTTAAGTTCTTATATGAGTTTGAATAAGTGGATAACTAGTCTAGGTTCTTATAAGAGTTGTTTCTTGAACCAGTGGTAGATATGAGATATATCTTTTGAGATAGCTTCTGCTCTACCTTCTGAGACTCCGTTTGGATTTTATATTTAAGGTACACAGTAACTTGCGTATTGGATGTTATGATAGGCATCTAAAATGGATTAAGAACTTAAACTCAGCCTAATAATTGATAAGTGTTGGTTGTCTATTACGCCGTTGAATCTGGTTCGAGGAGCGGAAACCTTGTCATGACGCAATGACATGGTAGTTAGGTGCTTTAACCTTAGTCATGATGTAATGACTTTACCATGATACAATGGTATGCTATGATGCAATAGCGACTCTTTTACGGTTAAGCGGGTAATCCATAGAGAGTGTAGTGTCTTTATAACGTTTGCTTAAACTTGGAAGAAATTACCATGGTTTAGTTCAACGTTTATTAGAATGGGTGAACTAGATTTATGCTGTAGACTAAGTTAAGTAAAGTTGAGTAACGGCTACAAACTCTAGATGAGATTACTTTTATGGAATAGATATAGGGGATATAGGTATTCGGACTGCTTATATCAACCCCCTGAGCAACTGTTGTTACTCAGGACCCCCAAATTCCCATTAGCTTGTTCCGGAGTATGAGTGCTCCATTGTTGATTTGTTTATTTTAATGGAAATATAATAACTTGTGGATTGATGCATTGCATTTAGTTAAGCTTGCGTGCCACTTCGTGTGTGATTGTGTTACTATGTACTGAGCTCTGGCTCATTCCTGTTTATGTTTATCTTTTTACAAGTTGTTGACGAAGTTGTTATTGTTGATGATGAAGATGAGTAATGAGATGATGATTTGATGATGATGTAGAGGCTGTTAATGTTATTATTCTTATTATTGTTGTTTTTATTGATGTGATGATGTTTATCTTGGGCATCGGGTGAATTTGAAGATTTGGGAGATGAGTGAAATATAATAGGACCGAGATATATTTGTATTTTGTTTCTTCTTTGTTATGTTTTATAGAGACTGGATTTATTTATATATTGTATTTTCTTTTAAGGGTTTGTTAATGCCTAAATGTTATTAAATAATTATCTACCCCTAAGAGTAAATCATGAAGTGTTTTTTATAAAGTTAGTTTCTTAGAAAACTGGTTTGCTCTGTAAGGAGTAGAAGTTTATAAGTCATTTTATAAAATCTAATTTTCCGCTGTCAAATCCAGTTATTTGAAAATCTAACTAAACGATTTCTTAGAATAAAATTGGTTTAGCAATGTTCAACATAAATAACTTCTTTAAAGACAACCTTATGTATAATTCGTGAGAGTTATACGTGATTGAGGACTTAGTGTGCTTAATTCCCAAGTCTTTACATGTTCTATAAGATATATATGTACATATGTTTTACAAGTTAGTATTAAATAAATATTGTAAATGTTCCTATATGTTTTGTAGGATGCATATATATTATGTTATATTAATATGTAAAATTTTTATACGTAAAATAAGTATATTATATATTTACACTATACAAAATATAATTGTATTTGTATATCATACATTCATCATATAAGATAATAATAGAAAAAAAAACGTGACATTGTATTGGATATATATATATATATTAAAATGTTATAATATATATTAAATATATATGTTTAATTTATAGTAATACATAAAATTATTAAATTTTCATACATGTTATAGTAATATATTAAATTTTATATGTTTTTAGATGATACACATATATAAATTTCTAAATGTTCTTATAAGTTAGATAGGATGTTATGTAAGATATATTTTTATTTTTATACCACATCATATTTATAATATAAAATACACATATCATGTGGGTGTATATTTTAATGTTATCTACTATACATATATACATTTTAATATTATAGTAACATATAAATTTTTAAATGTTCTTATATATTATATGTAATGCATATATATTTCTTAAGTTATAGTAATATATAAAATTTATGTATGTTTTTATATGTTATATAAGATATATATAATATATGTTGTAGTAATATATAGAATTTTTTATGTCAAATTTGTATAGGATAATTTCCACGTTCCAAGGTTCATTTCACTACAATAGAGTAGAATTTCTCTTTCTATGGGAATTCATCGTTCCAAGTGGCATTTCACTGCATTAGAAGAGAATTTCTTGTTTTAAGGAGTTTTTTCACCACAATAGGGGAGAACTCCTTGTCACAAGAGTTATTTCACTATAATAAGGAAGAATTCCTCATGCTAAGAGCCATTTCACTACAATAGAGAGGTCATTTTACTACTGTAGGAGGGGATTCCTCAATTGAGAGGCATTTCACCACAGTATGGGGGAATTTCTTATTCTATGAGTCATTTCACCATTATGGGTGAATCCTTTGTTCTAGGGAGCATTTTACATAAATAGACGTTAATTCTTTGTTGTAAGGATCGTTTCACTATAGTAGGGGAATTCTTCGTTATGGGGACAATTTCACCACATTAGGAGTGATTACCTTGTCCTAAGAGGCATTTTACCATAGTGTAGGTTAATTTCTCGTCGCAAAGATCATTTCATAGTAATAAGGAGGAATTCCACGTTCGAGGGGCCGTTACACTACATTAAAGGTGAATTTCTTATTTTAGGGGTATGTTATCATAGTAGGATTTTATTCCTTATTATAGGGACAATTACACCATAATAGGGGGAAAATCCTCGTTGCAAGGTAATTTTACCACATTATGGTGAATTCCTCATTCCAGGGGATATTTTACCACAGTAGGGGCTCATTCCTTATTATAGGCCATTTCGATATATTAGGAAGGAATTCCTTGTTGCAAGGTCATATTTACCACATTAGGGATGGATTCCTTGTCTTAGGGAGTATTTTACCACAGTGGGGGTTAATTCCTCATTGTAGAGGCCATTTCACCGTACTAAGAGGGAAATCCTCATTCCATTGGCCATTTTACGATAGTACGAGGAAATTTCTCCTTCTAGGGGCTATTTTACCATAATAGGGGGAAGTTCTTCCTTTGAGGAGCCATTTTAATACAGAAGGAGGAATTCCTTATTCCACGGGTCATTTTACTATAGTAGGGTATAAGCGCTTATTCCAAGAGTCATCTTACTACTATAAGGGGGTTTAGTCATTCTTGGTGTTATTTTACCACAGTTAGGAGGAATTTCTTGTTCCAATAGCCAATTTACCATAGTAAGAGGGAATTCCTCGTATCAAGTGCCATTTCTTCACAAAAGGGAAAATTTCCTCGTTCCATAGTTCATTTTCTATTCTAGGGAATTCCTTATTGTAAGGGTCATTTTTACACACTAGAAGGGATTTCCTCGTTCTAATATCCATTTTACTATGGTATGAGAAAATTCCTTGTTCAAAGGGCTATATTTGGATGGAATTCCTATTTCAATGATCATTTTACTACGGTATGAGGAAATTCCTAATTCTAGAGCCCATTTTACCACATTATGAGGGAATTTCTCGTTTTCAGGAGCGATTCTACAATAATACAAGGGAAGTCCTCATTTCAGGGCCCATTTTATCACAGTAGAAGGGAATTCCTCATTCTAGAGGTCATTTTACCATAATAGGGGAATACCTTATTCAAGGTTTATTTCTCCATAATATGGGCAAATTCCTTGTTTCAAATGCCATTTCACCACATTAGGGGGGAGTTCTTCTTTCCATGGGTCATTTTGCTACAGTTTGAGGAAATTCATTATTTTAGGGGTATTTTACCACATTATAAGGGAATTCCTTGTTTTGAGAGCGACTTTATTATAGTATGAGGGAAATCCTTGTTCGAGGGAAATCCTTGTTCAAGGGACCATTTCGCCATATAAGATTGATTTTCACCTCATATAGGCTTGATTCAATATTATTAGGCTTATTTCATAATGTTTACCATTTTCATCATAATGAAGCTCAAATTTTTTGCCTATGTTTATTTTCCAAACAAACTCTTATCGTAGTAGGCTAAATTCCTCACTGCAACGCTCTTTTTTCTATATCATTACTCAATTACTCGTAGTAAGGTAGAATTTCAACATAAGAATTCTATTTTCACGAACATTGGGCTTAATTCCTCATGGAGTGGCTCAGCTCACTATAATAGGGCTCAATTCCTTGTCCTGAGGCTCATTTTAGCACACGAATACCGTTTTCAATATAATATGGCTAAATCATTACTATAATTCTCATTTCACCATACAAGTATAGTATTCATAATAACATGTCTCAATTCATCATTGTGAGATTATTTCACTATATAAGTACCATCATCACCATAAATGGACTCGATTCCATGTAGTAGGATCATTTCATCATGTAATATCTATTCTCAAATTCTATTTTGTGATGTTATTTCACATGCACCGTTTCTATCATAATAAAGATCAATTCCTCTACCTTATGATGACATTACCAAACAACTCTTACCATAATAGTGTGAAACTCCATGTCATAATTCTCATTCATAACATGACTCTAAGTCCTCATCGTAAGGCACATCTAATTGCAACCTCTATTTTCACCAATATAGGACTTAATTTCTTATTGTAAGGTCCAATTTACCTTTACACGACTTAAATCCTCATTGTAAGCCATTTAACGCATTAGTTCTAGTTTCATCATATCTCGGTTACTTGTTTTAGGACTCATTTTACTACACAACACTATTATCATCATAAACAAACCCAATTCTTCATTGCAAGTCTCATTTCTCTATAGTGTGGATAAATTAATCGTTATAAGGCTCCTTTCACCATATTAGCAACATTATAACTTAGTTGTGCTCAATTTCTTGGTATATGACTTATTTCACAAAACATGACTCTATTCTTTACCAATGCTCATTTTACGATAAGGCACCATAATCACCATAACATGAGTCAATTGGGAGTTTGAAGAGTCAATTATAAAATTCAATTACTTAATCTTTAAATATATTTCTAAATAAAAATAATCCAAATATCTACACATTTTGATAAAAAAAATTATTCAATTTAATGAGATATGTTAGTTAAACTAAAGTGTCGTTTTCATATTTGTCTTGACCATATTTGTTAATAATTGTATAGTTAATTGAGATATGATAATTAATTTATTTTTTTGTGAGTCATCCAGATTTATGTAATTTAACACAAAGTTGATGATTAATATATTTTAATATGTTTTTTTTTTGTTAATGAATAAATATTTAATTAAAATGTATGTTAGAACAATTATTCTTTAGTAATGAACATTTTAGTTGATGCCACATCTTTGTTTTGTTGACATATAATGATAATAGCACACTTAATGAGTTTTAGAAAAAAGGAAAATTATTCATAAACGATGCACATTAAAAGTGTCTTGTTTATGTTTGTTTATTGATATTTGATGATAATTGTGCAACTAAACTACATATGCCATTTAATTTTAGTTTTCCACAAGTTTAAAATAGTTAAATAGTTTAATTATGAATTGAACACTTCAATTACATATGTTGATTTTTTTTCAAATTCTCATAAATACATTATATGATAGTTTTTCTTCAAATTATTACATTATTAATTTTATTTAGTTTAATATCCATAAGAATAAAAAAATTCTTCAATATATTATAATTGGATAAAAGATATTCATTGTATTAATATTATAGATTAAATTTGATTGCTATTATTTTATTTTAATGTTGTTGGACTTTTTTTTTTTTTTTTGGTAGTTTTTTTATGGGACTCATTTTCATAAACTTCGCTTATATTCCATTGTATTATTCATCAATCGACAATGCCATTGGGCTGGAGAATGAAATTCATCCGTGTAACAACATATTTTCTTGGCTACCGCCGGTTATGTATTGGCGGGAACTGTTTTGTAAAAAAAAATGATGGGACTGTAGATTTTTTTTAATTTTGAATCTCACTTCTTTTTATATTATGGTTACTAATGCTTATTATCTACACATGCACTTATACTATTAATCACTCTATTTCATTTATTTGTTTTATATATATATATATTTTTTAATGGATTACTAATTAAACCATTATATTATTATTAAATTACGTTAAACAAAATAAGAAGAGGAAAATATACTTTCTTGAAAGAGCATTAGGTGCGGGTGACTGGATCAGGTTAGATTTGGATTCTCGATTGGGTCAGGTAAAAGTGGACAGGGGTAGGCAGCTAACGGATTCAAGAACGACCGATGTGGCAATGCTTTCATCTAGTTGCAGCGTCGGACAAAGCAAAGAGAGATATCGAGCACTAACTCCATTGGCGTCTACTCGGCTAAGGAATGCTGGAAGGCTACGTTCATAAAGTTTCATGTGGCAGTAGCGGTTAGGCTGCGACAGTAGCCAATGGAACTTCCTTGGGATGAATCGAAGCTATCAATCCAAAGCTCTCACCTTCTCTAACCTTCCTATAGTAACCAATTTCTTAGACTTTGCCCACAAAACAAGGTTTTGGAAGAAAAATCTCCAAAAGCCTAGCTTAGAACACTATGGCATGATTTTAATAATGTGGTGGTTTCAAGTGAAATACGTGATTAACCTAGTGGTGAGGTGTCCGACTTTTCCTAGTGGAGTGTTGATTTAAGTTTAGAAAGTGCTAAATTGTGACAATGTGAATATTGGGCTTTTGGGACTCATTTTAACACGAATTTGGGATTGATACTAAATTTAAGTAATACTATAGACACCTCATTTTGATAATTTTTTTTTATCAATTTGTTAATAATTAAATATTAATATTAATGCAAATATGGCTAAATTGAATGATTTTTTTTTTTTACATTTTTGAGCATCATGATTAGAAATAAAGATTAGGAAAAATAAATCAAATTAAAGGAAATAAATATAATGGATATAATATACAGGTATATAATATAGTTTTATAATATGAAAAAATTTACTGTTCATCTTCTTCTTTGTTAGGTAGCCCAACCGGCCCACTTTGAGCCCGTTTTCGGCCCACTTCTAGACCTTTTTTCTACGAACCGAAGGTAGATTTGGAAACTAGGCATGGAATAGTTTGTTTTGATATAAAAATCATATGTTTTCGTCAATAATTACTTTTTCAAATCCGGACTTCAAATTTGGGAAAAAAAACTCGTTTTTGGTACTTTCCTAAAAAAATTCAAAAATGTGTGAAAGTTGTTTTTTAGGCAATTTAATGATTTGGAACGTTACAATATGGAGGTACACATCATTATTGCATTTAATTGGAAAGTTACATTGGTTTTTATTTGGATTATTCAAATTTTGCTCAAAACATGTTTTACAAGCCTTAGATTCGTGATTGATTGATTATGAAGGTTTTGGTCTAATTAAAGCATATAAATACCCTCCTCATCTTCTATTTTAAAAAGAAAAAAGTCTGCTCTCTCCCAATACTTTTACTTTTGTTCTCAATTTTTGATTTCGTCTTGATGTTAATATTCATGTATTAATTTTAATAGATGTGATTTTAGATGTTACTCGATACTTAGTGTTATGAATAGTTGATTTTTTTTTTTTAGTATGATCTTGATTATAGTCATATAATGATATGTAGATGATGTTTACATGTTCTTGATCTTGCAAGATTGGTAAGTTTGCTTTTTAATAGTTATCGTGATATTTTATATGAGTAATGTGATGAGTGATATTATAATGTATTGTTTAGAAAAAAAATCGTTTTGACACTTAGAAAGATTGATTTTCATAAATTTGCTCAAAATTAATTTGATAGATTTAGGAATCACATAGAATTAGTTAATTTCTATTAAATCATAAAACTTAATAAAATTAAAGTGATAAGATTTTGAAATACTGAAATTAACCAACATATTAAATTTTTTTATTAAAGAGAACTATGTGTTGTTTGATCCCGATTAGTAGGTACTATTTTGAATTAATTTATTGTTCATATTGTAAGCTTTAATAATAAATTGTAAATATCAATATTATTTGTACTTATTTGTAAATGTTAATGTAAATTTTTTTTTTCGAGCATTAAAAGGATAAACATTAAATTTTAAATTTCATGTGGTAACCATATGGTTTTAACAGGTTAGCCTCTAAATCCAAAATTTATGGTTTATAAAGTTTGGTTTGTAAATCAAATTTTTCACAGACTAGTAGCTAAGTTAGCATTAACCAACCCGTTAATTCTAACTTGTAAATTTTTCCCGATTCTAATTGGGTGGTGACTCCAAATTTTTTTAAACAATTAAAATTCTTTTAATTCTTAGTCTAGGGTCTGTATTAAATGGGTTTGGGTCTAATACGGATCGGATTAAAAGAAATTAAACCGGAAATCAAAATACAGGCTCGACAACTTGGTGACTCCACTGGGGACGCTTATTTTTTAAGAGGGCTAGCCACTTGAAATTTTGAATTTAAAGTTTATCATTTATATGCTCATCCTTGTATATTATTTATACAACTATTAATTTGTAAATAGTGTACTAATTTTTTTTTCCTTTAAGTGATGCAAAAAAAAAAAAAAAAAAGGAAACTTCTATAAATAATCGCGGCATATGTTTTTAGAATTCATATTTATGTGTGCTAGGTGTGGTCAAACCTGGGCCACCTTAAATAACTTAGGAGGGAGCACCAGTAGGTCTCAGGTGTTGTGGTTACCCACTATTCGGGACACGAATTAGCCCCTCACTCTGTTTAATGTGGCCCATGGCCCATTAATCGGGGGACCTTTAGAACCGATCCAATTGCATTCATAAACATGAATTGGTGATTAAATAATAATGGGGCATACCTTAAGGAGTTACAGTTTCAAATCTTTTTAAAATCCTTCCCTTGAAAATTACTTATCTCATTTTTCTAAAGAAACAAGATTGTAACTGAAGTGAAAATCTCAAAATTACGCTATTATTAATTAGTTTTCAACTCCTACATCTGCATTCATGTGAATTGTATGTATAATATGTAACGTGAGTAATTTATTATACTTCGTAAATAATAGCTTATTGTTAGTATTATAGTCATTTGTATATAGTTCAAAAAATAAAATAAAATGCTAATCTTGTAAATTGTCCTAAAAAAAAGATAAAAATATTTTTTTGGCCCATGTAAAATAGTGTGTATGACAATGATTAAAAAAAAAAAAGAAAAATCATTTTTTTCTATTATTCCACATCTTTTCTAAATAAATCATAATAAAGTAAATACAAAACATGTATGTAAAAGTTGTAATATATAAATATATATCTATATATATAGTAGACTTATAAATATTTGTAGGGTGCAAGTAGTTTTGATCATCCTTTAGGTTATTTCTTCCTTAATTACAAGGCCTTTCATTAGAATCACTTTTGTTTCATTCTCTTATCTCTAATTTTGTCATTACGTTCTGTAAATATCGATTTTTCTCTAATCTCCATTTGTAAATATTTTTTATGAAAAAAGGTCACCATTTTTTTTATTATTCTTGTTAATTTGTAAAATAGTTTTTGGTTTGAAATAAAAAAAAGAAGAAGAAAAAAGCTGAACTTACAAATACTCTTTAGATTATAGATTGTAATACAGTGAACAAGATATTCATAGATTATACATAATTTGATCATCCATTAAATTAGTTCATCTTCTAGATAGTTATAGGTCTTTTTCAATTAGGTTAGCTCTTTTTCATAGGTTTTACATTTCTTTAATATCAAGTTTGTCCTTCTTTCAATTTGTAAATATCAAATTTTTATTTAATCTCCTTTTGTAATTTTTTTAACTTCCTAAAAATGAAAAAAAAGGAAAAAAATATTAATAATCCTGTAAATATCATAAGTTGTAAATATTAGAAATCATTTCTTTCTTTAGTTTTTAAGTAATTCTTTCAAAAAAAAAATTTTTTTCATCTTTGTAAATATTCATTGTGACCCTAAATACATTATATCCATTATCCTTTTAGTAATTAATTATTTCTAAAATATGTTTTTCTAATAAATGAAAATTTTTTCTCAAAAAAAAATGTATATCAAACTTGTAAATACCCATAGATTTATATAATTCGATCATCTATTGGATAGTTATAGGTCCTTTTCAACCAAAATTACCTTTGTCATAGGTATTCCACTCCCTTAACCTCAAGTCTATCATTCTAAATGTTAGTCTCCATTTGTAAATTTCTTTTTAAAAAAAGGTCGCCATTTTTTTTCCATTATTCTTGTTAATTTGTAAAATAGTTTTTGCTTTGAAAAGAAAAAAGAAGAGAAAATGTAATAAAATCAAAAAAATAATGAATTATCTTTCTAAATAAATTCCCACTTTAGGTTGCAAATAATCATTATAAAATGTGATTTTCAAATATTTTTTTTAAATATCCATCATTCTTTCAATAATTAATGCTTTGCTATCTCTAGAAGATAATTTTCTAATAAAATTTGAAAATAAAATAAAATAAAGGAGAATAAAAAAATTTTTTTAAACTTTTTTTCTAATAAATTTGAAAAAAAAAGAATAAAAAAGTTTTTCAAACTTGTTTTCTAACGAATTTAAAAATTAAAAAAAAAGAGAGAATAAAGTTTTTCAAAAAAATATAATAAAGCAAAATTGCTAATGGGTAATGATATTTCAAATTGTTGCCCAATGATCACTCACTTTAAGCTAAAGGCAAACTACAAATGAAAAATAGGGGGCAACCAAAAGGACTTGATGAGTCACTAATTAAGGGCATTTGTGGCTTAATTTCTATAATATAAACTCAATATAAAAAGGGCATTTAGTGAATTATCTTGAGGCAAACTGAAAGAATGGATGATTGATAATAAAAAAAATATCTCATTAGAAAAAATGTCTAGAATGATAAGAGGCAAAACAAGTCTTAAACACCAATCCTACACACTGAGAGAGGAGTGACATTTAAGAGAGGAAATAGACTCATTCCTTAAAAGGTTTGTCTTGAATTTGATACTTAGGTCAAAATGACATTAGGCATTCATTTCAATATCCTCAAACACACTTATCCCTTGCCAACCCAGTTGAGCTATTAAGGAAGTATTTTAAAAGGTAAACCTGTCAAGAACCACCCCACAATGGGGCAATTTGGAGGTTAGGTCATTAATAAGGAGAAAGAAAAGGATTAACTTATATGTGTTTGCCTTAGTCGTATCAATTCAAGGGTAATCAATTGATATAAATAATTCATCTCCTTTGAAAGGAAGAAAAGTCTCTACTTCAATACCATACACAACCCATACACTTTGAGCTATAAGCCATTCAATGAAAGATGAAGAAGCATAAATCGCCTTGGATTCATATCCCAAAAAAAAAAAGAAGAAAAAGGGATTAGAAAGAAGAAACAAGGAAAAAGTACAAGAATAAAGTAAAAAAAATGAAGAATAATCAAGCAAGGTGATTATGCTTAAAAACTGCAAGTATGCTAAAGCTCAAAACCATAAAACCCATCAAAACACAAAGTCAAAATCTACATTAATTTTATATCATAGGCCTACCCTCATCACCACCCTTTTAGAGACTCTTCAGATCATAGGAGTTGATTTATTAATGCTCTTGAAACTAAGGACAAGCGCATTATTAGTTTTCCTTAAGGGTTCTTGACTTGTAAACCGGGAGGTGTTGAAAATAAATTTCAAAATTACCTGCATATGGTATCCTTTTTTGATTAAAGCTAAAAACCAAAAGCCTATATTACGATTACGATACAAAAAACTAATAGATTGACCAATATGTATCACTTAAGCCAACCATAATTTTTGAATCCAAGTCAAATGTGTGAAAATAAGCCTAAGAGAGTGTAAGGAAGTCCTGACTAAACAATTCAAAATGAGATAACTAACCTTGGTATGAAAATCATCCATAGGGGCATGAAAATCATTTGCCCCAATTTGAAAGGTATCTGCTTCAAGTTTAAGAATTATTTGCCCCAAAGTTGAAAAACAATGCCCCAATATTAAATCAAAGTCCTAAAAAGAAAAGTTTTGCCCCAATGTTTAAAGTTTTTCAATAAGAAACCTTAAGCAATTTAGTAGTCAAGCCTAAGGCAGAAGCAAAATGAGTGATCAAGGGGCAAGCCTGATGCATAATTGATCTCAAGGATTCTTACTTGTTGGCAATCTTTCCAAAAAAAAAAAAAAGCAAAAAAAAAACTTCTCAAATGGTATTAAAAGAGAGTTTTTGAAAAAAAAAAAAAGACAGAAAGTAAAAATAATTTTTCAAAAAAATTTTCCTCAAGCTTTTTCATAAAAAATTTTTTCAAAAAAAAATGAGAGAAAGTTTTAGCTCAAAAGGTTTTCACAAAGAAAAGAAAATTAAAGAACAAAAACCAAATGAAGGCATAAGCCCAAACATTTGAAAAAAAAAAAAAAGAAGAGAAAAACGTTTTTTCTTTACCCAAAATGTTTCAATCTAGAAGATTTCATCAAGTCAATCTTAATTATTTCTTCTCAATCCTTAGGATCACTTGCTCGAAGGAATGTTGTCCTACTTTTAGGGTCACCTGCTCATAGGAGCGCACTTGCACCAAATAACAAGCTAACTCATAGGATGCTTGTCCTAAATTCGAGTCTTGTTAAAAAGAAAAGACCGAAGCCCATCCGAGTCTCTTTAAAAAGAAAAGACTCGAAGCCCATCGAGTCTCTTAAAAAGAAAAGACTCGAAGCCCATCCGAGTCTCTTTAAAAAGAAAAACCCAAGCTTATCCGAGTCTTTTAAAAAGAAAGACCCGAAGCCCATCCGAATCTTTTAAAAAGAAAAGACCCGAAGCCCATGAGTCTTGTTAAAAAGAAAAGACCTGAAGCCCATCCAAGTCTTATTAAAAGAAAAGACTCGAAGCCTATCCGAGTCTCCTTAAAAAAAAAAAAAAGACCTGAAGCCCATCCAGTTTCCCTAAAGAAAAAGAAAAAACCAGAAGCCCATTCCAGTCTTGTTAAAAAGAAAAACCCGAAGCCCATCGGAGTCTTATTAAAAAGAAAAGACCCGAAGCCCATCCGACTCTCTTTAAAAAGAAAAGACTCGAAGCCCATCTAACTCTCTTTAAAAAGGAAAGACCTGAAACCCATCCGAGTCTTGTTAAAAAGAAAAGACCCGAAGCTTATCCGAGTCTCCTTAAAAAATAAAAGGACTCGAAACCCATCCGAGTCTCCCTAAAGAAAAAGAAAAAACCTGAAGCCCATTCGAGTCTCCCTAATGAAAAAGAAAAAACCCAAAGCACATCTAAGCAAAATGCCAGCTCAAGGAGCGCGTTTGAGACAAAACACATAGGCCAGCTCAAGGAGTACAATTGTACCGCATCTAAGCCAAATGCCAGCTCAAGGAGCGCACCGGTGCCTCATCTAAGCCAAACGCCAGCTCAAGAAGCGCGTTTAGGACAAAGCATAGACCAGCTCAAGGAGCGCCTCTCCAAGTCAAGTGCTAGCTCAAGGAGCACACCTATACCGCATCTAAGCCAAATGCCAGCTCAAGAGTGCACCTGTACCGCATCTAAACCAAATGCGAGCTCAAGGAGCGCGTTTGGGACAAAACATAGGCCAGCTCATGGAGCACTTCTCCAAGTCAAGTGCCAGCTCAAGGAGCACACCTGTACCGCATCTAAGCTAAATGCCAGCGCAAGGAGCACGTTTAGGACAAAACATAGGCCAGCTCAAGAAGCGCCTATCCAGGTCAAGTGCCAGCTCAAGAAGCATACCTATACCACATCTAAGCCAAACGCCAGCTTAAGGAGCGCATTTGGTACAAAACATAGGCCAGCTCAAGGAGCGCCTCTCCAGGTTAAGTGCCAGCTCAAGGAGCGCACCTATACTACATCTAAGCCAAATGCCAACTCAAGGAGGGCGTTTGGGATAAAACATAGGCCAACTTAAGGAGCGCCTCTCTGGGTCAAGTGCCAGCTCAAGAAGCGCACCTGTACCGCATCTAAGCAAATGTCAGCTTAAGGAGTGCCTCTCTAAATCAAATCACAAGGCCACTTAAGAAGCAACCCAATTCAAAAGAGTTTGAGAACATGAATCACCTCCGCTTAAGAAGTAACCTAGTTCAAGAGGGTTTCAGAACATGAATCACTTCCGCTCAAGAAGCAACATAGTTCAAGAGGCATTCAGGACATGAATCACCTCCGCTCAAGAAGCAACCCAGTTCAAGAAACGATTCAGGACATGAATCACCTCCACTCAAGAAGCAACCCAATTCAAGAGGCGTTTCAGAACATGAAGCATCTTCGCAGAACATGCGAAACTTTTCAAGAGTCTTTTCAAGCTTAAGGACCGCTAGCTCGGTGAAGCGCCTACCTTCTTTTTTTTCAAGCTTAAGGATCGCTAGCTTAGAGGAGCACCTTATTTCTTTTCAAGCTTAAGGATCACTAGCTAGGTGGAGCACATTCCTTCTTTTCAAGCTTAAGGATCGCTAGCTCAGAGGAGCGCCTCCCTTTTTTTCAAGCTTAAGGATCGCTAGCTTGGTGGAGCGCTTTCCTTCTTTTCAAGGTTAAGGATCGTTAGCTCGGTGGAGCGCCTTCTTTCTTTTCAAGCTTAAGGATCGCTAGCTCGGTAGAGCACCTCCTTCTTTTCAAGCTTAAGGATCGCTAGCTCGGTGGAGCGCCTTCTTTCTTTTCAAGCTTAAGGATCGCTAGCTCGATGGAGCACCTTCCTTCTTTTCTTTCAAGCTAGCTCGGTTGAGCGCCTTCCTTCTTTTTAAGCTTAAGTATTGCTAGTTTGATGGAGCGCCTTCCTTCTTTTTTTTCAAGCTTAAGGATCGCTAGCTCGGTGGACCGTCTTCCTTCTTTTCAATCTTAAGGATCGCAAGCTCGGTGGAGAGCCTTCCTTCTTTTCAAGCTTAAGGATCGCTAGCTCGGAGGAGCGCCTTCCTTCTTTTCAAGCTTAAAGGATCGCTAGCTCAGAGGATCGCCTTCCTTCTTTTCAAGCTTAGGGATCACTAGCTCAGAGGAGCGCCTTCCTTCTTTTCAAGCTTATGGATCGCTAGCTCAGAGGAGCGACGTAGTTAAGGGAGCATATCAGAACATGAAAAGCTTTCACCCCGCTCAAAAAGTGTGAGTTCCAGATAAGTTAATATCAAAATGAGGTCTATTTTATCTTTGTGATAAGGTTTTGACAAACCTCACCACAAAGAGGGGCTGCTGTAGACACCTTTTTTGACAATTTTTTTTTGTTAATTTGTTAATAATTAAATGTTAATGTTAGTGCAAATATAGCTAAATTGAAGGATTTTTTTTTTTTTTTTACATTTTTGAGCATCATTATTAGAAATAAAAATTAGGAAAAATAAATCAAATTAAATGAAATAAATATAATGGATGTAATATACAAGTATATAATATAGTTTTATAATCTGAAAAAATTTACTATTCATCTTCTTCGTTGTTGGGTAGCCCGACCGGCCCACTTTGAGCCCATTTTCGGCCCACTTCCAGACCTTTTTCCTACGAATCGAAGGCAGATTTGGAAACTAGGCATGGAATAGTTTGTTTTGGTATAAAAATCACATGTTTTCATCAATAATTACTTTTTCAAATCCAGACTTCAAATTTGGGAAAAACTTGTTTTTGGTACTTTCCTAAAAAAATTCAAAAACGTGTTAAAATTATTTTTTAGGCAATTTAATGATTTGGAACGTCATAATATGGGAGGTACACATCATTTATTGCATTTAATTGGAAAGTTACATCGGTTTTGACTTGGATTATTCAAATTTTGCCCAAAACATTTTTTACAAGTCTTAGGTTCGGGATTGATTGATTAGGAAGGTTTTGGTCGAATTAAAGCTTATAAATACCCTCCTCATCTTCTGTTTTAAAAAACAAAAAAAGGTCTGCTCTCTCCCAATACTTTTAATTTTATTCTCAATTTTTTATTTCGTCTCGGTATTCATATTTATGTATTAATTTTAATAGATGTGATTTTAGATGTTACTCGATAATTAGTGTTATGAATAGTTGATTTTTTTTTTTTTTAGTATGACTTGATTATAGTCATATAATGATATGTAGATGATGCTTACATGTTCTTGATCTTGCAAGATTGGTAAGTTTGCTTTTTAATAGTTATTGTGATATTTTATGTGAGTTAATGTGATGAGTGATATTATAATGTATTGTTTAGAGAAAAAAATCATTTTGATACTTAGAAAGATTGATTTTCATTAATTTGCTCAAAATTAATTTGATAGATTTAAGAATCACATAGAATTAGATAATTTATATTAAAACATAAAACTTAATGAAATTAAAGTGATAAGATTTTAAAATACTGAAATTAACCAACATATTAAAATTTTTCATTAAAGAGAACTACGTGTTGTCTTATCCCGATTAGCAGGTACGTAGGCATCTCAGGGGCGACATAAAAAAAAAAAAAAAAAAACCTTTTTTATGTCTATTTTGAATCAATTCATTTTTCATAGTGTAAGCTTTAATAATAAATTGTAAATATCAATATTATTTGTACTTATTTGTAAATGTTAATGTAAATAATTTTTTTTATTCCTTAAAATTGCAATAATAACTTGTAAATGTTACAATTTTTAAATTTTTTTTATTTTTGAGCATTAAAAGGATAAAATTTAAATTTTAAATTTCAAGTGGTAACCATATGGTTTTAATAGGTTAGCCTTGAATCCAAAATTTCTAGTTTATAAAGTTTGGTTTGTAAATCAAATTTTTCGTAGACTAGTAGCTAAGTTAGCATTAACTAACCCATTAATCCTAACTTATAAATTTTTCCGATTCCAATCGGGTAGCGACTCTAAATTGTTTTGAAAAATTAAAATTCTTTTAATTCTTAGTCGAGGGTCCGTATTAAATGGGTTTGGGTTTAATACGGATCGAATCAAAAGAAATTAAACCGGAAATCAAAATCCAGGCTCGACAAATACCTTTTAATTAAACTAGATATTTGCACTTTAAAGAACGTTTGGAAACTTAATATATCTGTCTAATGCCTATAGAATGCAAATTCGCATCATATATTGACAATTTTGGAAAGTAGAATATTGACTTTTCTCAATCTTCCAGCCTTGATTTAACTAGCAAAACCTTAAATTGTTTTGCAATTTGGCATAGAATTGAAGTACTCTATGCCTACTTTGTAATTTACTATTAATTTAGTGAAATTGCAAAGTTAAAGTAGCCAAAATAGCCTTAGAGTAGCTTGCTTAGGCATTTATGGGTGGATGGAGGAAGAAAATGAGCTAACATCATCATGATGCGGCCATGGGCCTATCACAGGCTTCCACTATCCCTGCAATGACAAAAAATGAAAAGGCACTTTGGGACTTTCCTCAGATTTAAACCTAGAATCTCTTACTTGTAATGTATGTGTCTTATCATATAGGTTGTTACCTTATGCTTTGCTAATGTTTGCATAGAAAATGGGAAAGGAAGGAAATAATAATATAGTTTTCAAAAAAAATTACAAAAATACCACTATGATGAAAATATTCCCAGTTTTAGGCAAGTTGACCTCATCTCTTCAAGAGACGAGATCGATCCGTAAAAATTAGGATCCTGTCTCTTTAAGAGATGAAGTTGGCAGGCATAAAATTTGCCTGCCATCATCTTCTTCCTCATTTCAACACAGACGATCAAAGGAGTAAAAAAACCCTTAAAATCACAATTCTAAAACCCTAACCAACAAAACATATTTTGACAAACCTAGTCAATATCTAGAATAGTTTTGATCATTAGGCATTGTAGAAGTCATAATTTCGCGAAATAGTAAAGGAATTCGTGAGAAAATCGACAGATTTTCGTACGTCTAACTCCACAAGTGAGTGTTTCGCATTTTCACCTAATTTTTTTATGATTATTAATGTTACATTGTTGATTATTGGGTATTGAATATTGGGTGTTGAGATTCTATATTCTATCAGAAGGCGTTGTTGAATATTGCTGTGGTTTTTTTTTTTCGACAATTTGACTTGGAATAAAGTTATGAATTTTTTTTTTTTTTGAATTTTTTTGTCAAATGGTGAAGTACATTGAATGTTAGATGGGTGTTGTATGTAGTGTTGGATGAGTTGTATTATAGAGTGATAATGTGATTTGTATGCTAACCGTATGTGCTATTGATGCTGCCTTATAGACAATGTTTGATGTAATTATGATTATACTCCATAGTTTTTAAATTTAGGAATCAAATTATGAAATCATATATTGTTATATATCATACACATTGATCGTCTACTATTATAAGAGTAGGGTGGATATAGTAGCATTAGCAAATATGTTTGAATATTATGAGAGTGCAATAAATAAGTCATGATGTGAATTTATGCAATCACCCTATGTTTTATGAGATGATAGGGTAGCATTCACTTCATGCTAGGACGTACATTCTACTGCTACTTGGGAGGTTTATTGCTATAGGAAAATCATCTAATTTGGTTCATGTGATGTACATCTAGCTGCTCGATGACTTAGAGAGAGCATGCTAGTACGTATGGGGAGCAGCTTCATTAGCATGGCTATATAAGAAGCTATGCATGGCTGCTCACATCGAGACAGGTGACATAGCAGGACCCATTGTCATCCTGCAAATTTAGGCTTGGAAGCACTTCCCACACATTGCCCTACTACGTCGACAGATCACAGTAGTTCCAGCGGGTGCCTATTCATCAGTTATTGGGGTGCTACGTTCAATGTCACTCAATCCCCCACACATTAGCTGTTTGAGTAAAAGGGTATTTCAATAGGCATATCCCCATCCAAGTGTCGTTTTATATGTTCTATGTGTTCACATGTGTATAATTTCATTGTTTTTACTAATGTATAGTACATTTTTTTGTTGAACAGGTTGTTTAGGACCCCTACTATGTTATTATGGATTCTCTGCCTACCTAATTTTGGACTAGGAGTGATATATGGCGTACACGAGTTCTCCTGGTTTACTTTCACATTGTCGAGTATTACTATCCAGACATAGTGCTTAAACTATTAGGTGGTTTCCAAGGGATCCCTAACCCTCCAGCTGATATGAGAGCCCTACATGAGCTGGACTTACGAGATTGTTTCGAGTGAAACTGGGCGGCAGAGAAAGCCAGGTGGATAGTAAAGTAGGATGGCAGGAACGATCACATTGTTGAGCTGCCAAATATCCTTACTAGCACGTCTGGAGATTATTTTGATTGGTACCATACGATCACGAGTCGCAGGATCAATCATTCAAGGATTATTATTCGATATATGGTAAGTTTAACGACTACATAAGCTATATATGAATATATATTGTGTTCGGTATTCAGTGATCTAAATGTTTTCTCTCGCTTGCAGGCAGATTTCATTTACAGAGTCCTCAACATGCCAGTAGAGAAAACTTCTACCACTGCATGAGATGTCATTTGTGCTATGGAAGAGTTCATAGGTTTAATTTTAATGATCCAGCACTCGCACTTGTCCAACACCGGCGCTAAAGGAGCCATAGCCTTAGCCTACATAGAGACGAAGGCCATATAGAGAGAAGCATGGGCGGGGATGGGGTCAGAGTCAAGAGCGAGGGCAAGTCTGAGCTTTAGATGTCAACGACGAGCCTTTGCCTTCGCATGTACCCATACCTGATGAGCTTAGGCCTTCACAGTTTCATCATTTTGAGCCGGGTCCATCCTCATCATCATATGCTCATCTGAATGAGACCCTAATACCAGACATCTCATACACCAAGTTCCACACCCCCCCTCCCCCCTCTTTCTGCATAAAAAAAGCCACCGTTACCGCCACATGATATGGAGGAGGGATTCATCTAGGTAGATCTAGACCCTGTCCCATTTCGTCCTTATAGTATTGGTGGTGGAGATGGGGATGAGACGCTCACACAGGTTGATCCATCTATGGAACATCCCCATCGGGATATCTATTAGTGTACACCATTCCCTCAGACTTTTATCAGGTGGGGACGAGGGAGGTGGGGCACCCAGTAGTAGAGATTACATAGATTTTTATCTTTTATGATTGTTATATATAGATTCTTATCTTTTATGTTTCTTGTACGTAGAATTTTCATATACTTTTGTTGTAAATAATAGAACATTAATGCAATCATTTCATATTATGTTTTATGAGTTTTTTATTATGCTTGTGATGAAAAGGCTTCACAAAACTATTGTGATTGAATGGATCGGTTTTGCAAATACAATTATGGTTGAGTTATGAAGTGTAAAAGTTAGTAGATGAAAGATTTATATAGCTGATTGTGTATGATTTTGACATATTATAATAACTAATATAAAAAGCGAGTGATTTATGAGATATGTGGGGAGCTAGCATTAGGGAAGTGAATTTTAATTGATCTTATCTCTCAAAGAGATGAGGTTAACTCACCTAAAATTGGGATTATTTTCATTCTAGTGGCATTTTTGTAATTTAAAGAAAACTATATTTTTATTTTCCTTTTCCCTAGAAAAATGTTTTAAAGCTTAAAGCCCAGGCCCATTTAATTAATTAGCTTGTGATGGGCCATATGAATGGATATTTATCTAAATAGGTAATAAAATTATATTGTATTAAACCCAAATAATCTTTCTAATAAAATTTTCATGTAATTTTTATGCCTTAAAATGTGTTGATTTTAGGTTCAATACAATATTTTATTTTTATTATATACAAAAATATATATATATGTAAGCTTTATTAGGCTAAGATGGGGTATTTACAATAGTGTAGGGACCGACATGCACTAATCTCAATGCTAGTGTAAACTTCGAGAATTTTCATACCAGTAGAAATAGATAAAAATATAAATATAGTAAATAGAAGATCAATGTATGACTCAAAAAAAGACCCTAAAATAAGACTACAAGTAGTCATGAGCCTGTATATATCATTAAATCCTAAAACAAAGTCCTTTAGATAGTAATAACTACCAAAGATAAGATTTTAATGGGTATCGAAAACTCAAGATATGGAAATAATTTAGATAAGATTTCAAATTTATTAAAGAGTAAATAATTGATAAAACTTATAGTTAGAAAACGATAGTTTAAGAATGAATCATTAGGGTTATAAATATATAATAAGAACAAAAAAACAAATCCATAACTAACAATCTAAACTCTAAATAAATATTTGGATCACACCATTGTTCTAGTTAGGGAATTCTAAAGCCATTAGAGACTTAAACCAAAATTAGCTTATGGAGCTTAGAAAACCCTAATCACAAGAGATAAAACCCAAAAAATAATTAATCGCACAAACTTAAATATGAACTCGATAACAACCTAGAAAACTTAAAGAAGCTTTATATAAAATTTTGGATATAGAACTCCTAAATAACTAACATATTTGTACATGTATAGCTTAATAAATCATCTTAAAACTAAGAAAACTAATTAATTAAATAATATTGTATTAATTAACAAACAATTCAATGCAAGTTGTAAAAGATATGTGGCCAAAACTTTCTCAAATTTTGCACAATCAAAAACCATGAAAAACTTATCCAATTTTGCACTAAAAAGAGTCAACTTAACTAAGCTTAACCAGTGAAGTTACTCCAAATGAGATGCCCTATTTAATGCAGCCATACCAAGATAACAAAGAAATCGGTGGAGAAATTTGTGCCATTTCGGCCAAGAATTGCAGCTCCCCTTGCTTATGAATATATATATTTATTCACTCCAAACAAAACCCTTAATGCACACCAAAACAAACTAAAAAACAACATAAACACTCCATCCTAGTTCAAAACAATAACAACAAATACACAATACAACTCCATTAAAACAAAGCTCCAACAAGATCAATACAAGCTTAGGGAAGGAACAAACAAGGTAAGAAATTCTTGTTAAGTTAGTCTATATGTTAAACATTAGTTTAAACAATATTTCTATCAATCTTGGTTTGTATCAAGCTCTAGGGTAGAGTGTAACACCTTCATATCAACTCAAACAAGATAATATCTGTCACGCCCCAAAAAGTACCTAAAACGCAACAGTCCACCACACTCAATATTTAAACTTAAGTATGACATCCTCAGTCATCCCATAAGTTTAGATATCGGACATAAGGTGTACTTGCACAATTTTTAGGATCACACTTTAAATCGAATAGTCTTAAGAAGGCATATAATAGCATTAAGAATAGAAATCACAACAAGATAAACAAGTTTAAGTCTTTACAAATGTCAAGGGGGCATACCCCTGCAAAAATAATAATAGACGTCTATCCAGTCTAAAACCATATTACACCATTAGGGTTTATGTTAAAGAGATTTTTCTAGAAGCTCACGCCTCTAGCTAGGTCCCGACTATCACGCCCGAGGGTATTCTAATAATAATCAAGAACCACTCGATTACCATTATTAGTTTACCTTCTAGGAATGACATGATTTTCAAAAACAAGATCTTTTAGTTGCTTGGATGGAATAAACAAACATATATAAGATGTAAACTAGTAAACTACTTTCACAACTATAATATTACAGATCATATACTTTATAAGTCCTTACAACTATAGCTGATGATTCTAGTGCACTTAAATGTATCACAAGTCTATTACAGATATAGATATGCTAACCCTATACTAAACTTTAAACTTCTGGCTTCTAATCTCTTACGGGACCATGCTCCTGCTAGCAATGAGCCACGGTCGCAGAGTGAACCTGAAAGGACTGTGGGAGTGTGAGCTAAAACACAAGCTCAGTGAATAACCAGAACTCATTACATATATCATACAAGTTATTTAACAATCATATGAAATGCATCAATCACACAAATGAACATTACAAGCTTGGATAACCCGGAATCCAAAAGGATGAAGGTTTACGCCCTCCCATCGGGGTTGAAGGATCACAATCTATGGTCCACCTACCAGGAGAGACTTAAGCTTTCAGGAAATAATAATCTCAAATTTAATTATCTCTTTAAGCTTATCATGTTTCATTATTTATTTCCTGTTTAGCTTTAGAAACTCCACTAAGTGTTAGTTATTCCCACGTAATACCATAAGCGGCATCCTTCGTTTACCATGTAGTTCCTATGGTATTAACAGAACAAAAGTAATCTTGCAATTAACTACTAGCTCTCTGGCCTAGATAATTCAAACATTACCAGAGATTCAAGAAACTAACACGTAGTAGGCTACCACTTACTCAATGCTTTTTATGCATAGTATGCAATGCATGATTATTTTCCATTATGGTACCAGTAGTCTTTAGTCAATTTAGGTGTGATCAAGCAATACAGACACTCAATTAGATACTACATACATTACCAGATACAGGCAATTGTGTTATCACTTATTTTAGAGTGACATGGCAATCAACGAAATACAATACATAACTTTCATATTTCAAACAGATCACCAATTTTCATTATCTTTTTATTTAAGGTTCACTACTAGTACAAGCACAACCAATGTAATAAGACTGAGTCACTCACCTACCCATCCTATTTAATCGTAGTAATTTTCAAGTAGGTCCTCCCCAATACCCGAGTCACCTATTGAGATAAATAATATAAATATTAAAATTCCAGACTATACAAATTAGTTTTTATGAATATTTAAGTGTCCTATTGATTGGTTGGGTCTCTGTTTTATTCTTAGCTAACTCTTCCGAAATAGCTTTAAGTTCTAAATTCTTGTACTCTCAATTTTCTTTTAAATTACTTAATAAATTCTTCTTATAGAGTATAGATGTTCCTATACTCACAAATTTGGAGTATTTAAGTTTCCATTATTATCTATTTATATATAAATATTCTAGTATACTTAGTATTCACTAACTCATAATTTATACATATATATATATCTTACTATGAAAACATATTTGCTAATAAAAGAATTTATTAACTTAATTATAACTATTTTCAAAATTATTTTCTCTTCTCATAAGCATTAATAATTATCGTCAATAATAGCACCAAAAATAATTATAATATCAATAATACTAATAACAATAATGATAACAATAATAATAATAATAATAATAATAATAATAATAAATTTCCGAAAATAGATTATTATTCCATCACATTAAGAATTATACTAATTGTCTTATATATTTTAATTAATATTATTACTAATAATTTTAGTTTTATATCCATATTTATTATTATTTCAAAAATAATATTTTCGAAATTCTAAAAATTCTTTTAATAATATTAAGGATATTAATAATTAGAAATCTATTATGCAGAAATTACTTAACAAAGTAATTTATATTTCTAAAGAAAATTTCTTTTTAGATTAATAATAATAGATTAAATATTTAAACATCCTATATTTAATAAAGTCAGAAAAATAATAATATTTTTAAATTTAAATAAATAACTTTCGGATTTAATATTATTATATTATAATATTATTATTACTATTCCAGAAAAATAATTAAATGCGGGAAAAATAATAAATATTCTAAAATCATTTAAATTAAGTACGCCCGTACACCGTTTCTGGCCGAGGGTTACACGGGTTGAGTACGCCCGTACAACGTGCTGGCTGAGGGGTATACGGGTTAAGTACGCCCGTACAACGTGCTAGCTGAGGGGTATACGAGTTAAGTACGCCCGTACAACCAGACTGTGCTCATCGGGAAGCACTGTTCATCGTCTTCCCCGATGAGCCGCGGCCATTTCCGGCGAATCCCGACAATAAAACGTCGAGATTTTGGATCTAAAAGACTCCTAGGGACCTAATTAGCTTAAATATCCAAGAATCATAACTTAAAAACAACATGTTATCCATGATTTCAAATCATCAAGCTCGGTTAGGGTTTAGAAAGATTACCTTCGTTGTGACCTCTCGATGAAATTCGAAGCTCCTAGTGGCCTTGGTTAGCTTCCTAAGATGTCTAAGAGTCAGTCTCAATCTTTAAAATTGAAAGAAAACTCGCGGAATGAGAATCACTTACCTCAAGCTCGTTTTTTTAACGTTTTTCCAGATTTTTGTTCGAATTCTTGAACTGGGTTTGTTCAAGCGTTTAAAAATCGGTTCTTGGGTTGGTTCTACTCCTAATGAGATGTAGATGAATTCTGGAAAGTTTGGACGAGTTTGGAGTTCATTTGCTTAGCCGTCCGAGTTCGTTTGTATATATATTATATATATATATAAATGTAGTGCAAGTTTCCAGCAGCGTTCCTTCCTCAAATCTGCACGAATTGTTCTTGTTTGTTGTCCATTCCATTCCCTTGTTGATTGTCATAAATATGAGGGATGATTTGGCCGATTTGCATTGGTTGAAACTAAATTTATATTGACTTTAACTTTGTTTAGGTGAAGGATTTTCGGCTCACTAAAAATAAGAAGATCCTAGCCCTTCACTCCAAATGGAAACCGTCTCCAGCAAGCTGAGATTACTATATATATATATATATATATATATATAGTTAGATGTTATTTAGTTAAGTTTTCGGGTAGTTTATTACACAATTAGGGTATATTTTAGCTTATATATGTAAATGTATATGTACAAAGGTCGTAAATGAATCCTACAAAGTGTTTAGTTTAACAAAAAGTACAAATTTAAGCTTTAATAGTACGTATCTAATTGTTTAAGAAAAATTTATCCTACGCGATTTAGATTTTATAAGCTTTTCGGGTCAATTTTCGTTTCAGACTCCAAGGGCTTTAGAAAACCCTAATTTGATTATTGGTATGATTCAATTCTGTATTTGAGGTCTAGATCTCAAGATATACATCAGTTTATGTTTTGATTAGGTATTTATAATCCTAACAGTTTACCTAGATATCACAATTTCCTAACTAAAACCCTATTAAATCATTTATGTAATATTACTACTAATATATAGGCTATACTAGTTATATATATTGGATTTGGATATTCACTATGAAATCTTATCAATGTAGTTTATTACTGACTAAAACTCTCAAATTTTAGGGTTCTAATGCAAATATAGGTTCATTACTATACCTTATTTTAATTCCCGATCTCTATTGAATACTAAGGTAATCACTTAATATCCATATTTAGGTTTTTCCTATATATTCTGTCTGTTTGACAAGGATTCGGGTTTAGGATTTGAAGTTTTCTTTGATCACAACCTGAATTATTAACTCGGAATACGAAATCTTGTTTTTGGAAACAATTGGGGTCAAAGAAGTCCTTTTATAAAGTCTATGAGTCTTAAACCGATCAAATTTAAAGTATCTATCTAAACTTATAATTTCTAATTAACTCTTAGGGTTACTAGTCAACTAATAATTTCTAATCTAGGGTCGTATCGTATGGTGGAAGTTTTCGGGGTTTACACCGACTTCTTCAAAAGCTCCTTCATCCAAAAGATAACCCTGTGAAAAGTGTTCTCTTGGAACACCCAAAAATGGGAACACCACAACAAAACTATCAGGGTGTAAGCTAATTAATGAGATTCATTTCCAAATTTTAATACTCAACAACAGTATATAACAGACAAGTTATTAGCAACCATATGAAATGCACAAACACATGAGCATACAATACATAAGACCGTCCGGAAATCTTATGTTAAATGGATTTAAGCTGTCCATTCTGGGTCAAGTGTTTCAGGCCCATACGACCAACATTTAAATTTTTCTCACTTCTTATTGTGGCTGATACAGGTGTCCACCCACACATATTTTCACTTTCGGCCTATACGCCAACATTTGAGTTTACAGGCCCCTCGTTGCCCAATTATTATGCCTTCTTCCCACAAAGGTATAATAACCTATGTAATGTGACTCACATATGGTATGCATGGTTGATTTGATTATAAGATTATGGCATATTAATTTAACAATTTATGGGTGATCATAGAGATTTTAGAGAGATTAAGTCTATACCATGTCATACAAATAATTACCACAAGCTCATTTCGATATTCTTATCATCAATTCACCCATGTAGCAATCATATTCATACAATCAATTTTATCTTATTCTAATTATAATGTCGCTATGGTTACAAGCACATGCATGAGCACAACTATTTAAGAAATGAACTCACTCGGCCATGAAGAGAAATCCACTAGTCGTAGTAGTCCTTGGGGAGTAGAAATCCATCCTCCAAATCACCTAAGTACAAGGAATACCCTCAATGAGTATTTCTCATAAAGCTCTAATAAACTTAACAATTCTATTTACTAAGTTCGTCAATTTTCACCTAAGATGAAGTCCTAACTTAAAATGGTCATATCTAACTCAATTTAACTCGGAATTGCGCATATTATATATTGATTTCTATCTACTTCGAAATATCTATCCATTTCCTAAGTTAAATAAAACATACAAGGTCATTTGAGGGTTGAAAAACCACTATACAGCAAGGTTACGAAAATTCCAGTTTTGAGTTATTATTGAAAATTGTTACTTTTGTTCCATTTAACTTTTTAGATCAACTTATATTGGCTCTGTACTTGTAAAGAGAACTTCTAGCCAAAGATAAAGAATTTAAATACTTATATAATCATCAAGATATCATCTAAATGAAAATTCTAAGAATCTACTTTTGTAAAAACCGAAATTTTGAGTTAAAACTCTTTTTCTTGTTTTGAGAAAAATCCTTTGCTAAAACTAACATGACTCAATGAAAATAATTTTCTTATGTCACCTATTATCAAAGCATTCCATTTTCCACATAAAACTCTTGTTTTGGAGTCTAAAATAAGGTTTTCAAAATTCATTTCTTCCAAAATCCGAATTTCTTCCTTGAGTTTTAGAATGAAAATAAGACCTAGACTTGTCTTTCACAAAACTCTCTATTTTAAAAATACCTTTTAGGAAAACTCATCTAAACTTATGAAAATCCAATCCTTAGGATATCTATACCAAGAACCCTTTATATTTTTGTCTAAATCTTCATTTTGGGGTTAGATAATAGGTTTTAAAAATGGGTCTTGGCTTAGATCCGAATTTTCAAAAATTGTTTTTGAACATATCTCTTGATAAAATCCATCAAGACTCATGAAAAATCATCCTTTACATATGTTATTTTAAGAGCCTCCATTTCTTAAATAAAATCTTCATTTTTGAGTTGTAAAACATGTTTTTAAATCATGTCTTGGCCTAAATCCGAAAATGAGATTTTTATTTTGAAAATTATCTTTGATTCTTGTAAAAAGAAATCTTGATGATATACATCCACTAAACCTTCATTTTTTCAACTAAAACTCCCATTTTGAGACTTGGAAGAGGGTTTTTAAATATAGGTTTTTAAATATACGTTTTGTCAAGATACGAATTTCACTATTTTTATTCAAGTTCAAATCTAAGATCTACACATAATATGAGCATAGCTATAAAAGAAATACATGGTAGTAAGCTCTAAACCTATAGATCTAAACATAAACATAACCAAAGCTTCATAAAAATTAAATCTACAAAATATAATACAAATATGAAGATAATAAAGTCTTAAAGACAACAAATATAGCAATATTATTATAGATCATCAACAAGAGGAGTGTTTCAAAGTTTTGGCATCATCATCTCTAGCCTTTAGGCATTATAGAGAGTCCTTTGATGCATGAAACCTTCATATGATCAACCTATAGTGTCTATGGAAGCTTAAGAAGAAGATTTACTCAAAGGATCTTCATAAATGAAGTGTGGAAGCAAGAAATAGAAATGGGGCAGCTTGTATTCTTTTGCAAGAACAAGGGAAAGAAAGGAATAAAAAGGGGAAAAAGAGAATAAATGAGGTAAGGTTTACAAAGAGAGAAAAGGTGTGAATAAAAGGCATTAAATAGATAGAGGGAGTGTATTAATGTGTGTTAATTAACTGAAAGAAAAAATAAATAAAACAATGGCAGATTTGGAGGGCTGCACGTGAATCTCAAGGAGGAGAAAGAGAGAGAGAGTTAATTTGTAACTTACATTTTTGAAAGTGTAACTCGTGTCACTTAATGTGCTAACTAAAGAGACTTTAATTCATTAAATAAATTATTAAAATAAAAGAAATGTGGCTGTTTTGGAGAGTATGGTCAGCTGCCATGCATTGAAAATAGAGTGTAGAATGAGTGAAAGAAAACTTGAATAATGTGTAGAAGTGACAATTGAAGTGTACTTGAAGTATGGGTTGAAAAAGTGCTTTTTATTAGGAAAATACATAAAATAAATTAAGAAAAATATTTTTAAATAAGTAGCATAATTTTTATAAATAAAATTAAAAATTTAATTGAAATATTTTAGTATTTCAACAAATATGTTACCGGTACGGCCAAAATATGCTTATATAAGCTATAACTGATATTTTTAGATTCCGAAAAAATATGAACTCGATAGTTTTGAAATCCTTATGAAAATGCGAGTCTAAAAATATTAAAGATATATTTTTAATTTTTAGAGCCCGGGACACGCTTTCCAAAAACAGTATCCAATCAGGTTCGAAATAAACCAATCTGATATTTTTAAGAAATCAAATATTATTACGGACTATTCAACCCACTTTACTTAATTTTCGACTTCTCGATTTAGGAACACGGAATTTCTGAATCTAAACTGTAGGGTTAAACTTGAGATCTGTCGACTTAAGGTTTCTGGTTGACTTCCCAGCTTAGGGTTAAGGCTTAAGATTACTTTAAAAACCAAGGGCTTACAATATCTAATCTTGAAACTCCATTTATGCATTATGGTATATGTAGAAGGTAGAAACTATGTAGTATGACGATTAAAAGAAAATATATGAAATGATATGTCATGTATAATACATGTGAAGTATAGAAAAACTCTTAGAAATAGTTTAAATACAAGTATAATATATAATTATAGTATAAGAAAAATAAGTTATGAATTGAAGAAAAACAAGGAAGAAGATAAACGGTGTCTACACCGGTCTTATGCCGGCAGATTAAGTGCCCAACGCTAGCAGTGTACGTAGGATAGCTCAGCGGTGTTCGCAACAGTGTGCACTGAAATAGAAGCTATGTAAATTTTTTTTTTACGTAAAACCAATGAACACTGGCGGCGTACGTTATAATATTAATGACCTGCAAAGCTAGTGTACCCTCAAACAAATTATATGTAAAAATTACATGAACACCGACAGTTCAAAATTCAATACCGGCATACATGCAAATTTTCTCTGCACAAAATTTGTTCTCATGTAACAGATTACGTATGTGTGTGTGTGTGTGTGTAAGAATAAGAACAAAAGATAGAATTTATAAATATATATATATAATAATTTAAGAATACTAAGATTAACAATCCTTAAGTATTAAACTTTGCTATTGTTATAAGTTAAAAACATTTTTTTTCATACTAAACAAATAGATTAAATCATAATAATTACCCGATAACTATCTTATATAGGTAAATATACAAGAAAGGAAAATGTAATTAAGCAATAATTAAGAACAATGTAATTCCCATAAATGATAAATAATAACATAAAATGAGATCAAGAGAAACACGATGAAAATAAATGATAAAAAAATAAACATTAGTTACCATAATGGGTTAAACTAAGGAATGATATAAAAGTAATAATAATAGTAATGATAAAATACTGATTTACTAAATACAAACTCTACAACTACTCGATAAAATGAAATTTCTTAAGATCAAGACAAGAAAAATGAAAATAAATATTAAATAACATACATGTTGGCATATCATCAATTTGTCTAAAACATCAAAACTCTACTTCTACTCAACATCCACATCAACTAAACTTATATTTAAACAAAGTATGAAAGAAATCAACTTTACTTACTTATTTAACTACTATTATCAACCAAAGCTTCTCTTTCCTCTTTCTTAGCCTAATTCTTACTCCTCTTTGTCTCTTAACTTGATTCTTGCCTGAAGATCTTGTGTGTTACGGTTTAGAAGAGATTTTGAGATGTGAAATTTTAGCTTGTTTGTGTTTAGGAAGGTGATGGAGATAGTTGGACCTTCGATTTGTTTTGGATTGAAAATTTTTATAAATTTTCCTTTATAATTGGATAATCTGCTGCCTTTGACTTTTATGGCATTAGAAGAGTTTAGAAGGTGCTTTAGGATCATGGGCTTAGGCTTGGGCTTGGGTTCCATTCATTAAAGGTGGGTTTGGGCTTTCAGCAAAATTTGCAACAAAAAGAGGCCCTCTAACTTTAGAATAAAAATAATACTTCATTTTATTACACAATTCAATTCAACATAATTCAATTTTTAACTCATTGAAACACTAATAATTTTATCATGTCATCAATTAAAATTACTATAACTTAAATTATCACAATTAATTTATAAAATCAACAAACAAACTTATATGTTAATCAATTTAGTGTATTTATTTTAGGTTATTTCACCTGTATCATTTAACTATTTCTATTCTTTTTAAAATGAACATGATTTTACCCAATTCTTATAAATTAAATAGTTGGAGGGTAAAAAATATGTGACTAGAAAAGTGTAGCTGGACCCTACAGAGAGAATTTAATATTACAATTGGGTATACATTGGTGTGAGAATGGAAACCTTCAAGGTCATATTGTAGGGGAATAAATACAACCCACAACGGATTGCTACTTGCTAGGTGGAGGGTTGCAAACTAGACGAGATGAGTTGAGCCAAGTCAAGCTTTTTAAGGATCAAGCTCAACTGATTTAAAAATTATGGAATTCGAGCTCAAGCCAAGCTTTTTATCGAGCCTAAGATTGGCTCGTTTAATTAAATGATCTTTATTTCTATCTTAAGCTTGGATTGTTTATCAGTCAAGATTGAACTAAGCTAAGCTTTTTATTAAACCAAACGAGCTTTTATTGAGGTTAAAATTAAAGTTCTAGTTCAACTCGTTCAAACATCCCATTTTCCTTTTTTTTTTTTCAATTCTAAAAAATATATATAAGAGTTGCTATTAAGTAGAAATTAGTTTTTTTTTTTTTTAATTATAGTATATTAATATATCATAAATATAGAACTTATATATTTGCTAATGAGCTTGTTAATGAGCTACTCGCGAGCTTATTCACGAGATGGATCATGAGCTTGAATCAAAACTCGAGTTTGACTTGTTTAAATAAACGAGCTTTATCTTAGGTTCGAGTTTAGCTCGTTTACTAATTACGTTCAAGTCAAGCCAAGCCAAGCCAAATCTGAAGGAAGCAAAGATCGAGTAGGTCATGAGCAACTCAACTTATTTACAGTCCTATTGGGTTGAATTGATTAATTAAAATAGAACTTGATATCCTTGGCTTAAGCTCCATTTATAAAAAAGATTAGTTATTTTGGCAGTGGAGTGCACTTATGGTGACTAGCGACCGCCAATTCCGGCCTCAAAATTTGAAAAAATATTCGGTAAGTGTATGTTACCTTATAAGTATTTACTAATTATATTTTAACATATTATATTATTAATGGATAATTTTTTAAATGATTCACTGGATATAATTATGTGTTAAGATAAAATTGCTCTCAAAACTTTTATTAGCAAATTCCCCCTTTCTTCTTCTTCTTATTCTTTCAAAACTCCTTTTACTAATGTAGGCAGTTTCTTTTTGCAAGATAAATATCCTATCGTCTCAGATCCAGTGATATCATCCACGGCCTTATGCTATAGAGTGAGAAATGCCATATAATATCGTGTAACCCTGTGTCGTCTTTGGAATTTCCAGCCTAAAGCATATAGAGTACTGGTTATAAATTATCTTATATTTATCTAGGAAAATTCTTAATTAATATTGATTATAGTAAATATAATTTTTTTAACTCAATATAGACTTTAAATTTTTTAAGGTTTTAGTTTCATTGTATTATGTTTTTCGCTGGAGGCTAATCTATTAGTAATATCACTATAATGGATTTGGTTCTCTTATTTATTTTGAATAAGTGTATCTAGACCTTCTGATAGATTTTCAATTTGTAAAAGAATTTTGTGATAATTTGTTTGCAATCATAATATTTGTTAGGAGAGAGGGAAGCCTTGAACAGGGAGAAATTCTTCGAATGGGCTTTGTGAAGGAATATACAAATGAGTTTGACACTATCTATAAGCCAAAACCTTAAGGTGCTAAATTAATGGGTCTTCCCTCTTATAAACCTTTCACATGAACTCCATATTTCTCATGTGGGATTTTTCCAACCTTACACTTACACTCTAACAAATCTCCCCTTAAGTGTGAGTCTCCACGATGGGCTAAGGTAGAGTCATACTCCCTCTCAAAAAGAGCTTATCAAATTGACTCAACTAAACACACTTTGTGAGTAGTCCGCTTCCCACCTACTCATCATACATAAAGGGTTTTACAAACGAGTCACATTACAGAGTTCTTCTTTCCACGTGGTGGGCTAATCAAGAGAGTTTTCCAGCCGAACCATCGGCTTTGATACCAATTATTAGAAACTAAAGTATGCCTTCAATGGGGAGAAATCCAATGGGCTTTATGAAAGATTACACAAATGGGCTTCTGACACCATCTATAACCCAAAACCTGAAGGCAATGGGTTAATGGGTCTTCTCTCTTATAAACCCTTCACACAAAACCCATATTTCCCATGTTGAATTCTCATACTTACACCCGAACAATCTAACAATAATGTATGCTTTATGGGAAATGTACAATTGAAAAATGTGTGATTAATTTCCTAAAGATTGTGAAGTTGAGAAATGCACTAACTACAAACATGTGAAAAGAAGAAATTAGCATTTGACAGCTCACCTCGAACTTTTATATTATAAAGGGAAATCTACAAAGCACATATATTTGGGTATTTTTGTAAGGACCCAACTTGCCCTACATTTAAGATTCAAGCAAGCCTAGTCCGCAGCCACATATAAAACCCTAAGTATTATACGAATAGGCTTCATTTAAAGATTTTGTTTATGTCGAATTTGCTAACTAATTTTGTATTTTGAAATTGTTTAATTAGATTTTAAAAATAACTGAACATAGCAGTGAAGAAACAAATTTTCTAAAATATTTTGTATTCTACTCCCATGTATAGATCCACTATCAGAAACAAACCATACAATCATATATCTCCCATAGATAAACAAAGTTTTAAAAGTTTATATTACAAAACTTGGGCTCCACCAGACCCTCAAAACAGTATTACAAATCCACAAAGAATAATCCAGTTCTTCAAATGAAAATAAAACAAAATACATTCAACGATCTTAATTTGCTTCACTTCAACGAACTCCTCTCAAAACATCCGATACACCCGAAACTTATATGTGTGTCATTCTATCTATTAGTATCCATTCATTCTAAATAAAATCTAGGAATTATTTTTTCTGAATTTCTCAAAGAAAAATACAAGTTGGCATAGACCCTAGAACCAAGTCAAGCCGGCCTAGACCACTAGGTCATTAGTTCAGCAAAGCCTAGCCAAAACAAGCCTAGGTATAGGGGGGCCAACCTAGGCTACCCACTGGTTCACGAGCCAATATATAACCCTTGAGCCAGCTCACCATTTTTTTAAATTTATTTAAAATAAATTAGAAAAAATAATTGAAAAGAAAATAAAGACAATTAAAAAAGATCAAATAAGATAATAAATTTTACCTTAATATAAAATTGGGCCTAAAAAGAATATTCTTTAGCCCATTGTTAAAAGATTTATACATAGACATATCTACTTGTGATTGTGAAATAAGTGATATTTCAAAATACTCAACACATACACAACTTTGGCAAAGACAGGGAAAAAAAAATCTGACATTGTTAGGAAATAAGACTTAGCTTTAGTTAAAAGTCTATAATAACCCAATGAGACAAGTTTTTTAACATATTTATTACTTCTATTGTTATAAACAATAACACATTTAATGTGGTGAATACTATTAAATTTTCACTATTCATATTAAAAATAGTTTAAACATTCATTTACTATCTATATATATATATATATATATATTTTTTTTTTTCCACTCCTCTTTTTTCTGTCTTTATCTTTTTTCAATTTATTTATATATAGATCATTAAATCAGTTTTAAATTGGATAAATATATATAAGATGTAGACAGAACAAATCATAGACCCTTTGATTTCGACTTTTGCCAAACCACGGGTGAAAATAAATGGATTTTTAACTAAAATTTCTTCTACTACGAAGTAAAACCGAAATGTTCGACGATAAATATAAGGTAAAATTGATATTGAACTCTCGACTGAAAGTAAATGAATACGGCTACCTTCCAATTTTTTTGTTCTTCATAATTAATGAGTCTGGTAGAGTTTGGTTTTTTATGTTAAAGATACTTAAATCAAATTAAATTTATTGAGATATTTCAGACGACGTAAAATAATATTAGCGGATGTTGAAGACACTTAAGTCAAATGAGCATAAGTTCTTCAAAATTCTTCTAAGACTTTCCTAAATTTTTTAAGCAGACCAATTAAATCATAAACATTGCGAATGAACCATATTAATAGAATATATCAAAGCCGTTATCTCTAATTTCATGTTTAAGTAAATACCCATTAGGTGATTTACCTGTTAGAGAAGCCATAATAGGTAGGTCTAATAATGGGCATGCTTGAATATCAACTTTACATCTAAGAAAAAATCTTGAGCCGATTAAATTTGAGCCAAGCTTCATTGATGAAAAATATAAAAGGAAAAAAAAAAACTCACGAATCTTTCGACCTTACCAAATGTATATATATGAAAAGTTCACTATTGCATTGAATGATGCTTATCAATTATATTGAACATCTAAAGCAATTTCTAGGAAGAGCTCCACAACGTATTAGAAGTAATATCAACACATGTAAGGCAAATTTACACGATCCTTTTTTTTTTTTTTTTTGTAATGTTAATTCCACTTTGACTATCTTTTATGTGCTTTTTAAATTTTCAACCAAAGAATCACTAAATGACATTTTTTTGGCCGGTCCACTAGATGGCATATTTAACTGAACATTTACTCGTTGCATCCTCATTTACTATGTCATCACATGTACATGTCAACAACATTCTCATAGGTTTAAGAAAGAATGAAATCCCAAAAAAGACATGTACAAATCCATATAAGGTGCCAAATTGAAGGTAACAAAACTACCGAATTATGCAATATCAATTGTAACCGAAGTTCAATATGAATTGCAAGAGAAAATTAGTACTTAAGATTATGATAGTGAAAATTAAGTCAATATTAAGTTGAAACTCTTAGTGATTGAAACGGTCAATTGGCACCTATTAATTTAGTTATTGACTACCTTTATACTTAGATATTATAAATAATGTTAGTCAACTCTTTATTAATAAGTAGATGATTTAAGGGGTGAACCAAGATGAAAATTAGTTTTTTTTTTTTTTAACTCAATTTAAAGGAGAGCTCTAAAGAGGGTGTGGGATCTTACAATAAGCCTGTCACATGTTTAAAGCAGGTGGATTGTGATGAACTAATGGCTCGTTCACTTCACTGTATAGAATAAGGAGGGAATGAAATTCTAATTCAAAAGAAATATTATGGGGTTGTAATTGTAAACCCCTAAAAATTTTCATAATTCATAGAAAATAATTCTAAAAGTTTAGAATTTAAATCCCAAAAATCGACTCACGTTAAAACCAAATTCTAAATCAAGACAAGCGCCAGAAACGAAACCCTAAAAATCGAACCAATTTAAAACTTAAATAAAGATCAAAAACGAATTTTCTCAATCTTGAGAAAACAAGAACCCTTGAAACAAAATATAAAGTCCAACTACCGATTTAATCAACGTCGTACATCAATTAAATCATCTAACCGTTTCCTAACACGCAAATCAAGACAATATATCCAAATAACGATCAACAGCAAAATCTTAAAACCTTCGATAAAATTTAGAAATCACAAATTCAAATTCTCACCAAAAGTCAAACTGAGTCAACTCATAACCCTAGACTCGGTTAAACGATTCCGAGAACTAAAAACTATTAAATAATCACAAATAAAATAAAATATAAATTTCGAGCTAAAATTCTAAAACGATCAAACTCGAAAATTATACGATCTTACGAATATCTCGACAAAATCGGAAATCAAAACGGAACCCTAAAAGTCAACAAGCCTATAACGAACCCTAGTGTTTAAGATCCGGCAATCCCGTGTTTCAAACCCTAGAAAACGAAATTAAGTTAATGACCTAGAATAGTTCGTAATAACATAGGGTAACATAAAAATATCAGATTCGCGAATTTCGAGTGACCTTCGGACCCAAACGGGATCGGTTCTCGAAAAGCGTGTCCCGGAGCTCGGAATATTAAAAATATTCCGTTTATACCAATAGACTCGTAAAAATACAAGGATTCCAAAAATATCAGTTTTAGAATTTTTCGGTAGCTAAAAATTACAGATATCGCATTATTACGCGTATTTTTATTACTACCGGTACTTTAATTGTCTAGTCTACTATTACATTACTATTCACCTATCTCTACTTTTTCTTACACCTATTTCTTACACCTACATATCTATTTTCTTACTTTTTTCATTTCCAACAACTTTAATCACATCAACTTTACACATTACTTCTTTATTACACAAACAAATAAAATAAAACAATTTCCCCTCTAAAGCAAAACCGGCGCCTCCCTCTCCCATCATCTAATTTTTTTTCTTTTTCAATTTATTTTATTACATCCAAAAATTCACTCCAAAAATTCTATAAATACCCCCTTCCTCTTCCATTCTTTCACACAATTCATTTCACTACCAAAACTCTCTCAAAATCTCTCCACAAATTCTCTCTTCAAGAATTCTCTCTACCAAAACTCTCTCAAACCAATTCCTCACAAAAATCATCCTCATACATAAACTATCTACCACATATCACTACTCACATAATACCCATTTCATCTACCATCTTCATACCTCTTACATACTTAGGTAAATTTTTTCCATCTATTATTCATCCATGTCATGTAACTTAACATGACTATGGTGTTGTTTTGAAACTCATATGAGTAGTAAAAGCAACAACATGTTCATGTTTTGTTCTTGTACATAAGCTTCCTATTTTATTATGTTGTTATTATTATTGTGATTATTTGCTTATATATATATATTATGTATTATTATATATATATATATATATTTAGAGCATATAAGCTCATTTGTTATTTATTTATTCAAGTTATGCAATTTATTTATTTTATGTTGATATTAAGACTAGTCTTTCTAGTCTTAGACTTGTCCATATCAAGTCAAAACAATCTTTTATTTATTTTCTTTAATCTTTCGGGACTAGTCCATTCTTAGTCCCGGGATGCCTTGATAAAGCTAAGGCTCCAATACTTGATCGGGATTCCTTGATGAAGCTAAGGTTCCCAATGCTTGATATTTTATTTTCTTGCTCATTAATTTTTTTAGTATTTTCTTATGTTCTTATTATTTTATATGCTCATGATACTTGCATTTACATAATGTTAATGTCTCAACTATCTAAAAATAGAATTTTTTTACTAATGAACTCAAAGCTAAGTTTTCAATCATATGATTTATCACAAAATCATGAAGTTATTATCAACAACATAGAAATGGAGTTTTCTCAACGTTTCATAAATAACAAAGATAGATTTTCAAGGAATCATAAGAAATAAATATTTTCTTTGTATATTATGTTAACCTAAGCTTTTAGTAATATAATTTATTATATTAAAAGTCTTTACAAAAAGCTCAAGATTTAAACTCTTTTAAACTTCGAAATACAACTAAGAAAACAAACCACTTTTCAAAGTTAATATAAAAATCAACTCATAAGGAACCCACTTAGGAAAAGTAATGATTTTTAAATTCTAAAAGAAAGAACTTGTTTTCAAAAGAATATAAATAGTAAGGTTAGCAATAATGTATTTTATCAATAAAATGATTCTTTTCAAAAGAAATGAAAGAACAAGTTTTAGAAAGCAAAAGCTTATATTTTAGAAATAGATATAAGAAAACAAGACTCATTTTCTAAGATCATCTTAAATAAACAAATTATGAAAAGGTTTTCGACAACTTAATATAGTTTTGATAAATTAACTTTTATCACTAGAAATGAAATTTATGAAAGACTAGGGTTAAAGGAAAATTTGCTTGTTTTGGAAAAAGGAATGAAGAAATAAAATAAGAATATATCATTTGTAATAAAAATATAAAGTTTCTTCTAAATACTTGAAAAGAAATTTCAAAGTTAAAAGTTTTAAGCTCAAAATGAATTGTTTTATGAAATAAATTGTTGAGACACTACCATTAGGATTTTTGCATATAAAGTGAGCATACCTATATATTCAAAAGTGTTTATCAAATATATATTTATATTGTTACAAAAGGATTTTCTTTAAAATGAAGTTGAGTTAGAAAATGGATTTTTGCAAAAGTTTAGAAAATTCGTTTTAAATCTGTACCTGACGTTTTCGGAACCCAAATGACCTTTTATGACCAAGATAAGTTTAGAAATGGATAGAACTTTTCGAATAGGTAGAAAACGGTATATCATATGCGAAATTCCGAGTTAAAATGAGCAAGTTATGGCCATTTTAAGTTGGAATTTCTTCTTATACGATTTTACCGCGATTTTAAGTAAAGTTTAGAATCTCCAAGAATAGAAATTCATGAGACTTATCCCGGGTATTTCTTTTGTCTAGGTGACGAAGGATACGAAATACCCTACCCGAGGATTTCTACGACTAAGAAGATAGCGAAATGGACGAGTGAGTTATTCCTTCTAATTCGTTACCTTGCTTGTGCTTGTAAATAGTAGCATTAGTATACTAAGAAAAGATAAAAACGAATATATTTGGGGATTTCGGGATTATGATATATATATGATTCTATGTTTATGCGTGAATTGAGAATTAAGAATATCGCAACTTCGATCTGCTTGTTTAAATAATTTTGTTTACTTACTTGTATGATTGTTTATTGTTGCTAAATTGATTGATCGCCCCTAATAAACCTTAATAAGGTTTGACCTAAGAACAATAAAACGTTCACGCATAGCATCCATCGAGTCACATCTATTTCGAAGGCTGCTACTCCTACGCGTAGAGTTGGATTGGCTGTGATCGTGCGGTGCCACGGGCCATGTTCCTTCCTGGAGAATCCAAATCGCTCGGGGAAAGCGACTCTAGGTTCGGAGCCGAGCCAACCGAACGCTGTGGGTGAGGACCTGGGGACTAGCAGTAGAAGGTCGAGGACCTTCAACCCCGATTCCCTAACCTTTGATACGGAGGGGTAAATCCGTTCTATATATGGTTTCCGGATGACTATATATATTCGCGTAATCATGTGATTGTTGCATTGAATTCATGCATATGTGTGATTAAATAAATAAACTTGTTTGAAAATATGTGTGCGAATGAAAAGGAATATCTCACTAAGCTAGTTGTAGCTTATACCCCTATAGATTTTGTTGAAACAGGTGTATTCGTGGATTAAATTTGAGGATCATGACATTAAGGAAGTCATGGACGGATGATTAAGGATATGGAATCATACGATGAAGAAATTTTGTAAGGTTCTTTATATGTAACCTATATGATTAGGGACGTATATTTATTTGAAGATAATAGAAGAATATGCCTTAAGAATTGAATTGATATGCTTATGTTTTATATTAAGTATTCTCTTTGCCTTGTTACTTATTTATTATCAATGTAAATTGCGCTACTCCGATGCGTCCCCTTGGTTGTGATGTACGCCTTGTACATAATATGGAAGCCTTTGCATGACTAAGGTAGTCATTCCTAGGCTTTAGTATTGTGTACGGCGGACTGCCACGTTTAGAGTACCCCTCGGGGCGTGACAGTAATGGCTATTACTATGTTAGGGTTCAATAAGCACGATACGTCACTTGTCCAAGTGAACAGCAAATAGTTTCCAATATTTTTTAAATTAGGAGTAAAAGTAATGAATAGCTTTTATAAAACTATCCCCATAAAAAAAATTATCAATAGTTATACACAACTAATTATTCATTCCTGCACATAATACATATTTTCTCTCTTAGTCGCTGTAAAAGGACTTGATTCGCTTGTTACACACCTTTGATGGGTTTCCAATTCTAAATGGAGCTCATGATGCTTCGGGGGGGTATATTGGCCCAATTTACCCTATTTCCCACCTCTAATTTGTTAGCCAATGCATGTCTTGCATGCAACGAAGTAGTATGAACGAGGTATTATAATAAGTTAAATCTTTTTTATTTTGTCAAGCATCATGTAAGCCCACACAAATACACAAAAATATGAATAAAACTCTTTACTGGTTGATTTTAGGAACTGATTCACCATCGGCTATGTATGGGCAAGGTTAACGACTTGCTTATGCTAAACATTCAAATCCGTCGGCAAGGTATACCTTCATTCTAAATTTTTACTTTCTATTGCTTTTCATTATTTGCTGTCTTCCACCCCCAAACCCCCCTTCCTAAACTTTTTCTAAAGGAGATTCAAATCTATACGAGGTTATAAAACAAGTTAGAGAGCTACAAAAAGCATTTTGTTATTTTTACTTTGTTTGAAAAATTGAACTTTTTTTTTTTTAAGAAACTAACAGACATCACACTGACAAGGAAAATAACTAATTGACTTACAATAGTTTCTTAAAACGGAGTTGGTAATTTCATTTAGCACATTTTGTACGGTAAATGAGTTTAAAAAAAACAAAAAGATTTTAATAATTCACTAAACAATTGATAATTCCCCCAAGATATTAACCGAACTATTTAATCATCCAATGTTGCATCTCTCGATCAACATTCATAATGAATTAACCTCATGAAAGCCAATGAATCATAAAGTTGTATCAATTAACTATGGTATTCTAATATAAACCAACATCATATTAGTAAAAGTAACACTAAGTCATTAACTTGCAAATGTCCCCAATTTAAAAACCATTTTTATTATTAATTAGGTAGATGAAAGAATTCAAGAAAAATAGTCACATGCATGTTACATCAGTTCCACATTACATGTAGCCTACAAGAAGTGACACGGAATGGCACTTAAAGGGTGATTGTGAAAGAAGTAAAATAAATAGGAGTAGAAAATTTCAATCATCTCAAGTACATAAACATGCACGCCACACTATACACTTACTATAAATATATTTTATGTCATTAAAGCTTCCATATCAAATAAGTCATTTATAGATCCTTAAATATCACATCGATACCATAAAGAACTTTCCCCCAAAGAGACTCTCCCTTTATTCGTAAGGTTTTCATGGGTTCTTCACTTTTTTTACACTTTTATGGGCTCAATTTACTTTATATAATACTCTTGTTTTTATAAATAATAGAATATTATAAAAGAAATCACTTTTTTGAGTCCTTCAAGAACTCCAAAAAGTTGAAGAAACTCTCCACATTAGTAAGAATCTTAGAAAATGAGGTTCTTGACACTAGAACTCATATCAAAGACCTTAGATTTGGATGCACTTCATAATATTATTTTTAGTTCTAATTTAGGTGAAAACAAACAATAACCTTAGTATCCGATGTTTGAAATAACTCAAATTATGATAACAAACTATTAACAATCAATTATATGTAGTGTGTATTGTGAGGGTCTCATCCTAAAACTATCACTATAGTTCATTGTCTCACATTTGCTTCACGACTAGTATTAGCCACATGCAACTAGTTTACTATAACTATTCATAATTGATAATACTATCCTCTACCAATATTGTGATTTTTTTATAGCTTTTTTTTTTTTTTTTGGGGTATACCTAACTTGTATTGTAGCAATTAACCATAACGACATTTGCCCAATTCTTGCATATGGCGATCCAATACCTATACTATAAGTCACTTCATAATACTATCTACACCAATATTATGGTTTATTTATAGCATTTCTTTAATATACCTAACTTGTATCGTAGCAATTAACCATATGGACATTTGGCATATATGCATTTAGCAATTCCATAAATTATAAGTCACTTCAATTTAGATTTTTGTCCCACTCTTAAGCAGCAAACACCAGTCCATACTTAGCATCAATCGCAAATAACAATCATTAATCATAAATAGCCAAATAGTTTTTGATCCATTCTTCTATTCTCTTATACAAAATCAGCAACTGACTATAACTTAAGTAGCCGGAAGCTACTCATCCAATTTTAAATAACTTTTTATTTAACACAACTCCTATAAGTATACATTATATAATCAATTGAAATCAATTCTACATTCACTGATCATATTCCTAAGTCCAGATCCTTAAAAAGTTAATACTGTAGGCAAAAAATTAAAATGGCATGACTAACTCTACAAGGAAACAACTCCATTTTAACTATCATTAAAGTCAAACCATAATTGCTATAGCTATGCTTCAAATTTGTTGGCCAACTTTCATCACCAACCCTTCCTAGTTGATTTGCTTTTAACTAAGTCAACCAAATTTCCTTATTTTCAATCCCTTTCCATTTTTTAACCTAAAGATTCAATCTACGGCATCAAGTTAAATTTTTAACCCTAAAATCAATTCTTAATCAAATTTGTAATTCAAAAAGTCACTAATTTGATATATCTTCAATTTTTTTTTCTTTATTTAACTTAAGTTTCTCAATATATAAATTTAACTTAACTTTTATTTTAAAATCACCCCAAGTTTATGAAAGATCCCATACATTGATTACTAACCATGATTGAATTCCTAACTTTTGTAGATGTAAGGTTACAATTACATGACTATATATTAATTTATTTCTTTTCATCATTTCCCTTAAGATAAGTAGGTAAATTACATGAGAAGATTTTAATGTTTCAGAGTAAGTTTATTTAAGATATCAATGTTTCGAGTGGTTAGAAAAAAAAAATCAACATTTCACAAAGCAATTCAAATAAAGTCTCCATTGAATAAAAAAAAACTAAGGAAAATTAATAAAAACTATCCAAATATTGATGCCTTAAATGAATATTTGATTCCTTTTTTTAATTACTTGAAATATTGATACTTTAAATGAATTTATTATGATACTTTGTTGTCTAATTTACCCTAAAACAATATAATTCAATTGAGTCTTTAATCACATATTTTATGGAATTGATTAAAACTTTGAAAAAGCTATCCTAGAAGGCATCAAACAATCAAGATAAATTTAAATGAGGGTTTAACTTTTTGGGTGGTAAAAAAGAGAGACAAACATCACAATAAGTGAATCAAATAAGGCATCGCTAATGACTTAATTATAATGTTGTTAACAAATGTTGATGAGTTCAAATTTATTAATTTAAATAAATAAAATTGAAATAAATGAATAAAAGATAAAAAAAGAATGCGGAAAAAAGGGAAAAATATCAATTAAAAATCAAAAGTCAATCCAATCACCCTTGACCTTTTGGGTGGGTAAATTATCCACTTTTAATCAAGTGGGTCCTTCTACCCACCAATGGTGGTAAGTGGCAATTCACTACCACAAGAATTAAGAAAAGGAATGTAATTTTCATGTACTATCATGAAGTTGAATGGATTTAAATGAATTAAAATTTTAGCCCATTTGTAAAACTTTATATCACCAGATTCATGATTTGCATGAGGAAACATGATATATATTAAGTCTTAAATTCATGAGCATAAGCATGTGTGTTAAATTTTATTTAACAAAGCAATATTTAAATTGTTCTGATATCAAGTGTGATATTCCAAAACTGAAAGGGGATAATTGTGGGGTACGGAAAGAAATGTTTTGTATCTAATTAGGGCGCACATACATTTGTTATGCTATTAGAAAAGACAAACCAATTATTACTAAAACCAACTCTTCCAAAGATAAGGCCACTATGAGGAATGAGAATGATCTAATCACCTAAGTGTAATGCTCATATGTTATAAAGACCACAATTTCCACCAATATTCAAGTTTAATGATCAATATAAAGATGTCAAAGCATTATTGATTGTTATTAATGAACAATTCGTAATGCTTGTTAGCACCATAATAAAGTTTTCATTCTTAAGGCTCAATAGTATGAGAAGAATGTGGAAGCACATCATGTAGATGAAGGACATTATGGCTTAGTTGAAAACTCTTAAGGTTGATATGTTTGAAACTTTCCTTGTGCAATATGTATTAAACACTCTTCTACAACAATATGGACCATTTAAGATATACATTCTAAACATTCTTCCACAACAATATGACCCTTTAAGATATCTTATAACACACATAAAGACAAATGATCAATTAATGAACTTCATACCATGTGTATTGTATATAAGATAAGGGAAGATTGGTAATGGAAATGGGTGATAACGCTATGTCAGAAAAGAAAAAAATAACAGAAAAAAGGAAGTAATCATAATCAAGCCAAGGAAAAATGGAAAGGTAGAATGGTGCCCTAAGGTAGAATTAAAGGAATCAAAATGCTTCTTTTGCAAAACAAGGAGGGGGAAGGGGGTGACATAGTACAAAAAGCGTAAAGATAAACATGATCAACATACTGGTTGAAATCATAAAAACACAATCGTACACAAGCAATTAACTAGACAAAATTCTCTCAAAGTTTTGTATTTTGATATGAAGTAATGTCTAAAACATAAACTAGGGTTTACTAGACTATTTATATTGTTACATGGAAAACTTAAAAGATAAATACTAAATAATAAATATAATAAAAACTAGCAATAAAGACTAATGACTATTACAATAAATTTTAAACGCGTAAAATAAAGGTTAGTAATTTTGGCATTTAAGGCTGGCTCGGCCAGTGGCTTATATATTAAGGCCGGTGGCCTTTGTTCCCATGCCTCTTGTGTTGCTTCTTTGATACTTTTAACTTGCTTAAATACTCCTCAGCTAGTTCAAAATAATAGTCTTTATTGCCAGTTTTTATTATATTTATTATTTAGTATTTGTCTTTTAAGTTTCCCATGTAACAATATAAATAGTCTGGTAAACCCTAGTTCATGTTTTAAACATCATTTCATATCAAATTACAAAACTTTGAGAGAATTTTCTCTAATTAATTGCTTGTGTGCAATTGTGTTTTTGTGATTTCAACCGGTGTGTTGATCATATTTATCTTTACGCTTTTTGTACTGCGTCAGTTGGTATCAAAGCAAGGATAGAATGCTATGAAGATGTCGTCAAATGAAGGTGTTGACAGCAATCATATTCGTGGTGGTGTCCATGAAACAAGACTCCGAAGGGCTGAGGTTTCTAAGGCGACGAATGATGCCATTGATCAAAGAACCCAACGAGTTAAAGAGCGTCTTAAGGATTTGATCCAGCGTTTTGATGCATTGGCAGAGGTTGTCAACAAAGGTGAAATTAGTATGGGACGACCAAAGGTAAGAGTAGCCTATGATGGTCCAGTCAATTGACCTGCCGCCGCTAATCGATGGGCGCATACTTTTGATGAGAACTTCGAGGAGGAGGATGAATTACTATATAATGAGAGGCAGCCACGGAGGAGAGGTGGTGATGATGGTGGTGGTAGGTATAGGAGGAATCATTACGGTTACGATCAAGGCGATGGTGAGGACTCTCATTTGAAGGCAGACATAGCTCGTTTCAATGGCAATATGAATATAGAAGAATTTTTAGACTGGATGACAGAAGCAAACAGATTTTTTGACTAATTGGAGATAACAGAGGATCGTAGGGTAAGATTAGTTGCATGTAGATTGAAGGGAGGAGCCTTTGCTTGGTGGGAGAGGTTGCAGAGTAGGAGATAGAGAGAAGGAAGGCAGCCGATGAGAACATGGTACCAGATGAAGTAATTACTACAACGGGATTTTCTTCCTCCCGACTATGAGCAAATCCTCTTTCAGCAATACCAGAGATGTCGCCAAGGTCAGCATTTTGTTCATGACTATACGACTGAATTTATGAGACTGGCTGAGAGGAATGATTTAAGAGAAAGTGAAGGACAACAAGTGGCTAGGTATGTTGACGGGTTGAAGTTATAGATGAGGGACAAGATTAGGGTGAATATGATGAGGAGTTTGAATGAAGCAAAAGAATATGGCCCTTAGGGCAGAGATGATGATACATGATAAGAGTAGCCGCTTCGAAGGGGGAAATAGGAGGTATAGAGTTGAGGGCACAAGCAGTAGCAAATCCATAACTGAGAAAAATAAAGGTCATGAAGAGAGGTCAAATGTGATTGGTGAAAACAGAGAGGACAGAGCTGCTGGTAAAAGACCTATGGAGGTTAAGGATACCCCAAAGCAAAACAACCCTTATTTAAAACCTATCCTGGGCAAATGTTTTTGCTATAACCAACTAAGACACAGGTCTAGCGAATGCCCAAACAGAAAAAAGTGTAGATATAATAGAGCGAGATGAGGAAGAAGAAATTTGTAAACTTGATGGAGATAATGAGGTTTATTAGGATGAAGATGAAGGTGTTAAGCAACCTATGTCATCAGGAGAATGATGTTAGCGCCTAAACAAGAGGATAACACTCAGCGGCATCAATTATTTCACATTAGGTGCACTATTGGTGGAAGGGTGTTCAAACTGATTATGGACAATCTAAGTTGTGAGAATATAATTAGCAGAGCAGTTTTTGGTCAGTTGCAGCTTCTAGTAGAAAAACATCCTAATCCTTATGTCATAGGGTGAATAAAGTTTGCCGAGAGGATAGATATGAGAGAGAGGTGTCAAGTGTCATTCTCTATTAACAAATACCAAGATGAGGTCTAATGTGATATAGTAGACATGGATGGCTGTCATATGTTACTTGGGTATCCCTAGCAATATGATCTGAATACTCAGCATGCTGGGAAGGAAAATTTGTATAGGCTGGAGAATTGCTGTGTAAAATACACCTTACTACCCCTTAAGATGGCAAATTGCTCCAACGAGGCTAAGTCTGAGAAGCATTCCTTCTTAACTATTACCTAATCAAGAAAAGAGATAGAGGAGACTATTAAGGAGTCTAGGGTGGTGCATGCTTTGGTGGTGAAGAATGTCATGAAAGTGGAGGAGAGGAGTAGTAGTGAGTTGCCAGAGTACGTGAAGGAGGTGCTAGAGGAGTTCAAAGAAGTGTTTCCTGAAGATTTGCCAGAGGGGTTACTACCTCTAAGAGATATCCAGCACCAGATTAATTTAGTGTCTGGAGCTAGTTTGTCAAATCTGCCACACTATAGGATGAGTCTTAAAGAGAGAGAAATCTTACATGAGAAGTTGCAAGAATTAATACAAAAGGGGTTTATTAGGGATAGTTTGATTGTGCGTGCAGTACCTACCCTATTAACACCCAAGAGGGACGGCAGTTGGCAAATGTGTTTGGACAGCAAGGCTATCAATAAAATTACCATTGGATACAAATTCCTAATTCCTTGTCTAGAGGATATGTTGGACAGATTAAGTGCAGCTGTTGTCTTTTCCGAGGTAGATCGAAGGAGTGGTTACCATCATATCAGAATTAGACCCGGGGATGAATGGAAGAAAGCCTTCAAGACTAAGGAGGGACTCTATGAATGGTTGGTGATGCCTTTCAGCCTCAGCAACGCTCCTAGTACTTTCATGTAAGTTATGAATCGAGTATTAAAGCCTTTCATTAGACGATTTGTTATGATTTATTTTGATGATATTCTGATTTATAGTAAATCTGAGGAAGAGCACATAGAGCATCTTAGAAATGTTTTGACTGTGCTATTGTTATGAAGAAATATATTTTTACAGTGAAGAAGCTATTGTTTCTGGGTTTTATTATTAGTAGTGATGGTATAATGGTGGATGATGAAAAGGTAAAGGCTATAAGGGAGTGGCCCACTTCTAGAACTATGACTGAGTTGACGAGTTTTCTAAGGTTGGGAAGTTTTTATAGGAGATTCATTAGGTACTTCAATACTATTGCTACTCCTTTGGCTAAGTGCCTAAAGAAAAAAAAGATTTCAGTGGGATGAAAAAGCGGAGACTAGTTTTGGTGTATTGAAGGAGAAGCTTTGTAATGCTCCTGTATTAGTGCTTCCTGATTTTGACAAGCTATTTGAAGTAGATTAAGATGCTAGTGGAGTAAGAATAGGGGCTGTGTTATCTCAAGAAAAGAGACCAATTGCTTTCTATAGTAAGAAGCTATGTGATGCTAGAAGGAGCTGGTCGACATATGATAAAGAATTCTATTCAATGGTTAGAGCTTTAAGAGTATGGGAACACTATCTGGTAGGAAAAGAATTTATTTTATTCTCAGGTTGTAGAGCTTTGAAGCATCTAAGTAACCAGACTTGAATCAGTAAAGACATGCATGCAAGATAGATCCAGTTTTTGCAAAGGTTTCCATTTAAACTGATGCACAAATTTGAAGCTCAAAACAAAGTGGCAGATGCTTTAAGCAGAAGAGCAAATATGTTAGCAGTAATGAGTGCTAAGATTGTGGGTTTTTAGCAGATGAAAGGACTCTATGCGGGGACCCTGATTTTAAGGAGATAGAGAGCCTTGTGGTGAGTACCACATATATGAAGGGTATCTAATGAAAGGTAACCAGGTATGCATCCCTAAATCATCATTGAGGAAGAAATTAATTAGGGATCTGCATGGGGGAGGACTGGTAGGACTTTTGGTAAGAGATAAGACCATTGTTGCGATAGCTGATAGATATTATTAGCCCCAATTGAAGAAGGATGTAGGGAAGATTGTGCAGAGGTGCTATGTTTGCCAAACATCCAAGGGACAGTCTTAGGACATTGGGTTGTACGTGCTATTACTAGTACCTGAGAACATCTGGAAGGACCTATCTATGGATTTTATTTTGGGTTGGCCTCATACCCAACGAGGTACTGACTCTGTTTTTATGGTGGTTCATAGGTTTTCTAAGATGGCCCATTTTATTGCCTATAGGAAGACTGCTGATGCTCAATCTATTGCCAGATTGTTTTTCAGAGAATTAGTACAGTTACATGAGGTTCCAAAGTCCATCACATTAGATAGGGACACCAAATTCTTAAGCTATTTCTGGAAGACATTTTGGTTTATGTTTGATTCATCATTAAATTACAACAGTACAGCTCATTCATAAACAGATGGACAAATCGAAGTTACCATTAGTACCTTGGCAATATGATCAAGAGCATTTGTGGAGAAAAGTCGAGGAGTGGGACTTATCTCTGGCTCAAGTTGAATTCGCTTACATCAATTCAGTCCATAGGACCATTGGGAGGTCTGCATTTTCTATTATTTACACTAAGACACTACAACATGTAGTACATTCGGTGAAGCTACCAAGATCAACTGAGTTTAATACACCGACCAAGCATATGGCATAGAATTGGCAAACAACTACAGCTAAAGTTAAAGAGAAGATTCAGAAAGCCGATGCTAAGCGCAAAGCAAGTGTAGACAAGCATCGAAGGCAGCAATTGTTTGAAGTGAGGGATCAAGTGATGGTGTTTTTGCGAAAGGATCATTTTTCCAGTTGGGAAATACAATAAACTGCAGCCTAGGAAATATAGCTCATATCAAATAATGAAGAAGATCAATGACAATGCATATGTAGTTAGACTTCTTGATAGCATAGGTATCTCAAAGACCTTCAACATTACTGATTTATTTCTTTTCCACCTTGATGAAGTACCTTTGTATCCAGATGAGAACTCAGGTTCATATTCTTTGCAGGTGGAAGAGAATGATGCATCTCAACTAGCTGAGGAGTATTTAAGCAAGTTAGAAGCAACACAAGAGGCGTGGGAACAAAGGCCATCGGCCCAAGATTAAAAGCCAACCTTAAATGCCAAAACTACCAGCCTTTATTTCACGCATTTTAAATTTATTGTAATAGTCAATAGTTTTTATTACCTATTTTTATTATATTTATTATTAGTATTTGTCTTTTAAGTTTCCCATGTAACAATATAAATAGTCTGGTAAACCCTAGTTTATGTTTTAGACATTACTTCAAATCAAATTACAAAACTTTGAGAGAATTTTCTCTAATTAATTACTTGTGTGCAATTGTGTTTTTGTGATTTCAACCCATGTTTTGATCACATTTATCTTTATACTTTTCATACTACATCGAGGTAGGGGGCATAAAGGAAGATACAAATTTATTAATTAGCTTGAGAAGAAAGGTAAACCAACCAACCTATCAATTTTCACGTATTATCCATAGCTAGTATAATTATTCGTAATCATATTTTATTACATACTATAATAGATAACATATAAAGAAAAATAAATAAATAAAAGGGGGTCGCAAAGGATCGTGCAAACCCTTGTCATGAAATTATGAGAAAGTGTGTGTAGTCATACTGGAACTTTCTTACTCCTCATAATCTTTTATTTAGATATATTATATCACGAACCAAGCACAAGAGATTAGTTGATAAATACTAAGAAATATTCTGACTAATATATGAGGTGCATAAATTACATATGTTGATATATCTTCAAAAATTTAAGACTTGTCTACCATATTTTAATTTCTTTTTCTTTATTTTTTTTTCTTAAGCCAATAACCACAACCAAAAATTTGAGTTTTAAAGACAAAATTTCTATATTCAAACGTAAATTTTTATTAAAAATCATCATCATTGATTATAGTGAAGAGATATAAGCTATTTTACTAATTTTCGATCATAGAATTTTTATCTTTTAAGATTAATTTTCTTTTAGTGAACAAAACAACAAATAACTCTGTAAAAATAATGTTGGAAAAAAGTATTATATATGTATGCCACATTGATGCAGGCGACATTTAGACAAAACTTTCCAACTTCAAGCTAGCCATTGTAAAAACATAAACTAATACCTAATATCATCACATAACTAATACTAGCAATACTTGTCATGACTTAAAGAAGACATTATAAGATTACTCTAAAGTCATCATATCATGTATACACTCAAAATATGAGAACTGGCTTGTAAGTGAAAGTTTGCAAGGCTCTAATTAATTATCATCTCACTGCATTATACACATATACTTATTTATTATGAAATAGTTTCAGATACCAATACTTCTAAAGACCATAACTGTCACGCTCAAAGGGATACCCTAAACGTGGCAATCCACCGTAGACAATACTAAAGCCTAAGAATGACTACCTTAGTCATGCAAAGGCTTTCATATCATGTACAGAGAGTACATCATAATCAAAGAAATACACCGAAGTAGCGTAAATTACATTGATAGTGACTAAGTAACAAGGCATAAAAAATACTTATCATAAAACGTAAACATCGTTGATTACAAATCTTAGGGGCATACCCCCACTATTTTCTTCAAGTCTATATAGATACATTCTTAGAAATCTCCTAAATACTAACATAGCATACATTGTGTCACGCCCCAGCGGGTACCCTAAACGTGACAGCCCGCCGTACACAATATCAAAACTCAAGAATGACTACCTCAGTCACTCGAAAGCTTCCATATGTACAAGACGTACATTCACAACAAAGGGAGACCGGTGGAGTAATGCATTTTAAGACATTGGCAGCGGAACATGCAAAATAACACTCAATATATTTCATTGAAATAAAAGTCTTACAGCTTCTAAGGGGCATTCCCCCGATAATTCATAATAACATGGTTCTAAATATAACATAACTAAAGCTAGAAGATTTTAGAAGAAATCTACTCTATAACTTCAAAATAGATTGCCTCCAAAAGCTTCTCAAAAATAAGGATTCTACCCGGGAAATCAAGGTGGTCTCGGGTGCAAAAGATAATCCTGCAATATCAAAAGTCTATAGGAGTATAAGCATGACTAGCTTAGTGAGATATTCCTTACGCAATAGTACTCATAACAACAATCAAACAAGTTTATTAATCAAGCATATGAATGCAACAATCATATGATCAAACATTACATACGACTATCCGGTTTCGTATGTTTGATGGATTTACCCCTCCATCGGTGGTTAGGGAATGCTTTGAACTGGGTCCCGAACAACCTCCTCAAGTTTGCGCGCGTCTTGGGGTTCCAACGAACCGTACTACTAGTCCCCGGGCCTTCCATGCCCAAAGCGATCGATCCGGCTCGGCTACACCTTGAGGCCGTATTCCCCGTACGTCCTAACCCTCAAGATGTAGCTAGGCAGCTTACCTTTCCGGTCCCACGCTGAGGAGTAGTAGCAAAACTTCGAAATGATATTCTAAGTGATATGCATGAGCAATTTATTATATGGGATTTCAATATGGCATTAAATCATTTAAAGCGATCAAACAATATTTGCACACATAACAATACATACATGGAAACATTTATAAATCACAAATCGGGTTCCGATATACTTATCGTTCATTGATCGCACACAATGAATCACATACATAATTCCCATAATATCCCACATGCATATCAATTTTATCTTTTCCTACATCTAGTGCTCTATTCTACAAGCACATGCGCGAATACATAAGCGTAAAGGAAACTCACTCGTCCATAGCGCTCTAGGAGTCGAAGTAATCCTCGGGAAGACAAGATCGTGATCCTCGACACCTAAACAAAAGAAATACCCAACATGAGTATTTCATCCAAGATCTATTCAATCTATACTTCTATCTTAGAGAATTCGTAAAAATCGTATGGAATGGAAATTCCAACTTAAAATGGCCATAACTTGCTCATTTTAACTCGGAATTTCGCATATTATATCGATTTCTACCTACTCGAAAAGATCTATCTATTTCTAAGGTTATTTTCATCAAAAGAAGTCATTTAGGTCTCGGAATAGAAGCGTACAGATTTGATACGAATTTTTCAAATTTCAAAACTAGAGTTTTCAAACTTTACTTCACTCAAGGGCTTTTGTACAAAAATATAGATATATTGTATGGTTGAAAAATCCCTTGAATTTATGTATATATATGTATAAACTCAAACTATATGCATGAATTTGGTGTTGTCTCAACAATGGTTTTGTAAGACACATGTCTTGAAAGTGAGATAAGCTTAAGACTTGAAAAGAAGTTAGTTTTACTTTGAAAATTTCCTAAATTATTATAAAGGAGTATTTCTTCCTTTTAACTCCATTTCTTAGTTATTAATCTTCAAAAGTAATTTTAATCTTTCAAGATTTTCATAAATTTATTTCTAGTGGTTTGGAAACATATAGTTTTTCTAACTATTTCATAGTTATATCCACTTTTAAAAGAAATCTTATAAGTAAATTTTGGAAAAACTTATCTTAGACTTTAGTGTTGGTGGAAAACTTTGACAATTGAATTTAAGAAATCCTTTGTTTAGGTCTAAAGAAACTTTCTTATTTCTTTGAAAAGAGATTTTATAATAACTTTACTTTATGTATTTCTTGGTGAAAACCACATATTATTACTAAAACTTGAGCTAGCTTATCTAACTTTAGAAGAATATTTGCTTAAGATAAATTTCAAACCTTTAAGGAAAATAACTTCTTATGTGACAAAATTTATTTTTAAAAAGAGTTCTTATTCTTATTTTAAGAAAGCTCATTTCTATTATGATTGAGACAATAACAACATATTCATGCATGAATGAGAATATGTAACCATGAAAAATATAAAAACAACATAATTAAAATAAATAAGAGCATAAAAGTAAAGTCAAGTATTGGGAACCTTAGCTTCATCAAGGAATCCCGGGACTAAGAATGGACTAGTCCTCAAAAGAAAAGAAAAGCAAGAAATAAAATTGTTTTGACTTGATATGGACAAGTCTAAGACTAGAAGACTAGTCTTAATATTGCATAAAACAAGTAAATAAATAAATTGCAAGACTTGAAAATAAATAAATAACAAGTGAGCTTATATGCTCTAAATATATACATAATACTTATATAAGTTAGGTTAGAAACAAATAATAACAATATCAACATAATAGTAACATAAAGAAAATAAGAACATGAACAAAAACAAAACATGAATAAATTGTTGCTTCTTTAACTCAATGAGTCTAAGAAACATACACTAAACTCATGTTAAGTTATATGAACATGATGAGAATATAAGAGAAGTTTTACCTAAAGTTTATGTGTTGGTTGAAGAAGAAAAGAATGGGTTGTAGTATTATGTGGGATGGATTTTCTAAGGAAAAGAGAGAACTTGAGAGAGATGTTGGGAGAGGAATTTTGTGGAGTGATTTTGGGAGAGTTTTAGTATGAATTTTTGTTGTGTGAAAGAATGGAAGAGGAAGGGGGTATTTATAGATTTTGGAGTGGAAATTAGTGTAATTAAATTAATTGAAATTGAAATAAAAAGAGGGAAGAGGGGGGGGGGCGCGGTTTTGGTATTTGGGGGGAGAAATTAATTTTTTTGTTGTTTTGTTAAAAGAAGTAATGTGTAAGTGTGATGTGATTAAAGTTGTATGGGGAAGGTAAATTGTAAGGTATAGGTATGGTAAGAGAGTGTAAGAAAAAGTAGAGATAGGTGAATAGTAATGAATAGTAGTAATGAATAGTAGACTAGACAATTAAAATACCGGTAGTAAAGAAAATACGCGTAAAAGGCCTATATCTGTTATTTTTAGTTACCGAAAAATTCTAAAACTGATATTTTTGAAAACCTTATATTTTTACGAATCTATTGGTGTTGTCGGAATATTTTTGCTATCCGGTGCTCCGGGGCACGGTTTTCGAAAACTGATCCCGATCGGATCCGAAAGACACTAGAAAAATTCGAATCTGATATTTTTAGGCTTCCCTATATTATTACGAACCATTTTCCACAATTATTTCAATTTCGTTTTCTAGGGTTTAAGAACACGGGATTGCCGGATCTAGATTCACTAGACTAATCATAGAACTAGGTTAATTTTAGGGTTTCGTTTCAACTTCCGGTTCTTAGGGTTTGCTAATATTATCGAAAAATCTAGGGGCTTACACATTGCACATAAGAAAATTACAAAATAACTTCATCTTATGTTCCCATTTCTTTCATAAGAGTTTAAAATCCATCAATGACTTCCTTAATGTCATGATCTTCGAATAGAGCCAGGGGTATACCTGTTTCAACAAAAATCTATGGGGGTATAAGCTTACAACTAGCTTAGTGAGATATTTCCTTTCATTCGCACTGTGATATCAAACTAGTTTATTTAATTTTCTTACATATGCTATGCATCAAATCACATGATTATACAAATATATATAGTTATCCAGAAACCATATAGAGAACGGATTTACCCATCCGTATCAAAGGATAGGAAATTGTTGATGAAGATCCTCTCGATCTTCTACTACTAGTCCCTAGGCCCTAGCCCAAACCGTTTGGTTGGCACGGCTCCAAACCTAGAATCACATTCCCCGAGCGATTTGGATTCTCTAGAAAGGAGCATGGCTCATGTCCCAGCACGAAAACAACCCATCCAATTCTACGTGTAGGAGTAGTAGCATTTCGAAAGAAATATGACTCGATCGATGCTATGCATGAACATTTTAGTTTTCTTAAGTCAAACCTTATTAAGGTTTCATAGGGGCGATAAAAAAATTTAGCAAACAATAAATAATCATGCTTGTAAGATGAGAAAATACTTAACAAACAATTTGAAGTTGCAATATTCTTAATTCTCATTTCATCACATAAGCAGAGAATCACACATGCATATATCCCTAAATTCTCCATTCATGTCTATTTTTTTCTTTTCTTAGTATACTAATAGCACTACTCTACAAGCATAAGCAAGGTAACGAAATTAAGAGAAATAACTCACTCATTCATTTCACAATCTTCTTAGTCGTACTAATCCTCAGAAAGAGAAATCTTGTATTATGCATCAACTAGATAAAAGAAATACCCGGGATGAGTATTTCATAAAAAATTTTACTTAAACTTACTAATTTTATTTCACTATGTTAGTAAAAAATTGCGTATAATGAAATTGTAACTTAAAATAGCTATAACTTGCTCATTTTAAGTCGGATTTTCACATATTATATATCGTTTTCTACCTACTCGAAAATATCTATCTATTTCTAAGGTTATTTTTATCATAAGAATTTATTTGGGTTTGGAAACAGTAGGGTACATAACCATTACGAAATTCCAATTCCTTAAAATGCAAATTTTCAAACTTTCTTCATCCAAAAATCCTTAAACAAAAAATATAGATATTTATATGACCGAAAAATCCTTGAATATATATATACATATATATAAACTCATACTGTATGCATGATTTTAGTGACGTTGCCTCAAAATAAAGCTAATAAAGCTTATAAACAATTTTATGAAGATAAAGCTCTGCGAAGGGTCATTCTTGGACTTGTGATTGATTTGCTATTTTGTAAACTTATGACTTATTAACAAGAGGGTCTTAATTTAAGATCCTTAAAAGTTTTTATATTGTTCACAAATTCTTATTCAACAATTTATTTTATAAAACATGATTTTCCTATTTATGACATAAAAACTCAAATGTATTTCTTTTTAAAAAAATTTCTAAGTTTGATTCTTTAAACAAAATTCTAATTTTTAAATTTTGTAATTGTGGGATTTAATTATAGAAAATCATGATTTCATATTATTTTGAGCCCATGAGTGTTTTATTTTCATGTTAAACTCTATTAACTAATTATTTTCTAAATATAAACATTTATGTGGTTATGAGGAAAATCATTCCAAGTTGTATAAAAGATGTTTCTAACTTTAGCATATGAGAAAAATTTAGTGAGCGACTTATTCTAAACCTTTATGCTTTTAATATTTCCTTATTAATTCATAATTTTTTTACATACATGGACCTTCATTTGAAAATCTTTAGTTTGTTACAAGTAAGTGTCTAGTCATTATAAACATTATTTGTATTTCTTTAATTCCATATAAAAAAAAGATGGATTCCGCTTCGTAAAACTTAGTTCCTTAAGTTGTATATCGATTTTACTTCTAAGTGGATTTTAACTTAGCGAGTTGATTTCATCTAAACTTTGAAAACTAGTCTAGCTCTTGGTTTTTATTATGGAGTTAGAAAATAAATCCTATGATTAAACTTTCATGAAAATTTTGGATATCAAAGAGTTATTGACATTAAATTCTAGTAAACTTTGTGTTACTCATCATAAAAAGATAGTATTTATTTTTTTAATTAATTTCTTTGATAAAATCATCTTTATTATTCATTAAGAAAATTAATGATGAGTTCAAAAAGAAGTTATTAAAATAATTTTCCTATGTGTTTGATGAAAAAAAAAATCTTTATTTAGTGACAAGGTTATTTATTAAATGAGTTTGGTTCATTTTCCTATATTAAAGAAAATTCCTCTTTATTTTTATTGAGACAATATGTCTATAATGATGCATGCGTATGATTATGTAGCATGAAAAAAGATGAAAATATCACAATAATAATAGAGGAAAGAATATAAGAAGCAATATTGAGCAAAATAACAAGATTAAGTATTGAGAACCTTAGCTTCATCAAGGCATCCTAGAGTTAGTCATGGCAAGTTCATAAAGAGAAAAACAAAAGAAATAAGAAAATCATTTTGACTTGATAAGGACAAGTCTAAAACTAGAAAGATTAGTCGTAATAAAATTGCATAAAATAAATAAATAAATTGCAAGAAAGAAGTAAATAAATAAATTGCATGAGCATAAATAAAGGTTATGTTAGTGAGCTTATATGCTATAAGAAAATATATATATATATATATATATACATACATAAGTATATTTAATAACATAAAGTTAGATTAGAAACATGAATAATATAACATAACAATGTAATAAAATATTACATGAACAAGAACAAAACATGAACATATTGTTGTTTCCTTAACACTATGGTTTTAGGAATCACATACTATGATCATATAATGTTACATGACAGAAGGAGAAACATTAGGAATTTTTACCTAAAGTTTATGCAGAGACGGAGGAGGATGGTTTTTGTTGTTGGTTGTATGGAGATAGTAATAGGATGGAAAGAAAAGAGAGAGCTGAGGAGAGAAATTTAGAGAGGAAAATTAGAGAGAGAAGTTGAGAAATGCTTTTGATAGAGTTTTGGTAGGAAAAATGAGAAATGCGAAAGAAGTGCAAGGAAATGGGGTGTTTTAGAATTTTTGGTGTTAAAATTAGATGTAATAAAATAAATTAATATAGAGAGAGAGAGGGATGGCACCGATTTTGACATGTAGAGGGGAGAAATTGATTTGTTTTGTATTTTTATAATGAAAAGTGATAATATGTAAGGTGTGATGTGAATAAAATTGTATGAGAAAGGTAAATTATAAGAGATAAGTATGGTAGTGTGTAAGAATAGGTTATAAGAAAAAGTAGAGATAGTGAAATAGTAATGAAAAGTATACTAGACAATTAAAATACCGATAATAAAGAAAATACGCATAAAAGTACGATATCTGATATTTTTAGCTATCGAAAAATTATTAAACTGATATTTTTAAAATCCTTGTTTTATTATGAATTTAATAGTGTTATCAAAATATTTTTACTATTCCAAGTCTCGGGACATGTTTTTCAAGAACTGATCCCGTTCAGGTTTGAAACACACTAAAAATTAATGAATTTGATTTTTTAACCTTTCCTATATTATTACGGACTATTATTCATAATTATCTCAACTCCATTGCTCAGGGGGTAAGAGCACGAGATTATCGGATATAAACACTAGGGTTTGTTGTAGACTTTGTTGACTTTTAGGGTTCCAGTTCGACTTCTGGCTTTTTTATTTATTCGTAAGATCATAAAATTTTGGGGTTTTCAACCGTGTTATATTTTTTATTCAACATTTATGTTTTATTTATTTTTTTTTGTGATTTATTTAATATTTTTCAGTTCCCGGGATTGTTTAACCGAGTCTAGGGTTAAGAGGTGACTCCGTTGACTTTTTGTTGTAATTGGAATTTTTTTATTCTAAAATTCATCAAAGGATTTAAGGTTTTAGTATTTTGTTGTCGAGTGTTATTTGGATATATCATCTTGATTTACATGTTAAGGATTAGATAGCTTATTTGGTTGGCGTATAGATGTTGAATCAAACGATTGTTGGATTTTCCATTTTGTTTTGAGATTTCTCTTTTTCCCAAGGTTAAGAATTTTCATATTTGATCATATTTAGAATTCATTTTTAACTTGGGTCGGTTTTAGGGTCTTGGTTTTTGTATTTATCTCTATGATTATCTTCTAAGAATTATGAAAAATTCAGGAGTTTACAACAAGCACCTGCAAAGAATCATATACTTTACCAAATGAAAAGATAAGATAAACCTAGATTTAACAGAAATTATCAATTTAGGATTAATTAAGAAGAAAAGCATCAATTTCAATCTTCATCTCTCAAACTAGTTTTAGCATGTAAAATCTCTAATCATTTATCTGTCTCATGGAACATGATTCTTAGCACGCTCTATGATCAAATCCTATCTTATTCCCAGTTTTCAACTCACCTACCTGAAAAAACTGTTGGAGGGTTACCTACACTCACCCGAGTGAAGTATATCCTCACTCCATACTGATCAAACAATAACAAACAAGTTTTAAAGGCAAGCATATGCAATGCAGGTAAGCAAGTGAGCACACACACATATATAGTTCACTGGCAACTACATATAGAACGGATTCACACTCTTTGCAGCAAAGGTTAAGGAAAAATCCACTCCTATCAATTCCTGAGAATAATCTCATCAATTCCTTGATACTTCAGGAACTATCAGCAAACCCATCATTGTGATCTCTTTTGAACTTTTCAAAACGTTGTGATCTAAATATAAACTTACCCCTAAACGTTGTGACCTTTTAATATAATTTACCCTATTAATATTGCAATTGACCATCAACATCCAGACAAAACATTAGATGAGAACGTGTCTATAGTTTATTTTACTTTGTTCTTATTCCTCTATGCTTAAATCGTAGAAAGATTTCAATATCAAATAGACATGATGGTGTCGTTCATGTATTACTTAATTAATTAATTAATTATTATTAAATCAAGCCGTATACTGACATGTATAAATAAATAACAATGACCTCAACATATAATCTTAGGAAAAAAAATTAAAAGATGAACGGAATAAAATGATATATTTCTATCAAAATTATTTAACTGTTGAATCTATATTAATATTATCGTCATATAGATTTCAATCAACAAACAATTTCAACAACTATTTAGTAATACTTACTAAATCTGCAAATTTTATTAATTGATTCTTCACTATTCTTTTTCTTTTACTATCGCACCAGGTTATTTGAAGAAGCTTCTAAACTCAACTTTCATTTCAATCTCCAATTTAATGGTCGAATCACCTAATAGGAATTAATTTGAGACAAATTTGTGAAGGAAAATGGAGGTGGAATGAGTTTTATATGCTGTAGAATTTTGCATAAGAAAATGAGTATCTTGAAGGTATTCTCTGTAGAAATGGAGTGGAATGATTCAAAGCACTTTGGCATGTGATTGTGCCTTATAAGATTGATTAGGTGTGTGAAGGTATAAGTGAGCCTTTATATTTTCTAGTAGACAGGGTAGATTAGGGAGTATTACATGGAATGTTAATTTGGTGTGTTAGGTGCAGATGGACTCGTAAATATTTTAGGTAAGGGATTTAGTATAATTACGTATATTCTTATATATGTAATTAACACCTAACTAATTTCCTCAAATTATCTAAGTTAAACTTTGGGTCTAAATTTGCCTGTATTTTTACGACAATTAATTAACATTATTCTAATTATGTAACATCAAATTAGGATATTTCAAACATTCCATTTTTTTTAATTTAAAAAAAATATATAAATACACACAATATATATATATGATTAAAGTAATAGATTTAAAGGTTAATTATAAAACCATTACTTGTGTTTCGGCCTATTTGTAAATACATAACCCGTGTTAATTTAAACAACTCATATTGTTGAATCAAAGCATTTATCTTAGTTTCTTTGATTGTATTTATTCCTTCATAAGTCTCGTATAATTTGTCCCAAATTTCCTTTGCACTTCCACATGATGATATCAAATAAAATTTTGATGTGGCTATAGTGGTCAACGGCAGATTTTTTGGCCTTGTTATTCTTTCAATGATTTTCTTCTCGGAATCTGGTAGAACTGAATTTCCATTCGAAGTGATTACATTATCTCCCATGGAAATAACCTACCATGAATCATAATCGTTAGCTTTAATGTATGTTTCCATACACATTTTCCAATATCAAAAATCTAAACCATCAAAGAAAGGAGCACGATTATTTGTAGCATTGTTCTCAGCCATTTGTTTGGATCACTCAATTTGATAAAAAGGTCTGCTCTGATACTAATTGTTGGTCCCACTTTAATAATCAAGAGAAGGGAGGTTGAATTGATTATTACCAAAAATTTAAATTTTAAATCTTTAGATTAAAAATCCCCTTCGTTGTTCAAATAATGAGAAACAATCAAATAACTAAAATTAAATTACAGGAATTTAAAAATAGGAGGGAAAGAAAATTAGGCAGTGATGTATAGTAGTTCCGCCTTGTGCGTTAGTCCACTCTTCCAGCTCCAAGCCAAGGACCCATACTCTTCAGTGGTTCATTCCACTATATCCAATCAAATTAAATTACAAGATAGTACAATTCTCTCTACTCGATCCTCACAGCTTTCCTTAAGCTTATAACAAATACTACAAAGGTTAATCTTGTAATCAAACTAACAAACAAGAAGGCAACTACATGCTTCTTCTTTTTACAAGAAAATAAGATGATTAAATGCAAAGGATACTGCAAGGAAATTTGTACGCTAAGTTTCTGTTCAAAAAGCAATGAGTAATAGTTTGTAGCAGCGTGTATATATCTTCTTTTTTGTTCAGACTATATATATCTTCTTTTTCTTGTCTCGTAATATTATTAAGGAAGCTCCTTCCCGCTTATCTTGTTTTTCAATGTTCAATTCAGTTGTAGATGAGCTTGAATGTTATCTTCTATTGTGGGTTGCTCCAAAAAGATATCGGATATTACCTTATGTTCCTTATCTCTTTGTTTAAAAAATTGAACGTTATCGAATACTAGTAATCTTATCTTCATCACTGAAACTTGATCTATTACTAATAACTCCTCTAAGTATATCTCTGATTTGAACATTTAAAAGAATCGGATAAGTTCATGATGATTTGAACAATATCCATAAAAATAGAAACTGATATTCTTCTTTAAAAAAAAATATGAAAACTAAATCTGGTCTTCATATGTTTTTCAAAGATTAAAAGATGTTGTAAATGGTCGGATAAGATCCTTAAAAATCTCAAATAAAATTTTGATCTTTATCTTTGAATTTGAAAATTTTAATCAATGCTTGAAGCTTCTGTATGTTCTTCCAGTTCTGATATGATTAACTTATTGACAAAAAGAAGATCCCTCAAAAATAGATGTCTTGATCTATAAAATCACCTTCCTCGGATAGATAAGAAATCCCCTTCGATATTAATCAACTTAAGTGACACATGAGTATATTGTCTAAATATCCTCATGTCCTCGAAGCTAGGTCTTCAAAATGTTGATTAAAATTGATTTGATGTGAATTTGATCAAAACTTGAATCATCTACAGTAAATGCGATTGAAACTATAACGCTATCAACAATTGTAGAAACTTTCTGTATGACCTTATGTGATTTTGTTAAAACCTTCGTCCTTAAACATCCTCCTAATATAACTCTAGATAAGCTTTTGAATATTCTTTATTGGCTCTATGTGATTCAGTACTCATGAGAATACTTTTGTAAACTCAAACCTCATTCCATACAATTCAATTCATCACTCATCTTGAAACAAATAAATTTTTGTAAAAGGTTCTATGATAGGCTGATAGACTTATATTCACAAATCTACACACTTAAAAAGTAATTAGTTTACTTCTATTTTGTTATCATCAAAACATTCTTTTAGAGAATAATATTCTCCCCTTTTTGATGATAACAAACTTTCATTTAAAAGTTAATATAACATCAAGCATTACATGCACATCATATATAAGCACATCATTTTCTCTTCCCTTTTGTTATCAGCAAAATATGAAAAAAAAAAAACATAGAAGTAGAAATTGCATTACAGACGTTCAAAAAATTCATCACAGGTCTGATGTAAAGAGAATAATAGAAAAAGAAAATCAAATGAACTATTTCTTGGTAAATCCCTTAGTGGATTTCCTAGCACACATTTTTTGGCGTCAATAATATTTTAAGGAAAACGTGATCGGGTAGAGGAGAACCAAAGTCTTATCAGCTGCTTCAACTGCAGGATTCACTGGTGAAGGCAGATAATTTTGTGGGTTTTGAAGCACATCTAAATGTGTAACACCCCAAAAATTTAATCCGATTAATTAAATAACTTAAGTCACTACCACCACGTATAATACTATAAAGTATTACACGCTAAAGCTTTCTTTCAAAAGATTTTTGTTTATGTTGAACATTGCTACTCATTTTTAGCTTATGAAATCATTCAGTTAGATTCTTGCAACATCTGGATTTAGCAGGGGAAAACAATTTATTAAAATCATTTATAAAACTATACTTTCTACAGATTAAACCAATTTTCTAAGAAACAAAACTTTAGAAAAACACTTTTAATCTACTTTTAGGGATAAATTAGCATTTACAAAACATATGGGCATTAACTAGCTCCATCAAAGAATATACAAGTTCGAAAAATAAATCCAGCTCTTGAAGCTAAACAAAATAAAATAAAACAAAGTACAAATAATCCATTGGCCCTAACTTACATAATCCTCCTCATCCTTCCCGGATTAATTGAAGCGCCAATACTCGAGAAAAACATCATCACATCATCCATATCAACATCTCATCATCAACAACAATAACAACAACAACATTACTCCATATCATCATCATATCATCACTCATCTTCATCCTCTTCTGTAAAAAGAAAAACAAGAACAAGAATGAGCTGAAGCTCTTTACACAGTAACACATTCACAAGTGATGTGGCACACGAGCTTAACTAATTGTAATGCATCAACAATAGGTTATTATCTTTCATTTAAAGTAAACAAACAACACAAGAGTATTTAAACTCCAGACAATAAGGATCACGAGGGAACCTGAGTAACGATCACGACGCTCAAGGGTTTGATATAAGCAGTTCGGATACTTATATCTCCTAGATGATATATCCGAAAACGAGAAATAATAGTCTCATCTAGGTTTCTCAGCCGTTACTTGACTCTACTTAAACTCAGTCCACAACATGAATATAATTCATCGTTATCTTAAACATTGAACTAAACCATGGGATTTCCCTCCAAGTTTAAGCAAATATTACGCCGATACCAATAACCCTATCGACTATCCGCCATACCACTTGTGAAAGTCATATCTCGATGATAAGTGTGGCCTAAGCGCCTAAAACTATTGTGCCCGTAATCTGAGCAAGGTACAGCTCCCTGGACCGGATGTCGAACTGCTATCTCAAGTCAGAAACTGATGTAAACAGCGGAATAGACAACCAATTCTAACCATTCAAACATTTTTTTTTTGGAATTGAATTCTTATAAGAACTTAAGCTATAACTCATTTATCTACTTATATCAACTTTTATTAAAATCCTGTTTGAGCAGATACTAGATAGGAACCCCGCTATGGCTGCGAATATCGCCCTGCCAAAATATGGACTGTTCTCCTTTATTTGTCAAAGTATTTCCTTTTCTCTTTTTTTATAGTGTTTTATTACAAAAGCATCAATAAAGAATTCATAAACCAAAAACATTCATTTTTCCAAATAAACACACATTTGAAACAATATATTCACCATGTTAATCTAAAGTTATCGTATCTCATTAACTTAAACCAATTTGTTACCATTAAGTCCTTTTAACTAAATCCTAGCCAAATTGATTAGAGTTATTCATTTAAGTCATTTACTAAGTCAAGTTGATCAAACTTAGACAATTTAACTCATTTTAGCTTAATGAAGTTCATTAAGCCAAGTTGGACTTAGATTAATTACTAATTCATTATATATATCTAAGATTCATGTTACTTAATCCTAAGTTAGCTTAAACCTAGCCAAATTCATTGAAGCTAAACAATCTAATCCATTTTAATTCATTCAAGTTCATTTAGTCAAGTTGGATATAGGTTTGTTAACTAAGTTTATTTTATAACTAACTTCTCGATTTAATTTAATTATTTGTTAATTCTATAAATCTACTTAACCCATGTTTAATTACATCAGTTAACTCACATAACACATCAAATTCATTAATCTATCTCATTTTATTCCAAAAAGACTCATTTCATAAGCAAACACACATTCAACAGACAAAACAAGTTTTAACTTTGTTTGGAAAAACTATAGCAGCTGGAAATAAGTGAAACTTAAGCATCTATACTTTTGAAATTTGTAAAAACTCAAAACATGAAAGTTGTAGATCTCTTTTTAATCTTTCTATAGCAGCTCGCATCACCTCAATCGAAGGTTGTATGAAAACGTTATGATCAAAATACGATCGAGTTGTGAAACAGGGCAACGTTGTAAAAGGAACGCCGGCACTTCCACATCGGTGGTATAAAGCTCAACGCCGACAGCGTAAAAGGGTCAACACCAGTAGCGTTGGAGCAACATTAAGAAAGTGCCTTTCAATCACTTTAGCATCGACTCTATACCGGCAGCGTTGAAGTTCTCAGAGGCAGCGTTGACGACAGAACAACTTTTCAAAAACATGGTTTTTTATACTTTACTCTTCTCAAAACTTCTTCAAATCATCTACTAAGCTTCCTACCACTTGATATATGAATTCAACATCATCAAAATGTATGCTCTTCACTATTATCAAATTAAACACTTCAATCAACACATTAAACAACCAATCTTCAAACCCCAAACTACTATTCATCTTCTTCTCCTTCATAATCCAACGTCCAACATATAATTAACCAACAATTACTTATGTAAATAGCACTTTGAACCCATTTCTAACATATATATATCAATTATAAGCTTGTAAATAACAATTAAAACAAAGATAATTCAAGATAGAAAATTAGCTTTAAGCCTACTCATGTAATTCCTTCTTCTTCATGTTGTTGAAGCTTTTCTACCTGAATTTCTCTCTTATTCCTTTTGAAATTGAGATTTGGGGAGTGGAATTTGAGAGATTGAAGAGAGAAAAGAGAGAAAGAAAAGAGAAAGAAATGAGAGAGAGGGAGAAACGAATTTTGAAAGGGAAGAATAGGAAAATAATAAAGAGTCAAGAGGAGGAAAAACTAAAAGGAAAAATAAGGTTAAAATTAGGCTATTTTAAAATAAGGGTATCAGATTTAGAACTTTTAGATCAATATCTTTAGTTTTAGAAATATTTAGGAAATGATTTCAGAACCATTAGGTTAGAAATTAAGAACTTAATTTAGGATTTTATTTTAGATAAAAAGATATTTAATTTGAGTTCGGCTTTAAGAACTAATATTTTGATACAAGCAAATGAACTCAAATTTTGTGAAGACTAAAGAATTAGGATTTAGGCTAAAATTTAAGGGTTTAGGAATCCTTTAAACATTTTAATAACATGTTTAGAGATTTAGGAATTGAAATCTCAAATTTCAACTTAATTAATTACTAATCTAATTATGTCAACTTGTCTAATTATTTCTTATACTTCATTTGATTCATTTAATCTATCTAAACTCAATTCTAATCTAGGTGAAGGTTTGGGGTATTTCAAAAGGAATTAATGGAACAAGACCAAGTTGGTTAGGAGTTGGTTCATAAGGAACTCTGAGAAAAAGATGGAAAACTCCTGACAGATGTCTTAGTCGAAGCAACTTTTGGAAAGTCTTCTGGTGAAGGAGAAACACGAGAAGATCTAGCTGAAGAGCATACAAAAGTTGCTTGATTTGAAGATTTATTATCGTCAGCAAGAAAGCTCTTGGCTCCTTCTTAAATACAATCTTTGAGCGATAGTTTGAATGAATCAAACTTTTTATCTATAAGATTTATAAGAAAACTTTTAAGCTGTGTCTTTGAAGACTCTCCAACACCTTCAAACATGAGAAAAGAATCTTCATCTTCACTATCAGAACTTGAAACAACTTTTGCCCCTTCATTAATTTTGAAATCTCCCCCTGTCATGGGAACATGTTTTTCTTTCTTCTTCTTAGACACAGGTTCCTTTCTAAATCTATGTTGAGGACTCTTGTTGGACTTCCTAACTTTTGTATTTTCCTTTGTGTTTTCACCCGACTCCCCTCAATCTGTCCTATCAAGATTTCCAATCAATATGTTACCCATGATTCTTATGCAAATAAATTGCACCATCATAGAGTACCAAAATTTCTTGTAAGGTCTTATTTTCATATGATTCGTACTCTTTTCTCCAATTCTTTTCAGACTAATGGGAAAACTTAACCTTTTTTGAAAACTTAATTTTCTTAAATTTAAAAATCTCCATCAACAGAATCCTATAAATTCTAAACTCTTTGTCTTTCCATTTTTTTGAATAATTCTTGTTACCAAATCAATTTTGATATTTTTTATCAATCCAAGAATTATTAAACCATCCTCCTTCATCACCGTTGTAGTACTTCCCCTTCATGGAAGTATACACTCTCACACAGCCTTATGTAAGAACCTTACAATCAATTTAAACTCATGAATAAAAACATCAACATCAGGAAAATTTCCCACACTATCATTTATGATCAAGAAAATATCATTTTGTTTTAAAGACGCATAAGCATTATCATCTTGAAAATCTTTGATACCAAAACAGCTGATTAAATCATCACAATTCATAGTAAGATTATTCCATTAAACAATTGATCTTAAACTATCTCCATCAAAATATCTCAGATTGCGATAAAATTCTTCCACCATTTTGCCAATTACTTCTCCAATTAAACTACAGAGTTTTCCACATCCTAACTTATCTAACCATTCATTCTAGTGAAAACCATTCTTCTCAAAGTACTGAAAATCTATGAAAGAACAATCATGGAGTTTTACTTTTGTGACTGAGACCTTAGAAGCAGAGTCACTTCCTGTCCTTTTCTTCTTTGACTTTGTTCTATCCTTAGGAGAAGTTGAAATTTCTTTCCTTTTCTTTAAAGAACTTTTGGTGGTTTTGTCCTTCTTTGCTTTGACAGAAGGTTCTGGATTTAGTTCTGGGTCTGAAAGAGATGGGTCAACGATAGTCTTTTTTTCACATAAAATTCTTTTGTTTGCACTTCCTATTGATTTTTTAGTATCTCCACCAAACTCTTGAACCATTTTTTATCATATCCTTCGGTGATGGAGCTATTGAACATTGTCACAACATCTTTTCATAATCAAAGCATTGATCTTGAATGGATATAGGTTCTATAGATGTAACTATTTTGAAATTTTTGTTTGAAAGACGATGTGATTTTTCATGGAGACATTAAGAGCTTTTGAAAGATTCCGAGCGCTGGAGATAAAAACTAAGAAAGAAGATTAAGAGAAACAAAGAAGTTGAAAGGCCACCATCTTTTAAGTGCTAAAAGAACCGCATGAACTTACGTATCCAATCAGATTATATTATTCAAAATTTATTAAAAAGGATAGCACAATCCAATCTCTTTTCCGATATATTCAAAATGAATCTTTTCTAAAGGTTTTGTAAAAATATCTACAAATTGAATATTAGTAGATACATATTCAATAACAATATTACCACTATTAACATCGTCACGAATAACAAGATGCCTAATTTCTATATGCTTTTATCTAGAATGATATACAGGATTCTTTGTGAGGTTTATGGCACTTGTATTATCACATTTAATAGGAATATTTTTATATGATAAACCATAATCTTTTAATTGGTGTTTAATCTAAAGCATTTGAGCACAACAGTTACTAATAGAAACATATTCTACATCAGCTGTGGACTAGGCAATAGAATTTTGTTTCTTAGATGACTAAAAATCTAATTTGTCACCTAAAATTAACAAGTACCAAATGTGCTTTTTGTATCAATTTTACATTCAGCATAATCTACATCGAAGTATTGTATTAAAACAAAATTCTGATTTTTAGGGTACTGGATGCCCAATTTTGAAGTATTTATCAAGTGATTGAAAATTCTCTTCACAGCTGATAGATGTGTTTCTATTGGTTCACTTTGAAATCTCGTACACAAACATACACTAAACAAGATATCAGGTCTGGATGCAGTTAAGTATAATAAAGATCCTATCAGACTTCTCTAAAGTTCTTTGTTTACTTTCTCTCTATTTCAATCAGGATCTAACCTTGTTGAAGTACTCATTGGTATTGTAACTCCTTTACATCCTTCATATCCAAATGTCTTAAGAATTTGTCTAATATACTTCTCTTGATGAATGAAAATTCCTTCTTTAGTTTTTTTAATTTATAACCCAATAAGAAAGAATGTTAATTCATCCATCATTGACATTTCAAATTTTGCCTGTATATTCTTTGCAAAATCTTGACGATACTTTTCACTAGTAAAACCAAATATTATATCATCTACATATATTTGCACAACTAAAATGTCTTGTTCATATGTTTTTAAAAATAAGGTTGTGTCAATAGTTCCTCTTTGAAATTGTCATGCCCCAAAATAGGGCCTAGTAGTATCATTCTGTAGTCATCATACCACGTGTGCACCAGTAATATGAGAACCGTCTTGCATGTCAGATATTACAAGACTCTATCTTATAATTGTTACATGTAATGTAGCCATACCTAATATATATATAAATACTAAGGATTCCGATTTTCCTTAGTTTGCCAGAACCGCAGAGAATCGGTATCCCCTACCAAATAATGAAATTGAGATCAAACCTATAAAATATAAGATCTTAATCAATTATACCATTTATCTAATTTGTTCTTTGAGACCAATATAATCTACGAAACTATCTTCAGCAAGGTCTTTTGATGTAGCACTCTTCACTCATGCTTAACCCAATCCAACTAACGTTATACCTGCATAAAGACTGTTGGGGGGTGAGCGAACCACGGCTCAGTGAGATAACTTGACCAAACCACACATCAAACAATAACAAACAAGTATAATTACCAATCATATGCAATGTAACAATCAATCATATGTACATTACAAGCTTGGATGATCTAGAATCCAAAGCAGGATGGAGATTTACGCCCTCTCATCGGAGTTGAAGGATCACAATGCTATGGCCCACCTACCCAGGAGAGACTAAGCATAAAGGAATACAGGAATACTCACTTTAATTATCTCTTTAAGTTAACCATATCTTAAATCTCTCATTTCCTGTTTTCTACCTTAGAAACTCCACTAAGTGTTAATCCTTTCAAAGCGATACCATAAGCGGCATCCTTCATTTACCATGTAGTTCCTATGGTACCGACAGCTCAAAGGTAACCTTGCATTGATCTAATAGCTTTTAGCCTATGTCAACTAAGCATTATCAGAGGGTCGAAATACTAACACGTAGTAGGCTGCCACTTGCTCAAATGCTATTTATGCAAATCGTGTAATGCATGATTGTAAACCCCTGAATTTTAGAAATCGATTTAGCACAAAACCCTAACCGGAAGTCAAACGAAACTCTAAAGGTCAACAAAACCCTAGTTTACCGTATCAAGCTAAATCCGGCATTGCCGTTTTCTTTGGCCCTGAAAAACGAAGTTGGGATAATTAGCTCGAATAGTTCGTAATAACCATAGGTTTTATAAAAGTTTCAGTTTCGCGAAATTCGGTGTCCTTCGAACCCGAACGGACACAGTTCTCGAAAAACGTGTCCGGAAGCCCGGAATAGTAAAAATATTCCGAATACACCGTTAGACTCGTAAAAATATAAGTTTTCCAAAAATATCAGTTTCGTAATTTTTCGGTAAGTAAAAATAACAGATATAGCTATTATACGCGTATTTTCTTACTACCGGTACTTTAATTGTCATATCTACTTTACATTACACTATTCTACACTATTCTTTTATCTCTACTTTTTCTTACACCTATTCTTACACTCTACATAACCTATAATCTTAACTTTTTACCTTTCCCATAACTTTATATCACATCTACCTTACATATTACATCTTTTATTTCAAAAAGTCAAAAAAATAAACACACTCCCTCCTACATCATGGCCGGCGCCCCCCCTCACATGCCCTCAATTTGTTTTAATTTCACTTTATTTTAATCACACAAAAATCACTCCTCAATTTCCTATAAATACCCCCCTTCTCTTTCACTTCTTTCACACCACTTCTACACTAAAATTACTCTCTCAAAATCTCTCAAGAATTCTCTCCAAGAAGTTCTCTTTAGCTCATCTCTTTAGGTAAAAATTCTTCAAGAAGTTTCCATGTTCATCTACTTAGTATGAACTTAATGTGTGTTTTCTAAAACCATGAAGGTTAAGAAAGCAACAATAGGTTCATACTTTGTTTTTGTTCATAATCATAATTCCTTTATGTTCATGTTTCTTTTATATCATTTATGTTCTCTTATGTTCATTTATGTCTCTTTTATGTTCATAACTATCTACTATATCTATATAGCTATATATACTATTTAGAGCATATAAGCTCATGATCTTGCAATTTATTTACCTTTCATGCAATTTATTTACTTCAATGCATTTTATTTATTCCAAGTTGTTTTTAAGACTAGTCTCTAGTCTTAGACTTGTCCTCATCAAGTCAAAACAAGCTTTTCTTTCTTTCATTTATTTTATTATGGGACTAGTTTACTTCTTAGTCCCGGGAGCCTTGAAAAAGCTAAGACTCCAATACTTGACTTTATTATTATGCTTTATGTTATTTTGGTTATTATTATTCTCATAATCATGTTCATTTAGATTGTTGTCCATAATTTTATTTAAACAAAAAGAAGAATTTTGTCACTTAGAAATAAGTTTATGTAAAGTATAAAATCTATAAAGCAACACAAAATAAACTCATTCCTTTTCATGTTACAAAAAGAACTCACTATAATTTTATAAACTACTTTTACTTTAAAAAGCCACTTAATCCTTATTATCCCACCTTTTTTTCAAAAGAAAATATTTTGTTGACAAAAATGGTTCTTTTCATAAGAAAGAAAATAAGATGGATGACTAAGGAAATTTTTAAGTAAAGACCTTTGCAAACAAATAGGCAAAGAAAATTTATGAAAATAATAAAGTTATTTCTTTTCAAGTTACAAGGAAGTTAATAAGATTATAGAAATTAGTTTTTCTACAAAAAGTCCTTAATTTTCCACATTGTTTTTATGAAGAAAACAAATTTTCATGCATGGATGATTATTTTTGAAAAATATGAGACATGAGAAAAAGAATGAGAAATATCAAGTAAGGATTTTTGCAAAACAAGTAAACAAAGGAATTTACACAAGAAAAATGAAGAATAGCATATTTCCTAGAAAACTTCAAATATAGTATTAATGTAACTTAGAAAGTAGAAAATTTTATTTTCAAAGTCACTTAGAAAAAGATAAATAAAACCAACATAAAACGTTTTTAGAAAATAAAAGAAAACAAGGTATTCATTTCAAAGAAATTTACAAAAACAATTTCCGAAAAGCTTCAACCCGACATTGTTTTACCTAAGAAAAATAATTGGACAACAAGACACTTGAGCATGCTTAAATATGAGTTATATAGTTATAAAAAGAGAATTTTTCAACTATATAGATAACTAAGTATTTATCAAACAAATTTTGATTTCTTGAACCAAAGTTGTTTTTACTTGGAAATCCGTGGTGAATTTTGTCACTACTTTTTCAGAGCCTATATGGCCTTGTTTGTTGGAATATAATTTTGGAAATGGGTAGATCTTTTCGAGTAGGTAGAAATCGGTATATTATATGCGCGATTCCGAGTTAAAATGACCAAGTTATGGCCATTTTAAGTTGGAACATTCTTCATACGAACTTTAACGTTCTTTGACATTGTTTTGTCAAAATTCAAGAAAATCATCAAGAAAAACTCATTGTGGGTATTTTCTTTGGCTAGGTGACCCCGAGGAAGGATTCCTTTACCCGAGAACTATTACGATTAAGTGGAGTGTGTGAACGACTCATCCGCTTAGAGGAATAGACGACAATGGCATCGTGAGTTTATTTCCATTAAATGCTACACTTGTTGTGCTTGTAAATTAGTTGCACTAGAGTTAGGAAAAGATAAACCGATATGCATGTAAAATAATTCCTTGAAAGAATTCTAAGAATATCGAAGCCGAATTGTTCTAAGTGATTGTTTTAGTTTAATATTGATTTGTGTGAAATTCCTTGATCGCCATAAAGTTGAAAATAATTATGTTATGACTTTATAAATTAATGAACTCATGCATACCACGAAGTGAGTCACATTGCATGGTTGGGTTATTATCCTTGGGTGAGAAGGATAGTAAGCTCATGTCGAAAGCAACACTTGGCGGAGATCCGAAAGCGATTGCTTGGCGGCTTAATGGAAATGCTTGGCGGTTGATCCGAAAGCAAGGTCAAATCAAGTAGATTCGGAATACTTGGCGATGAGTGCTCGCAAGTTTAAAACTTTTTAATGAATGCTTGGCGATGAGTGCTCGCAAGCTTAAATTTTCTTTTATTAAAACTACTTGTTTTGAGGATAAGTATCACCAAACCCCGAATGGAGGGCGTAAATCCATTCAACATATAGTTCCCGGAAAACTATATGCTTGTTTGCCCACGTGCTTGTGCATTACATTTGTTTGATTAAATCAACTTGTTTGAATCTTGTTACAAGAAGTTATTTATGGAAATAGTTCTCACTAAGCCTATTAGCTTATACCCCAATAGATATCTTTTGCAGTTCCCGTACTTATGGTTAAGGCCACGTGGACCATGCGGGCAGGTAATCTCTCTTGAACATTAGAAACTTGGGTAGTGTAGCATAGTATTAGCATGCAAATATTTATATAATAGATTAGTAATTTAGGGAGTTGTCCCTAAGTTTGTAAAGTCTTTGCCATGAAAATAATTATTGTGAATCCTCTTTTCTTAATATGTTTTTATATCTCCTTAAGCTTCATAATTCCATATATGGTCCTCTAAATTGTGAAAGTAGCCTTACACTTAATATAAAAGCTTTTGGGAATGGCTAAGGTTGTCATACTTAAGCTTTAATATTGAGTGTGGCGGACTGTCACGTTTAGGGTACCCATTGGGGCGTGACAGTTTAAGTTGGTATCAGAGCATGGTTTAAGAACCTAGGAATCATAATTATAGAAATGGACTTAAGAAGAATTGACTTAGATAGAAGCAAGAAAAACTAGATGAAATAGAATGGGTAGAATAAGTCTTCTAATATTTCTTTTACGTAGATCACCATAGATGAGGCCCGTCTCCAAGCCAAGAACTTCGAAAAGGACCCTTCGAAACACCAGAAGATTATCGATTGAGACTTAGAGTCCTATGTGAGAGTTTGCCCTAGCAGGACAGCCTAAGACCGTCCGAGAAATGTTCCAAATATGGAAGAAAGGAATGATACAAACAGAATGGAGGGAAGTGGTACAGACCATTCACAACTGTCCTATAGGAAAGAAACTGACCGAGTTGGAAATGATATACGCCGTGGAACGTATAGCGGCCATTGCTGAAGATAGACCTATGTTGAAGGAAGCCACATTCGTTCTTAGGAAAGACGGGGGACGAACTTCACCAGATTTCCAGACATGGAGGAAAATTGGACCTATGTTCGTTTACGCCCACGACAACTTGATGGATCACCTTGAATGGATGAAGGCGGACATCAACGACATCTTCCATTGGCATGGAGTGTACCAGGAAGTACTACGACCACCAACCCAAGTGCCCACGGAGCCGCCTACCTTTATGGGATCCAACTAAGGAGGAACGAGCCCCTACGCCTACGGGATGACGGATCAATAATAAGGGAAGAGCCTATGGAAGAAGATGAAGAGAGTGAAGATTCGGAGAAGACCAGGAAGAAAATGAAGCAGGACAGAAGAAGGAAACCAGACCACTGTTGGAGACGAAGAACCCCGTAACAGCACTGAGGAAAGGATTATCCGCTACTTAATGGGACGACAGACTCAGGAAGGCAAGAACCAAACTCGGCCATGAATACAGACAGTGCACCCAATGAGAACAATAGCATGGAGACGGATGGAGCCGTTACTTGGAGAACCATTCATGACATAGTACCAGAGATGACTAGAGATGAGCTAACCGACGTACACGAAAGATCCAGAGAGGCAGCCCGGAAGAGGAGGAAATATTTCAGCCAATTCATGAGGGACTGGAACCCAGGATCATCCAGCAGCAACCCGGGAGATGCGCCCAGAAGAATGAAGAAAGGAGGAAGGAAAGGAGCATATCCCTAGAAGTCCAGCTTAGATTTTGTAATCATAGACTAGATCCATGATCTTAGTCTATCTTTTAATTTCGGAACAATGTTTGTTTTTCTATGTGATTTTCTTTTGTGATTTGTCTTATTTCCGATTTCATGTATGAACTTTATTTCTATGATAATGCTCTAAGTTTGATTTCAGAAATTGTTTTGATTTAAATTTTGTTAGCTTTTATGCATATTTAATTTCCGTTATATCACCAATTTCCGGCAAAAATTTAATTAAGTTATCAAAACTTTACAAACCTGACTTAGAAAAGTTTAAAACAGCCGAAATAGGAGTAGACGAAGAAGGGAACAAAGCGCCTCTAACCAACCAGACATAGAAGCAGATCAACCTGCTTCAAGGAGCCGCCGCACCCAAATGACTTACACGCCACGTTAGGACACCTAACCCACGTATTAGAAGAAATTAGGCAAAATATGCCAGCACAAGCACCCGTACCAGAGGCAACACCAGCAACAGCATCAGCGACAGCCCCAGTGTCTATACCAACCCCACCACCACAACAAGCTTCAACAGAGGCATCTGTGCATAGGAACATGCATAGCCAAAGTGCACCCTACCTCCATCTCCACCGCCAAGACCATACAAAAGCATGTTACCTAACTTCATCAAAAGCAACCGCTATTTTGAAGGAGCTTATGACAAGCCAGAAGAGGCAGAAGATTGGTTATCTCAAATAGAGATGTCCTTTGATGCATATGAAGTTCCGCCCCATTTGCAAATCAAGTATGGAACATTCATGCTTCGTCTAAACGCTAGGATATGGTGGGAGTCAAGGAAAAGAGATCTAATGACTCCAATCACTTGGGAAATGTTTAGACATGAGTTTTTGGAGAATTATTTCCAGGAAGTTTACGAGTAAGTATAGTGCGGACTTCTTGCAAATTGCTCAAAAGGGAAGAACAATCGAACAATATGAGACGAGTTCAGTAGATTGTTGCAATATGCACCTGACTCCTAAGTACAGTGAAGAATTGAAAAGACAAGTCTTTATAGGAGGATTGGATGAAGACCTAAGGATGAGTTGGAAGAATTTGACATAAGAAATTTTCGAGAATTAGTGGAAAGAGCTCGGATTGTAGAAGGAGCAAGGAAAAGGAGAGAAAGAATAGAAGAAGAAGAAGAAGACAATCGTTGAGAGAAGTTTTACGTAGAACCCCATCTCATGCCCCTACCAAAGAAAATCAAGAACGACAATAGAAGGATCATACCAAGAGGTATTAAGTGTTGGAAGTGCAATGGAGCACACTACCCGAAGAAGTGCCCCCAGCTATTTGGAAATGTTTCTTCTGTGGAAATACAAACCATAAGATGTCAAAATGCCCAAACAGGGGTAGATGCTTGCTATGTTTGCAATCAGAAAGGACATTTTGCCAACAACTGTCCACAAGGAAGGAATATTCTATCAAGATCATCAGAGGAAGTTGTTCCTATAAGAATGGAGAAAGGAAAAATGGAAGTAAGTGAAAGCAGACCAGGATCTACTGCTTCGGAATTCGAATTACAACTTGGAGGGACGATGGATAAGTGAAGAAGTGAACAAAGAAATGGAAACTTGACTGCCTTGGAGTACATTAGAGGCTATAACAGCGATGCAGGAACCAGTCAATCTCCAACCTTCTTTTATTGATGTTGTTTCTTTATTTCAAGTAACAGAAGTGTAAAGTTTTCTTTGTAGGATGAATAGGAGTAATAATCCCTATTGTGTACATAAGAAGTTTAGTAAATCAAATGTTTTACTCTCTTGAATTCAAAGTGTTACATTCTTTCGGTATATCTAGACTACCAATGACAAACAATCAACCTAGTTTAAGATAATGCGAAAGAATGATGAAACCCAAGAAAATTGGTCAACTTTCAACAAAGACGTGAGGACATGAAGTCACCTGTGACTCTAAGGAATAATGGAATTAAGTAATCTTTTGAATAAGATGTATACCTCTCAAATAGATCCCAATAAGAAGACAAGGAGAACATAGAGCTTACAAAACAAAAAGAATATTGGCAAAGGACTTGCTAACATAAGAAAAGAGAGACACATTCTTTCAAGTAGATAAAGGAAATTAAATAGCTAAAGAGTGAAGAGAAATTGACCTTTGGAGACATTCATAAGTTTCAATAAGAAGTTTTGAAAAGAATTCTGGATACAGATTTCACTTAGAGAAACATGGAAAATAGACTAATAAGGAAGTTGGAGAAACAACAACGAGAAAATTGAGACCTTACGAAATGAAATATGCCATCACGAAATATACCCATCCAGCTTATAATGGAGAAAACCCTAAACCAACGTGTTAACTTTCAAAAAGGAACAAAGTGAAAACCTTTTTAAGGAGCAAACACGATTCTCTCAAGATTAAGATCACGATACCACCAACAAAGATCAAATCAAGAAGGAATGACCCTCGGATTCCTTATGGCCTCACAGTTTCAATAACGCTTTATGGACTCAAGAATATAAAACCCTGTTGCATAAGCCACTAGATGACAAAAATAGTGGTATAGCCTGAAAAGGAAAGAAGTAATCAAAGGATGTGATCTTAAGTATAGGAAATTAATAAAAGGGAGTTGAAAAGCCGAACTTGAAGTTCACAACAAGGTTTAAAAGAGGAACCACGTCGGTAGGATATTAAGATCAACCGTATAAAATAATAAAAGAGCTTAGATAAGAAGATACGAAGGATAAAGAAGGATAGGAAGAAAGATGTATTAAAGGAAGCTAAAGGATGATTTAGCATAACTAAGGACAAGGAAGTTAGTAAAAAGAATCATGAGTACGGTTCATAATTTGGGATCAACAACATATCCAAGAGAACTCAGATATACCAAAGTTCAAGGGACATTAGAAGAAATGAAATATGGATAAAGGAATAAAAACACCAAAGGATGAAAAGGTTTATGAAATTCAATGAAAACGGAATTAACCTTCTCAAGATTTTGAATTTCTCACAAACGATAACAAGAAGGCAAGGATGCTTATGGTATAAATTGAGTAACTCACAAGATGGTTCGTTTCATAATCGGTCAATATAACGCTCTCTAAAGGGAAAAGAGATGAAAGCAAAAGAGATCAGTCAGAGATGACAAACCTGGACGAGAATGGAACAAAGAGGAACTAATAAAGAATTTTGGACCCTGATACTAAAACGATCAAGGAAACCATTCAAATACCTTGGAGGAACAATCAAGAGCATCTCATGAGATGATAAAGGCACAAGATAGACGAAATAAGATGAATCGGAAAAGAAGGACCTTAAAAATCTCAAAATGAGAATCAGGTGAGTTTAAAGATAGGAAGTAATCATAAGACGAGAAGGAGGTTAACATATTGGAGATGTGCAACAATTCCCCATTTAAATGGTTAAGGAATCAAGTTATAAAAGTTAATGTTTTTTTTAAGGAGAATTTTCCTTATGAAGATATACCCAATACCGATATTTATCCGCAAGAGTTCAGAGGATAAGAAATGAGGAAATCAATTAAGGAGATCTTTTTGAAGAATGACGCATAACCCAAGTAACCAAGTTTGGTTAGAACCCAAGTAGGAATTTCCAAGTTTTGAGGACAAAACTTTCTTTAAGGGGGGTAGGTTGTAAACCCCAAATTTTCGGAATCGGTTTAGCATAAAACCCTAAACCGGAAGTCAAACGAACCCTAAAGGTCAACAAAACCCTAGTTTACCGTATCAACTAAATCCGGCATTGCCGTTTTCTTTGGCCCTGAAAACGAAGTTGGATAATTAGCTAAATAGTTCGTAATAACCATAGGTTTTATAAAATTTCAGTTTCGCGAAATTCGGGTGTCCTTCGAACCCGATCGGACACAGTTCTCGAAAAACGTGTCCGAAGCCCGGAATAGTAAAAATATTCCGAATACCGTTAGACTCGTAAAAATATAAGTTTTCCAAAAATATCAGTTTCGTAATTTTTCGGTAAGTAAAAATAACATATAGCTATTATACGCGTATTTTCTTACTACCGGTACTTTAATTGTCATATCTACTTTACATTACACTATTCATTACTATTCTACACTATTCTTTTATCTCTACTTTTTCTTACACCTATTCTTACACTCTACATAACCTATAATCTTACTTTTTACCTTTCCATAACTTTATATCACATCTACCTTACATATTACATCTTTTATTTAAAAGTCAAAAAAATAAAACACACCCTCCTACATCATGGCCGGCGCCCCCCCTCACATGCCCTCAATTTGTTTTAATTTCATTTATTTTAATCACACAAAAATCACTCCTCAATTTCCTATAAATACCCCCCTTCTCTTTCACTTCTTTCACACCACTTCTACACTAAAATTACTCTCTCAAAATCTCTCAAGAATTTCTCTCAAGAAGTTCTCTTTAGCTCATCTCCTTTAGGTAAAAATTCTTCAAGAAGTTTCCATGTTCATCTACTTAGTATGAACTTAATGTGTGTTTTCTAAAACCATGAAGGTTAAGAAAGCAACAATAGGTTCATACTTTGTTTTTGTTCATAATCAATTCCTTTATGTTCATGTTTCTTTTATATTCATTTATGTTTCTCTATGTTCATTTATGTCTCTTTTATGTTCATAACTATCTATATATCTATATAGCTATATATACTATTTAGAGCATATAAGCTCATGATCTTGCAATTTATTTACCTTTCATAATTTATTTACTTCAATGCATTTTATTTATTCCAAGTTGTTTTTAAGACTAGTCTCTAGTCTTAGACTTGTCCTCATCAAGTCAAAACAAGCTTTTCTTCTTTCATTTCATTTTATTATGGGAGTTTACTTCTTAGTCCCGGGAGCCTTGAAAAAGCTAAGACTCCAATACTTGACTTTATTATGCTTTATGTTATTTTGGTTATTATTATTCTCATAATCATGTTCATTTAGATTGTTGTCCATAATTTTATTTAAACAAAAAGAAAATTTTGTTACTTAGAAATAAGTTTATGTAAAGTATAAAATCTATAAAGCAACACAAATAAACTCACCTTTTCATGTTACAAAAAGAACTCACTATAATTTTATAAACTACTTTTACTTTAAAAAGCCACTTAGCCTTATTATCCCACCTTGTTTTTCAAAAGAAAATATTTTGTTGACAAAATGGTTTTTTCATAAGAAAGAAAATAAGATGGATGACTAAGGAAATTTTTAAGTAAAGACCTTTGCAAACAAATAGGCAAAGAAAATTTATGAAAATAATAAAGTTATTTCTTTTCAAGTTACAAGAAGAAGTTAATAAGATTATAGAAATTAGTTTTTCTACAAAAAGTCCTTAATTTTTCCACATTGTTTTTATGAAGAAAACAAATTTTCATGCATGGATGATTATTTTTGAAAAATATGAGACATGAGAAAAAGAATGAGAAATATCAAGTAAGGATTTTTGCAAAACAAGTAAACAAAGGAATTTACACAAGAAAAATGAAGAATAGCATATTTCCTAGAAAACTTCAAATATAGTATTAATGTAACTTAGAAAGTAGAAAATTTTATTTTCAAAGGTCACTTAGAAAAAGATAAATAAACCAACATAAAACGTTTTTAGAAAATAAAGAAAACAAGGTATTCATTTCAAAGAAATTTACAAAAACAATTTCCGAAAAGCTTCAACCCGACATTGTTTTACCTAAGAAAAATAATTGGACAACAAGACACTTGAGCATGCTTAAATATGAGTTATATAGTTATAAAAAGAGAATTTTTCAACTATATAGATAACTAAGTATTTATCAAACAAATTTTGATTTCTTGAACCAAAGTTGTTTTTACTTGGAAATCCGTGGTGAATTTTGTCACTACTTTTTCAGAGCCTATATGGCCTTGTTTGTTGGATATAATTTTGGAAATGGGTAGATCTTTTCGAGTAGGTAGAAATCGGTATATATGCGCGATTCCGAGTTAAAATGACCAAGTTATGGCCATTTTAAGTTGGAACATTCTTCATACGAACTTTAACGTTCTTTGACATTGTTTTGTCAAAATTCAAGAAAATCATCAAGAAAAACTCATTGTGGGTATTTTCTTTGGCTAGGTGACCCCGAGGAAGGATTCCTTTACCCCGAGAACTATTACGATTAAGTGGAGTGTGTGAACGACTCATCCGCTTAGAGGAATAGACGACAATGGCATCGTGAGTTTATTTCCATTAAATGCTATACTTGTTGTGCTTGTAAATTAGTTGCACTAGAGTTAGGAAAAGATAAACCGATATGCATGTAAAAAATTCCTTGAAAGAATTATAAGAATATCGAAGCCAGAATTGTTCTAAGTGATTGTTTTAGTTTAATATTGATTTGTGTGAAATTCCTTGATCGCCATAAAGTTGAAAATAATTATGTTATGACTTTATAAATTAATGAACTCATGCATACCACGAAGTGAGTCACATTGCATGGTTGGGTTATTATCCTTGGGTGAGAAGGATAGTAAGCTCATGTCGAAAGCAACACTTGGCGGGAGATCCGAAAGCGATTGCTTGGCGGCTTAATGGAATATGCTTGGCGGTTGATCCGAAAGCAAGGTCAAATCAAGTAGATTCAATACTTGGCGATGAGTGCTCGCAAGTTTAAAACTTTTTAATGAATGCTTGGCGATGAGTGCTCGCAAGCTTAAATTTCTTTATTAAAACTACTTGTTTTGAGGATAAGTATCACCAAACCCCGAATGGAGGGCGTAAATCCATTCAACATATAGTTCCCGAAAGCTATATGCTTGTTTGCCCACGTGCTTGTGCATTACATTTGTTTGATTAAATCAACTTGTTTGAATCTTGTTACAAGAAGTTATTTATGGAAATAGTTCTCACTAAGCCTATTAGCTTATACCCCAATAGATATCTTTTGCAGTTCCCGTACTTATGGTTAAGGCCACGTGGACCATGCGGGCAGGTAATCTCTCTTGAACATTAGAAACTTGGGTATAAAGTTAGCATAGTATTAGCATGCAAATTTATATAATAGATTAGTAATTTAGGGAGTTGTCCCTAAGTTTGTAAAGTCTTTGCCATGAATGAATAATTATTGTGAATCCTCTTTTCTTAATATGTTTTTATATCTCCTTAAGCTTCATAATTCCATATATGGTCCTCTAAATTGTGAAAGTACGCCTTACACTTAATATAAAAGCTTTTGGGAATGGCTAAGGTTGTCATACTTAAGCTTTAATATTGAGTGTGGCGGACTGTCACGTTTAGGGTACCCATTAGGGCGTGACAATGATCATTTTCTTTTATGGTGTCAAAAGCTTTTAGTCAGGTTTAAGGTGACCATACAATTACAGACAAACATCAACATGCTTCATACAGGAATTATCATACAATAAACTTATCACTTATAATAGGATAAATTTGGCAATCAAGCATACACCAAACATCATGCAGTATACCCAACCCCACATGCATATTAGTTTAACGTATTATTATTGTGAATGCAGCTATATTACAAGCACAAACAGTATGATAAAGTCAAAGTTACTCACCTGTGGTCCTCGCTAAACTATTGGAATATGCTACTGGAAATTCGAGAATTGATCTATTCTTCCTATGAAAACGAAATAACAGATATTTATTTTTTAACTAATCTATTCTTCTATTAGTTTCGAAAATAAGATATTTGAAATAACATATTCACCAGATTAGTTGGTATAACTTATACTATTACTAATTCTAAATTAGACATATTTTAGAAATTACGTACTTCTTCCTTTTTATGGTTTTACTTAGTATATTAGTCTAAGCTGAGTTAATTTGAAACTAATCGCCTAATTCAAATATTAAATCTATTTTAATTAGTTTAACCAATCCAATTGATTTACTTAGTAAAATAATTCATTTAAGATATATTGTTTATTTATATTAATTACAATTTCATTGTCACTTATTATGACAAAATATTTATTAACATAATAAAAATAGGGTAACTAAACTTCTAATTATCTAGGTGTCCTATCTTGATATTTAATTTAATTTCCATTACTTGTATTGGTTCTCTTAATGATCCTATAATAATTAATTATTATTTAATATTTATTTTTCATTTTGCTTGTCTTGATCTTAAAATATTTATATTTCTATTGAGCATCGAAAAATTGATATTTAGTAGGCTTATATTTTTATAGATATTATTATATTGTTGTTTTTATATTATTCCTTATTCAACCCATTATAGTACTCGTATTTATCTACTATTATTTAGTGTCGTCGTGTTTCTTTTTATATACTTCATAATTTTCTCGCTATGTAAAAAGTATTACATTATTCAAGAATTTATCTTATTTAAATTTCCATTCTTATGCATAAAATAAGTATTTTACAATTATTATACTTTATTTTCATTTATAAAGTACACTAATATAAATAATAATGATAATAATGTTAATTATAAGGTAATTCGCTAGTAATACCAATATTATTTTTCATAATAACTGTATTTAAAATAGTAGTAATCTTAAAGATAACAATAATAATAACACATATTATAGTAATAATAATACTAGTAATAATCATAATAGTGGTGGTATCATTAATAATATTGTTTATAATATATATTTATAATGATAATGATATTCATTAATGCTGATAAAAAATAATATTAATTGGTATTAACAACAATTATCAAAATAATAGTATCATTAACAATATTACTAATACTAACATTGGTAATGATGATAATAATAATAATATGATTAATAATAATATCACTAATTATAGTAGTAAAATAATCACATCATTGTTGACAATAATAATAGTAATAATAATAATATTAATGAAATTAACAACAGTAACAACAATAGAATCATAATAATAATAATAATAATAATAATAACAACAACAACAACAACAACAACATTCGGAATAAACGATTTATAACTAAATCTTATTAATTAATTAATTAATTAATTTAATTTTTTTTTTGAGTAGATAGAATCTTACCAAGTATAGTCTTGTTGTAAACCCCTAAAATTTCGGAATCGGTTTAGCACAAAACCCTAACCGGAAGTCAAACGAAACCCTAAAGGTCAACAAAACCCTAGTTTACTGTATCCATCTAAATCCAGCATTGCCGTTTTCTTTGCCCGGAAAAACGAAGTTGGGATAATTAGCTCAAATAGCTCGTAATAAACCATAGGTTTTGTAAAAGTTTTTAGTTTCGCGAAATTCGAGTGTCCTTCGAACCCGATCGGACACAGTTCTCGAAAAACACTGTCCGAAGACGGAATAGTAAAAATATTCGAATACACCGTTAGACTCGTAAAAATATTGTTTTCCAAAAATATCAGTTTCATAATTTTTCGGTAAGTAAAAATAACAGATATAGCTATTATACGCGTATTTTCTTACTACGGTACTTTAATTGTCATATCTACTTTACATTACACTATTCATTACTATTCTAACTATTCTTTTATCTCTACTTTTTCTTACACCTACTCTTACACTCTACATAACCTATAATTTTAACTTTTGACCTTTCCATAACTTTATATCACATCCACTTTACAATTACATCTTTCATTCAATAAAAAGTCACAAAATAAATCAATCCCACCCCCCCCCCCCCCATTACACAATGGCCGGCGCCCCATCTCTCTCTTCTCCCTCAATTGTTTTAATTTTCTTTTATTTTAATCACACAAAAACCACTCCTCATGTTCCTAAAATACCCCCCTCCTCTTTCACTTCTTTCACACCACTTCTTCTCTAAAGTTTATTATAGCAAAATCTCTCTCAAATCCTCTCAAGAGTTTCCTTCCAAGAGTTCTTCTAGTCTAGCTTTCTTTTAGGTAAGAGTTTCTTCAAGAAGTCTCCATGTTCATCTACTTAGTATGAGCTTAGTGTGTGTTTTCTAAAACCATGAAGGTTAAGAAAGCAACAATAGGTTCATACTTTGTTTTGTTCATAATCATAATTCCTCTATGTTCATGTTTCCTTTATTTCATTTATGTTTCTTATGTTCATTTATGTCTCTTTTATGTTCATAACTATCTACTATATCATATAGCTATATATACTATTTAGAGCATATAAGCTCATAATCTTGCAATTATTTACCTTTCATGCAATTTATTTACTTCAATGCAATTTATTTATTTCAAGTTGTTTTTAAGACTAGTCTCTAGTCTTAGACTTGTCCTCATCAAGTCAAAACAAGCTTTTCCTTCTTTCATTTCATTTTATTATGGGACTAGTCTATTTCTTAGTCCCGGGAGCCTTGAAAAAGCTAAGACTCCAATACTTGATTTTATTATTTATGCTTTATGTTTTTGTTTATTATTATTCTCATAATCATGTTCATCTAGATTGTTGTCAAAAGTCTTAATTTCTAAAGATAATTAAATAAAAGAAGGCTTTTGTCACTTAGGAATAAGTTTATGTGAAACATAAAAATATAAGATAACAAAAATAACTCATTCATTTTCAAGTTACAAAAAAGAATTCACTATGAATTTAGAAACTATTTTTACTTAAAAGCTACTCAAATCTTTGTTATTTACCTTGTTTCCAAAAGAAAATATTTGTTGATACAAAAATGGTTCTTTTTATAAGAAGATGGATGACTAAGGAAATTTTTAAGTAAAAGACCTTGCAAAAAATAGGCAAAGAAAATTTATGGTTTGAAATAATAAAGTTATTTCTTTTCAAGTTACAAGAAGAAGTTAATAAGATTATAGAAATTAGTTTTTTCTACAAAAAGTCCTTAATTGTTCCATATTGTTTTTATGAAGAAAACAAATTTTCATGCATAGATGATTATTTTTGAAAATGAGAACAAGAATGAGAAATATCAAGTAAGGAATTTTTGCAAAACAAGTAAACAAAGGAATTTACACAAGAAAAAGGAAAAATAGCATATTTCCTAGAAAACTTCGAATATAGTATTATTGTAACTTAGAAAATTTTATTTTCAAAAGGTCACTTAGAAAAATATAAATAAAACCAACATAAAACGTTTCTAGAAAATAGAGAAAACAAGGTGTTCATTTCAAAGAAATTTACGAAAACAATTGCCGAAAAGCTTCAACCCGACATTATTTTACCTAAGAAAAATAATTGGACAACAAGATACTTGAGCATGCTTAAAAATGAGTTATATAGTTATAAAAAGAGAATTTTTCAATTATATAGATAACTAAGTATTTATCAAACAAATTTTGACTTCTTGAACCAAAGTCGTTTTTACTTGAAAAATCCGTGGTGGATCTTGTCGCCACTTTTTCGGAGCCTATATGGCTTTGTTTGTGGAAATAATTTTAGAAATGGATAGATCTTTTCAAATAGATAGAAATCGGTATATTATATGCGCGATTCCGAGTTAAAATGACCAAGTTATGGCCATTTTAAGTTGGAACATTCTTCTATACGAACTTTAACGTTCTTTGACATTGTTTTGTCAAAATTCAAGAAAATCTTCAAGAAAAACTCATTATGGGTATTTTCTTTGGTTAGGTGACCCCGAGGAAGGATTTCTTCACCCCGAGAACTATTACGGTTAAGTGGAGTGTGTGAACGACTCATCCGCTTAGAGGAATAGACAGCAATGGCATCGTGAGTTAAATCCCGTCATTTTCATACTCTTGACTGTGCTTGTAAAATTAGTTGCACTAGAATTTAAGAAAAATCAAAAGGAAGTGTATGGTAATACGTTGAAAGAATACTAAGTATATCGAAATTCGAATTGCTTGTAATAAAATTGTATGTGGAGTAAGTCTTGGAATGTTTGAAATTGATTGATCACTTGAAAGAAGTTAAATGTGACTACTAGATTTTAATTAAAGAAATTATTCATGTACTTCATATGTTGAGTCACATTGCATTCACTACTATACAATTGGTGGGACAAGTGTATAATAGTGGTGGTAGACATAACCGGTATATCATGTAAGTGGCGAGTAGGAGCCAGTAAGAACTACTTAAACTGATGGCTAGTAGGAGCCTGTAATAAACTACAAGTTTTTTATGGCTAGTAGGAGCCTTTAATAACTACAAGTTTTTGATGACGTATAGGAGCCGGTAAGATCTATAAAAGTGTTTTTAAAAGTTGTGGCTGTAATTGGCCTAAATACCCAACCTCGAATGAAGGGCGTAAATTCATTCAACATATGATTCCCGGAAAGTCATATGTCTTGTATGCTCACGTGGTTGTTGCATTTCATACGTTTAAATAATAAAATTGATTTATAATCTACTTCGAGTATGAATTTTGGGATTTACTCACTAAGCTCATTAGCTTATACCCCGATAGCTACCTTTTGCAGTTCCTGTACTTATGGTTAAGGCCACGCGGACCATGCGGGCAGGTAATCCCTTTTGAACAATAGAAATCTGAATAAAGTATAGCTTAGTATTAGCATGCAAATATGTATATAATAGATTAGTAATTTAGGAAATTGTCCCTAAGTTTGTAAAGTTTATGCCATGGACAAGTAATTATTATGATTCTTCTCTTCTTAATATGTTTTTATATCTCCTTAAGCTTCATTATTCCATATATGGTCCTCTAAAATTGTGAAAGTAAGCCTTACACTTAATATAAAAGCTTTTGGAAATGACTAAGGTTGTCATACTTAAGCTTTGATATCGAGTGTGGTGGACTGTCACGTTTAGGGTATCCATTAGGGCGTGACACTTGTTTTGAGGAGCACTATCCCACGATCCTTATGTGTCTTTCGGAATTGAAAATAGTTGATATAGTAAAAGTTATGGAATTTAGAAGTTTTGTAACGGTTTTGATATAAGAAAGTTAATAATATATATATATATTTTATATATGGAGGAAAGTTATTGAATTGAGATAAGGCATCTGGAAACGAAATCCTTGCATTTGTGTGTATGTATATATATATTCTATTACGATCCTAGAGAAATAATAAAAGCAAGAAGTTGGAAGAAGAGAAGAAAAAAAAATTGAAAGACAGAGAGAAAAAGAACAAGACAGAGAGCAAGAAGAAGCATGAGAAAAAGAGGGTGATGAGAATTATATAGAGTCTGAATGTGGAGCAAGTTGCCAACTTGCTCAGAAAGTTTATTTTTTAGTTGACTTTACATTGTATTATTTGTTTCAAGTTGTAGATGCATTTCGGCTGGGTGAATTCAAGAGAATTTCCAATGAATTCTAGGTGCAATTTGCAGCGATGCATACAAAATTGATTTAAAGAAAAAATATAAGAAAGATAAATTAAATAAAGTACCAAAACAAAGAAAAGATGATAAATTTATAACCACAACTATGTAAGGAGCGAGAAAAATATAAATTTATGAAAAAAATCAATTTTGTGGGTTTAATTGATATGTATTAAATATTGATTCGGTAATATTTGAGATGAAAATTTCCATATTCTCCTTATTAATATTATGAATACTATGGTATACAGAATTTCTATTAAAGATATCTATATATGTGTTTGATTTTTCACTTTTTGTTGAAGAGTTGCACGTACTGGAGAAGTTCAAAATGAAATCAAAAGGAAAACGTAAAACAAAACAAAAAAGTAAGTGAGTTAGGATAAATAAAAATACAAAACAAAAAAAAATGATAAATTTATAATCAATAAATATGTAAGGAGTGAGAAAAATATAAACTTATGAAAAAAATTATTTTGCGGGTTTAATGATACTATGTTAAATACTAATTCAGTAATATTTTTAGATGAGAAGTTTCATATTCGCGTTATTAAATATTCTGAACACTATGGTATACATAGAATTTCTATTAAAGATTTGTATATATGTGTTTGAATTTTCGCTTTTTATTTGAACTTGTTCGCGTCAGAGGAGTCAATTTCAAAACAAACCACATACGTAACACGCAACAAAACAAAACTAAGAAAAGAAAAAAATGCAAGTGAGTTTAGGATGTATGAAAATATAAAAATAAAAAGAAGATGATAAATTTATAACTAATAAATATGTAAGGAGTGGGGGAAAATATAAATTGGTGAAAAATTTTAATTTTATGGATCCAAATGACACGTATAATAAATATTGATTTGATAATATTTTTGGATAAAAATTTACATATTAACGATATTAAATATTCTGAATACGATAGTATACATAGAATCTTTAGTTTAATACTTTTACTTTTTTGTTTTTATACCTGCTATAAAAATTATATATTTTATTTGTTTATAAAGTTTCGTTTCGTGGTATTTTGATAAATTAATAATTATATTGCTCTTAATTTGACTTTATTATAAATTTTTAAGATTTGAAATTACATATGAAATCATTTCTATTTATAAATTTATTCTAGGCTTTTTATTAGATTAGGAATTTAATTTTAATTTTATATTTGTCACTCAGTTCTTTTTACTAATTATAAATTACTAGATTAGATCAGACTTTTAGTTTTTATAGACTCAGAATTATTTAACTTGAATGTTTTAATATATATATATATATATTTTACATAAAACTTAAGTTCATAAATATTAAATAGTTTTCTTTATTCTTTATTATGAACTTTTTAGTCTTAGTGATAAAGATTCTTTATTCTAATTTGTTCATACTTAAAAATTTAAATCGCGAAAAATTTGGAGTGATTTCTAATTATTTATTTATAGTTCTTTTACGATTCTACGTTTTATTTTTATATATTTATTATAACCAGGTTATGTAAAATCAAGGGATTACAGAAATCCTTTTGAAATTAAAGATAGACTTAATCTTTCATACCATGCCACTGGGGCTTGTTTAAACCATATAAAGCTTTGTTTAGTTGAAAACATAATCACTTTTAAAGAGTCTTCAAAACCAGGAGGTTGTTCAACATATACCTCTTCTTTTATAAAACCATGTAAAAACACACTTTTTACATCCATTTAAAAAACATTAAAATTCTTATAACATGCATATGCAAGCATCAAATGAATTGCTTCTAATCCAGCAGTAAGTGCATATGTTTCATCAAAGTCAATTCCTTCTTCTAGTAAGTAACCTTTAGCTACTAATCTTGCTTTATTCCTAATGATATTTCCATTTTCATCCAACTTATTTTTAAACACCCATTTAGTTTCAATTAGATATTTCTCTTTAGGTCTAGGCACTAAATTCCATGTATTATTTCTTTGAAATTGATTTAGTTCATCTTGTATGGCATTTATCCAATTATTATCATTTAAAGCTTCATTAACATTATTAGGTTCAATCTCAAATAATAATACAAAATGATTTTCAAAATCTTGTAAACTAGCTCTTGTTTTAATACCAGATTGAACATTACCTATTATTTGTTCAAGGGGATAAGCAGATTTATATTTCTAAGCCTTAGAAGTTTCTGGTTCAGATTCTTTAGGTTCTAGAGTACATTCAGTATTATCCTCTGGAAAACGTTCTGGTTTCCAGATTCATGACTTTCAACAGCTGGTGCTTCAGACTTTAGTTCTAGACTAGATTCTTCTTTAGATTTAGATTCTTTTTCATCATCAAACTTATCATCCTTTATATCTTCAATAAATTTAAGATTAATTGATTTTTCAATAGTATTAGATGATTTATTAAAAACAAGATAAGCACGACTATTTAAAGAATATCCTAAAAATATAGTTTCATCAGATCTTTCATCAAACTTGCTAAGATTATGAGCATTCATTTTCATTAAACACTTATAACCAAACACATGGAATAAGAAATGTTAGGCTTCTTACCTTGAAAAAGTTCATACGCTGTTTTGGATGTCATCGATCGTATGTATACTCGATTGATGATGTAGCAAGCTGTAGATACGACTTCTACCCAAAAAGACTCAACAATACCTCTTTCATTTAACATAGATCTAGTCATTTCTTGTATTATTATATCCTTATGTTATACAACTCCATCTTGTTGAAGAGTATATGGAGCTAAGAAACTATGAGATATATTATGTTCTTCACAAAAATTTATAAATTTTTCATTTTAAAACTCTTTTCCATGATCAGTTCAAAGACTAATTATGAAAATTCCCTCTTCATTTTGAATTTGTTTTGCAAAATTTTTTAAAAGAATTAAAAGTATCTCTCTTATGTTGCAAGAATAAAACCGAAGTATATCTTGAATAATCATCAATAATAACAAGTCCATATTTACTACCACCCATGCTTAAAACTCTTGTTGGTCTAAATAAATCAAGATGCAGCTGATAGGCATAAATTATCATCATTTTAATTGACAAATTGGGTCTATTTTATAATATAATTTGATGGATTCTTAATAGATAAGGTGCTTAATTGGTATACATATTTATTTCAGGTCAATTTTGAACATAATTGTAATATAAGGAAGGAAAATGTGGAGAATCAATCAATATTCAAACAAAGCAGCAAGGATGCATAGAAGGAGACTTGATGTACGGCCGTACAACTCTCAAAGTGAAGAAAATGCAAGCCAGTGGCTGGTACGGGGTCTTGTACGCCCGTGCACCAAGAAATTTCGGAGCAATTCAACTTGTACGGCCGTACATGTGGTGATGAAGAAGTAATTGAAGGAGATCTATGTTGCACGCCCGTACAAGCTTGAAGATTGACTTCCAGTACTTAGCACTCCCTCTTGTACGACCGTACAAAATGCATATTTACAAAGAAAATATGTATTGTACGGTCGTGACTTTTAGAAATGGGTCATTATTATCTTCTTGAAACAGTATGACTGTTAGTTTGTTTTAGTAAAAGGTCGTGTTTTTAAACACGACCCCTATTGAATATAAAGAGGGTTGATTCGTTCTAAAAAGGGACATCACATGATATATTTTAGAAAGAGAACTTAGAGGAGAGGGAGAGTCGGATTCCAAGAAGAACTTGAGAAAGTCATTGGATCCAGAATTCGTTTTGTACAACCACTTCATAGTCATTAAAAAGGGGTTTTACTTCTCCTTTCTTGTTCATTGAATCGATTATGTTTGTTATACGTTTGTGTTTATATGTCAGTATGAATGAGTAGTGATTAAGTTATTACGAAGTTGTATTAACAGGAAGCATATATATATCTGTTATAATCTGTTTAATTACGAATTTTTAGTGTTGGGTCTTCAAATAAGTTAGGAATTTGTAGTGCACGACATATTCCTACATCAGATCTCATTGGAAAAGGTTGAGAAACAATTCCTTGAGTAGATCTAAGGCACTAGAACAAACTACTCTTGTTGATAGAGATGTTAATAAGAAGTTTGCTGCATGTTTTCAAAGAATTTGAGGATAAGAAGAGCTTTAATGCAATTCTGAATTGGCTATTAACTTAGAAGAGATTCTAGTAGATACAATTAGGATTAGGATTGATCTATTATGAGAATAATGGTCATGAATTAAGAATTCTACAGATAAGTAATTTACGGATGAATTTAGTTAAATCCTGTTAATATGATGGAGTAATCTTTCTGTATATTGTGTTAATAATGTGTTAAAATTATGTTTTATATGTCATTGTGATAAAAAAAAATTGGTAGTTAATATAGTTAAAATTAGAATTATCTAATTAATTAATAATTAAACATACATTAAATTGATTGCTAGATAATGATTGATAGGGCGAGTAATAGTAATTGTCAGGATCCCAAGGAATACGACCCATAATTCATTCCTATACTACAATTGATAGGTACACTTGCCTATTGTTAATCTGATATTAGGAAAGAATTAGTGGAATTAATTGTTATACTCAGATGAAACGCATCAAGTTTTTGGCGCCGTTGCCGGGGAAATTTAAAATTGACAATATTAGGAAAACCCAATCGTTATTAATCTAGTTTCTTTTAATTCTGTTATATTATTATTCATTTCAACTTTAATTGATCTTTGATTACAGGTGTATGACCCGCAGCAGAAAAATCAAGCTTTTTGATTTTGACCCAGAACCTGAGCGAACATTTCGTCAAGGATTAAGAAGAACCAGAGAGATTATCCAAAACTCTCCAACTATAGTGCAAAGAGCAAGACCACTATCATTAAATATGAATAGAGATAATGAGAATCTAAACCCACGAGGGGTTGGTGAAGTTGAGAATCCTGGGGGTAATGTAAATCAAGCCGGTGGAAATATAAATGATCCCATTAGAGATGCTGGAAATGAAGTTCATAGACCCATGTGGGATATGTTTATGCCCACAATCGATGGAGTTGCTCCATCCATTCAGTATCCTCCAATTCATGCAAATAATTTTGAGTTGAAGCCTGCTTTGATTCAGATGGTACAAGTTAATCAATTTGGGGGAGGAGCTTCAGAAGACCCGCATGCTCATTTGAAGAATTTCTTGCAAATATGTGCTACTATAAAGGCCAATGGAACACCAAATGAATCAATACGCCTATTATTGTTTCCCTTTTCACTAAGGGACAAGGCGAGAAGTTGGTTGGAGTCATTGCCTCCTCATTCATTAACGAGTTGGAATCAAGTGGCTCAGAGGTTTTTAGAGAAATTTTTCCCACCTAATAAGACGATTCAATTAAGAAATGAGATATTTTCCTTCCGTCAGTATGAAGGAGAATCACTTTATGAGTCGTGGGAAAGGTTTAAAGAATTTCTTCGTCGGTGCCCTCACCATGGAATTTCATTGCACGATCTGGTCAGGATATTTTATACATCATTAGGAGACCAAAAGAAAACAATGATCGATTCAGTAGCTGGTGGGAGTTTGATGAAGAAAAGTGCTCCTGAGGCTTATGATTTAATCGAAGAATTGGCAAGGAATACATTCAGTTGGCATAGTGAACGGAACAATCTTCGACCCGTCGCTGCAATGTATGAGTCCGAGTCAGTTTCTCAACTAAAGGCACAAGTGGCATCACTTACATCTCAGATGAGTAAAATGAAAGCAAGCATGGAAGCTTTACCCAAAGTGATTCTTTTGTGAGTTCAATGGAAGATTTTCATGCTTCTGAAGAAGGTTCAAGTATTGAAGATCTGAACTTTATTAATAGAACAAATAGAGAAGTCGGGAATTATAATCCTTATAGTAATACTTATAATCCCGGTTGGAGGAATCATCCTAACTTCTCATGGAGAGATCAGAATGCACAAAGGTCAAACTTTTCATCTGGATTTCAGAAGCCACAACCACAGCAATTACAAGCACCACAGCAACGTCTTGCGTTACCACCACCTGAAAAGAAGACTAATGTTGATGATGCTTTGACACAGTTTATTCAAGTTTCTGATGCACGCCATCGGAATCATGAGGCCTCTATTCATAACTTAGAACAACAGATTGGTCAACTGGCTAAATTAATGTCGGACAGAACTCCAGGATCATTGCCGGGTAACACTGAGCAAAATCCTAAGGAGCAAGTTAAGGTTGTGACACTTAGAAGTGGTAAGGAATTACAGGGTTCAGCAAGGAATCAAGAGAGTGAAAAGGAAGTTGGTATAGAAAGTGGGGAACAAGTGAATGAAAAGGAAGAATTAATAGAGAGGAGTTTACCTACTGAAAAACCAAAGGAATTTCATCCAAAATTACCTTACCCATCTAGATTTAGGAAGGATAAGGATGATGAACAATACAAAAAGTTCTTGGAACTTTTTAAACAGTTGCACATTAACCTTCCACTAGTAGAAGCTTTAGGACAAATGCCTAAGTATGCTAAATTCCTCAAAGAACTTCTATCTAACAAAAGGAAGTTGGAAGAACTATCTACTGTAACCTTAGGTGGAGAGTGTTCTGCTGTTATTTTAAACAAATTACCTAGGAAACTAAAGGATCCGGGTAGTTTTACTATTCCTTGTTTGATAGGAAATTTACCGGTTGAAAGAGCATTAGCAGATCTTGGGGCTAGTATAAATCTCATGCCCTATAGCATGTTTAAAAGATTAAATCTAGGTGAACCCAAGAGTACCAGAATGAGTATACAACTTGCTGATAGATCTATGCGATTTCCTAAGGGAGTAGTGGAAGATGTTTTGGTTAAAATTCACGATTTTATTTTTCCTGCAGATTTTGTAGTTCTGGACATGGATGAAGATATAGAAGTCCCACTTATATTGGGAGGCCATTCTTAGCAACAGCTGGTGCTGTTATCGACGTCAAAGATGGGAAATTAGTTCTTCGGGTTGGAAGCGAAGAGATGGTGATCCGAATGCCAGATGTTTTCAGAAAATCTATGAATGGTGATGATACTTGCTTTGCAATTGATTCTTTTGAACTAACCGTTTCTGATTTTCTGCAAGATTCTTTGAGTACAGATTCCTTGGAGTTGTGTTTGTCAAAGGAAGTGAAATTAATGCAATTGATGGAGTAGAAGAGATTATTGCTCAATTGGAACTGTGATGAACAAAAGAAGGAATTTGGAGTTGAGGAAATATACCGAGACCATATAGATAGGTTAAAACCTTCAGTAGAAGACCCCCCTGAATTGGAGTTAAAGCAACTACCTTCATATTTGGAGTATGCCTTTTTAGCAAATGACTCTAAGTTACCGGTGATTATATCTTCGGAACTTAATTCATGCCAAAAGGAGAAACTAATTTCTGTGCTCAAAGAGCACAAGAAGGCAATAGCATGGAAGATTTCTGATATAAAAGGAATCAGTCCCTCCTTTTGCACTCATAAGATCTCAATGGAAGAAGGATTTAAGTCAGTGGTGCAACCTCAAAGAAGGCTAAACCCAAATATGAAAGAAGTAGTTAAGAAAGAAGTGGTCAAATTATTGGATTCGGGACTTATATACCCAATTTCGGATAGCCCATGGGTAAGTCCGGTTCAAGTGGTCCCAAAGAAAGGAGGCATGACAGTTGTGCCCAATGAGAAAAATGAGCTTATTCCAATGCGTACCGTGACTGGATGGAGGGTATGTATTGATTATAGGAAGCTCAATGATGCTACTCGGAAGGACCATTTTCCATTACCCTTTATTGACCAAATGTTAGAAAGACTTGCAGGTCATGATTTTTATTGTTTTTTGGATGGAATGTCAGGATATTTTCAGATTCCTATTGCACCGGAAGATCAGGAAAAGACCACATTTACTTGCCCCTATGGTACATTTGCTTATCGTAGAATGCCATTCGGGTTATGTAATGCACCTGCGACCTTTCAAAGGTGTATGTTAGCAATATTTGGGGATTTAGTGGAGGATGTGATGGAGGTATTTATGGATGACTTTTCGGTATTTGGAGATTCATTCGAAAAATGTTTGCTGAATTTGAAGAGGGTTTTGATGAGATGTGAGGAAACCAACCTTGTGCTAAATTGGGAAAAGTGCCATTTCATGGTACAACAAGGAATAGTGTTGGGTCACAAAGTGTCAAAGAAAGGGATAGAAGTGGATGTAGCAAAAGTGGAGGCAATTTCCAAATTGCCACCACCAACTTCTGTCAAGGCAATAAGAAGCTTTCTTGGTCATGCAGGTTTTTATAGAAGGTTTATTAAAGATTTTTCGAACATTGCAAGACCAATGACAAAGTTGTTAGAGAAAGATATTACATTTAATTTTGATGAGAAATGTATGGAAGCTTTTAATTTTCTGAAGGAGAAGTTGACTAGTGCCCCTATAATGGTAGCTCCAGATTGGAATTTACCATTTGAACTTATGTGTGATGCAAGTGATTCCGCAATAGGGGCTGTTTTAGGTCAAAGAAAGGAGAAGCACTTCCAGCCAATATACTATGCAAGTAAAACTCTTACTTCTACACAAGAGAACTATACCACAACAGAAAAAGAATTGCTTGCTATAGTATTTGCCTTTGACAAATTTAGATCATATCTTATCTTATCAAAAGTAGTGGTATATACTGACCACTCAGCTTTGAAATACCTTCTATCCAAACCGGATGCTAAACCAAGACTAATAAGATGGGTATTGTTGTTACAAGAGTTTGATTTAGAAATCCGTGATAAAAAAGGAGCAGAAAATTTAGCAGCGGATCATCTTTCTAGGTTAGATAACCCATATTTGGAAGATTTGAAGGAGGAAGAGATTAATGATAAATTTCCAGAAGAAAATCTTTTTACTGTACAAGATCAAGAAATTCCATGGTTTGCTGATATAGCGAACTATTTGGTTGGAAAAGTTCTTCCACAAGATTTGGATCATTACCAAAAGAAAAAGTTCTTTTCTGAGTTAAAATATTATTTTTGGGAAGATCCCTATCTCTTTAAGATATGTGCAGATCAAATTATTAGGCGTTGTGTGTCACATGAAGAAGGGCAACAAATTCTATACCATTGTCACAGTGGTCCCACTGGAGGCCATTATAGTGCTAATAGGACAGCACATAAAGTCTTAGAAGCAGGGTTTTATTGGCCTCATATTTTTAGAGATGCTAATTCTTTTGTGTTTTCATGTGATAGGTGTCAAAGGACTGGGAATATTTCAAGAAGAGATGAGATGCCCCAAAATTATATCTTAGAGTGTGAAGTCTTTGATGTTTGGGGGATCGACTTCATGGGACCATTTCCTAATTCCTATGGTAACAGGTATATCCTTGTTTCAGTAGATTATGTTTCTAAATGGGTTGAGGCTCAAGCTTTACCTACTAATGATGCTCGGGTAGTACTAAAATTTTTAAAGAAACTCTTTTCAAGGTTTGGAGCACCTAAAGCATTAATTAGTGACAGAGGAACTCATTTTTGCAATAGTCAGATTGAGAAAGTGTTGAAAAGATATGGAGTTCATCACAGGTTAGCCACCCCTTATCATCCTCAATCTAGTGGCCAGGTTGAAGTTTCCAATAGGGAATTGAAAAGAATATTAGAGAAGACAGTGGTTCATAATCGCAAGGATTGGGCTGAGAAGTTAGATGATGCTCTGTGGGCATATCGAACAGCCTATAAGACACCATTAGGAACCACTCCCTATAGGTTAGTATATGGTAAAGCATGTCACTTACCTGTAGAAATTGAACATAAAGCCTATTGGGCAATTAGAACTGCGAATATGGACCTAGAGGCTGCTGGTAAGAATAGGAAATTCCAACTAAATGAACTAGAGGAGTGGAGATTGTTAGCCTATGAAAACAATAGATTAAATAAGGAAAGAATGAAGAAATTACATGATTCACATATTAAGTACCCTAAACAGTTTAAGGAAGGGGACTTGGTGCTATTGTACAATTCTAGATTAAGATTATTTCCAGGTAAGCTTAGATCTAGATGGTCTGGCCCTTTCACGGTGACAAGGATTTTTCCATATGGAACAGTAGAAGTTACACACCCAGAGAAAGGAACCTTTAAGGTCAACGGTCAAAGATTAAAAATTTATCATGAAAAAGTTGAAATGGATGAAGGCAGGGAGGAGTTAAGGCTTCTCCAAATAGAAAAGTGTTTGTGAAAGAATTTACAATTGTCAAGCTAGGGACAATAAACTAGCATGTATTGTTATTGTTATATAAATATTTACTAAGTTCTATAATATCTATTTATATGTTTGTTTGATAAACTTTTCTATGTATTTATGTGTGTGTGACTTATATATATATGTATATGTATGTTTATGAGTATATGAGTATGCATGTGGAAATATATATATATATATATAAAAAAAAAAAAAAAAAAATTTGAAGAAGGGAAATCACGCTGCTATGTACGGGCGTACAATATTAGTTAGGGAAGGTTGAAGAGTAACAGAGGCCAGTACGCCCATATGTACGGGCGTGATTTTGCACAAGCTTATTTGAAATTGATACCCGAGGTCAGCACGCCCTTATGCACGGGCGTACATCATACAATAAAAAGAATAAGCTATTTCCAGAGTCTACTACGGGGTTATGTACGGGAGTACATAATGAAATGCGAAGGATTTGTTTTCATTTCCAAGCACTACGGCCTTGTGTACGGGCGTACACAATCAAACAAGGGACATTTCACCAGACCAGAAGCCAGTACGCCCTCTTGCACGGCCGTGCAACACTTTAGTAAGCTATGTTTGTTCAATTTGTACGGCCGTACTTCCAGGTTTGTATAGACATATATATAAATATCCCCTGTTTGATTTCATTTTAACACTCATTTCATTACTTCGTCTCTCCCCGACTCTCTCACTATAACTCGAATACTAAGGGATATAAGGAATTTTTATCAAAATCTTTACCTTACCACCACTACATTCGATCCAAGAAGAGGTATGAATTCTTCCTCCACTGATTTTTTTTAGTACTTGCCTCATTCTTTACATTCTACTTAAAATTAGGGTTAAGCCGTTTCATACATATTCATTGTTAGGATAATAATTTTCTTTTGTGATCATTATATGTTAATACAATTGGGTTGTATATTGCTTTTTGGTGTATTGAGATTTATCAACCCTACTTTCAACGACAAGATTCATATAAACCCTAACATTGTGACATTCATATCTAATATTAGGTAGTGATTACATTGATGCGAAATGTGAAAGTCTTAACCCATGAATAAGGTGTGTTGATTTGAATGAATCTTATTGTGTTTGGAATGTATTAGGGAGAGGTTACAATGTTAGTTCATCATATCATTCAATCGAATTAAACATGCTCATAAAATGTTTGATGAAATGCCAATGCTTAGAACAAGCCAATTTCCAGTCAATTGAGTTACATAGTTATATTATGCTTGACTCATCTTGTCAATTTGAATTTTTTCAATAAGAATTCATTGTTTCATGGCCTGTTCATAACTACATGTTAAGAAGGATGGAATAATTGATAGATATCCTACACTTAGGCTACTTTATGTTTATGTAAGGATAACCACTCTAATGGTAAGATGAATTATGTAGTGGTGCATATTAAGTCATATCTTCAGTTAGTTTCTAGAGTTGTTATAGTATAAAAATTTGTTTAAGGGGGTTATTAGAATATTTCTAAAAAACTAATTGAAGAATTTCAATCTATTTCTTTCCAGGTATGGCTCCAAAGAAAAGCAACCCGAGACCATCTCAAAAGAGTACTCAACAACCCAAGCGGCCTAGGATGAAATATGCAAAGAATGCCGGCCCATCTAGCGCTTCTGTTCCAGTCCCTCCAGGATTAAAAGTGGAACACCAGCCGGCTTATCAACAATTTCATCAGAAGAAGGTGATTAAACCCAATGGGATTTTAGACTGGGATGTACTGAAAGAATATGGGTTGGTGCCGGCAATGAGAAGACTGCTGCAAGACCCGCTTGGTTAAGACTTTTTAGTCTTCAAGAAACGGCCTACAAGGTTACAACATTAGCTTTTCTTGCCTCCTTTTCTATAGAAAAGCGGAATATAGGTCGAATGTTGAAATTTAGAGTAAATTTTTATGCATTTGGAGCATATCACTCAATTTCAATGAGGAAATTCATAAAAGCTACGGGTCTTTACACAAAGGAAGAGATGAATGATCCAGAGTTTAATAAGTTGCCCATATTGATGCCTTCGGGAGTTACAATTGAGGAAGTTTGGCGGTCAATCTCAAGAGAAAAAGTATTCAGACCAAGCCGAACCAAGGCATCCACTATGATCTGGACAAGCCACCGGGTGTTCCATTACATTTTGGCGAAGACACTAAACTCCAAAATGGACACTGCGGGTACGGTTACAAAGGAAGATATTTTACCTTTGACAAGTGCTATTCGGTCCTACAAGGTCAATGTTGGCGTATTAGTTGCCTATCAATCCAACGCCAAGCCGGGTCCAAGATGAATGGCATATATGTGGGGCAAATGATCACCCGTTTTGAAGAATTTGAAGCTTTGGCCCAAAAGTTCTTCACAAAAACCAAAAGACGGAGTGGCACAATCAAAAGGGATCACACATGCTCCATTTCAGCAATGGGGAACCGCTAAGGTTGATGATCCTTGTTTTGATGCTGAGGCACCGGAGCTCAGCCACAGCTAGCATCCCACTCGAGTTTCTCAGTCGGCAATTTAGCACATTTGGAGGCGGATGTGGCGGTTATCAAGGCCGATGTAGCAGAGATTAAAAAGAACCAAAATATTATCATAAATCTGCTAACAAAATTGGCTGAGCATGCAGGATTAGCCATCTCCTCTTGTTTTAGCGGGGCCTCCAGACCTGAGCAACCGAGTGAGGACCTTCCAAGCACTAGTGCACCACCGGTACCCCAAGAAGATCTTCCTTCAATCCCTGAGCAAGTGGATCCTCTAGCAGATTTGGACTTAGAGGCTCTGAAAGTAGGAGAGACTTATGAAAGCTCTGAGGCTGAATCCTCTGGTGATGAGGAGATGGAGGAAGGAGGTGAAGAAGAAGAAGGTGAAACGGATGATGAAGAGGAGTCGGATGATGAAGAAGAAGAAGATGTCCAAATACATTTCTGATTTTTATTTTATTTTTCAGGACCTAAAGACTTATTTTATTCCTAGATTTTCCTTTTAATTTTATGCATTCATTTATGTTTAATGCTTTTGTTTGTTTTGCTTAGTGTCGTATTGATGGCACAGTCTTTCATTTTGATCATGGTTTTGGATGATGTACATGCTGGAATTCCATGAATGTAAAGACACTTTCGGAAACAAAATCGGCCTACAAAACTCAGGGGAGTTCACTTCTTATTTTTACTTTGTTTATCTTTCCTTTTAACCTAGCTGAGACATTGAGGACAATGTCTTTAATAAGTGTGGGAAAGGGAGCATGCAAGCATGCTAAATGAAGTGTTTGTCTTGAATGATGATAATGAATGCTTTTCTCACACTTAAGTAATGAAAGCTGTTTTGTTGTGGTGTTGATGATTTCATTTTAATAGTGCTGGAATAATGAAGATTTTAGAAGTTAAAGATGCAATTGTTTCTAAGGCTATAGTAGCAATGTGAAATCATTATGGGGCAGTCTTACTCATGCTTTAATTCAGAATTTTACATCTAAATAACATATGACTACAAGTATATTATCAATAATTATTACTACCACTAAGTAGCATGTAGAAAATTACTTTCATGAATTACCATTAGTGTACAGTTCAAATGATACTTTTCACTTGATGATTTCTCCAATTTTGTTAATTTTTCTCTCCTTTCAAAAAAAAAAAAAAAAAAAAAAAAAAAAAAAGATAGAAGTGATTGAGGTTCGATGGGGTCCCTTTAAAACCTAGTCACCTAAGGTCGTCCGGCCTGGATTGATTGACCAAGGATGTCACTTCATCGTTTAATAAATCTTATAACTCGGATAAGTAAGTCCGAGGGATGCCCTTTTTAAGGGAATAACATCTGTTAACCTGAGTGACGAGCTCGGGATTATCGACTGAAAGTCTGCTACATGGGTTATGGGATATTAAAAAAAAAAAAAAAAAAAAAGTCATAAATTAAAGGAGAGAAAAATATATATAAAGGAGAGAAATTCAAGGGATTGGTTGATGTCTATGCTGTCACTAAGGAATTAAATTCAATGGTTGGTGGTAGTATCCACTTTGGGACTTAATGAAATAAGAGATGAAATATTCAAGTTAGTAATTGTGGTCATGTGTTTATTTTTATGTTAAAAATCTAACTTAAATAATGAGAGTAAAGACTGACTTATTATGATTAGCTTTGAAACTCTAGCCTAAGGAATAAATTACTTAAGAACAGATAGAATAAAATCCTTAAATCCCCAGCATTGGAATAGTAACACCATGAGTGCTATATAATTTTCAATTGTTTTTATCAGCTTCTTGCTTGAGGGCAAGCAAGGCTTAAGTGTGGGGATATTTGATAGGCATAAATTATCATCATTTTAATTGACAAATTGGGTCTATTTTATAATATAATTGATGGATTCTTAATAGATAAGGTGCTTAATTGGTATACATATTTATTTCAGGTCAATTTTGAACATAATTGTAATATAAGGAAGGAAAATGTGGAGAATCCAATCAATATTCAAACAAAGCAGCAAGGATGCATAGAAGGAGACTTGATGTACGGCCGTACAACTCTCAAAGTGAAGAAAATGCAAGCCAGTGGCTGGTACGGGGTCTTGTACGCCCGTGCACCAAGAAATTTCGGAGCAAATTCAACTTGTACGGCCGTACATGTGGTGATGAAGAAGTAATTGAAGGAGATCTATGTTGCACGCCCGTACAAGCTTGAAGATTGACTTCCAGTACTTAGCACTCCCTCTTGTACGACCGTACAAAATGCATATTTACAAAGAAAATATGTATTGTACGGTCGTGACTTTTAGAAATGGGTCATTATTATCTTCTTGAAACAGTATGACTGTTAGTTTGTTTTAGTAAAAGGTCGTGTTTTTAAACGACCCCTATTGAATATAAAGAGGGTTGATTCGTTCTAAAAAGGGACATCACATGATATATTTTAGAAAGAGAACTTAGAGGAGAGAGAGAGTCGGATTCCAAGAAGAACTTGAGAAAGTCATTGGATCCAGAATTCGTTTTGTACAACCACTTCATAGTCATTAAAAAGGGGTTTTACTTCTCCTTTCTTGTTCATTGAATCGATTATGTTTGTTATACGTTTGTGTTTATATGTCAGTATGAATGAGTAGTGATTAAGTTATTACGAAGTTGTATTAACAGGAAGCATATATATATCTGTTATAATCTGTTTAATTACGAATTTTTAGTGTTGGGTCTTCAAATAAGTTAGGAATTTGTAGTGCACGACATATTCCTACATCAGATCTCATTGGAAAAGGTTGAGAAACAATTCCCTTGAGTAGATCTAAGGCACTAGAACAAACTACTCTTGTTGATAGAGATGTTAATAAGAAGTTTGCTGCATGTTTTCAAAGAATTTGAGGATAATAAGAGCTTTAATGCAATTCTGAATTGGCTATTAACTTAGAAGAGATTCTAGTAGATACAATTAGGATTAGGATTGATCTATTATGAGAATAATGGTCATGAATTAAGAATTCTACAGATAAGTAATTTACGGATGAATTTAGTTAAATCCTGTTAATATGATGGAGTAATCTTTCTGTATATTGTGTTAATAATGTGTTAAAATTATGTTTTATATGTCATTGTGATAAAAAAATTGGTAGTTAATATAGTTAAAATTAGAATTATCTAATTAATTAATAATTAAACATACATTAAATTGATTGCTAGATAATGATTGATAGGGCGAGTAATAGTAATTGTCAGGATCCCAAGGAATACGACCCATAATTCATTCCTATACTACAATTGATAGGTACACTTGCCTATTGTTAATCTGATATTAGGAAAGAATTAGTGGAATTAATTGTTATACTCAGATGAAACGCATCAGCAGCTATTCAAGAGGTCTTTTGAATAATATTTCATTTTTGCTTTTATGAGAAACAGAAAGTATTTTATTCTTTAGACATGTATCATATTTCACATCTTGTCTAATATTAATTCTAGGTAATCCTTTTATAATATTCTTCTTAGACAATTTTTCTAATTGATTGAAATTAATATGTCCTAAACGTCTATGCCAAACAAAAATATGATCATTCATAATAACAAACAACAATCATTTTCAACTTCAGTAGGTTTTATAAGATATATATTTTTCTTTCTAAAGCCTTTAAATAACCTTACACCATTTTCGTTAGAAGCATAGCATTTATCTTTTTCAAAAACCATTTTATATCCTTTATCACATAGTTGACTAATGCTCAATAAGTTATGTTTCAGGCTTTTTACAAGATAAACATTTTCTATAATGTAAGGAGGCATAATAATATCTTCAATTACAACTATTTTACCTCTACTGTCATCTCCAAATTTTACATATCTTTTTTTTCCCATGTTATGCTATTAAACAATGAAGCGTTTCCTATCATATGTCTGGGACATCCACTGTCAAGATTCCATGTTCCTTTGATTTTTGCTTCATGTTCCTATATGCTTCAAAAATTATTAAACCATTTTAGGAACCTAAACAAGTTTGGGTCCTTTATAAGACAAGCTTGTTAGATTTCATTGTTTCACTTATTGATTAATGGGTTTGTTTCTTTTATAATAATAGTACTTTTCTATGTATCCAAGTTTATTACAAAAGAAACATGTATAAGAGGTGTTATTCCGATACCTATTGTTTACCTATCTCTAGTTGTTCTATCTTAGGTAACTTCTAGTATACCCTCTGGAGTTGTGTTGATGATTTCCATAAGGAGGATATCTTTTTTTAGGATAACTTATGGGATATCCTCTGGTATTTCTAACGTACTTTCTTTTTTCATGATACATTTTAAATTCATTGTTTTTAACAATAGAATCAGCATTTACAACTAGTTTAACTTTCATAAACACTATTTTCTTAGATGTATTTGAGGTAGAACCATGTTCATATCCTAAACCATGCTTTTCATAAGATAACCTTTGTGAAGAAATCAGCATTTTCAATTTTTTTTATCACTTTCATTGAATTTATTAAAGGTGTTCTTTATTGAATTAGATAACTAATCTAATTTTACCTTCAAAACACCAGTTTCTTCTTTTAATGTGCTATTGTCTTTTCTTAGTTTTTCATTTATCAACATGCAATTTTTTTTTATTATCATCCTTTAAAATGTCTTTTTCATCAACAAGCAAAGAATTTCTTTGTTTTAGAGCCTCTTTTTCTTTCTTAAGCGACTTTATGTCATTATCATACTTAGCTAATTTTAAATCAGCCTTTTTAAGAGCTTTCAATAACTTTTTCATTTCAGCAAGTATGTCATCTTCAGTTACTTCATTATGAGATTCATAATTTACCTCAAAAGTAGCCATGAGACATAGATTTGCTTCTTCCTCCTCTTCATTAGAATCTTTTAGACTACTTTCTATGTCATCCAAATAACTCCATGTTTGTAACATAGCTTGACTCTTCTTTCTATACTTCTCCATTTTCATTATCAATGTTGGACATTCATATTTGATATGTCCTAGCTTTTTGCACTTGTAACGTTGGATTTCTTTCTTCCCCTTTTTCTTTTATTTTTCTTTGTAAGCTTTCCCTGCATCATTTCTCTTATATTTAGTAGATTTCTTAAAAACACTGAACTTTTTACCTCTTTGCTTCTTGAAGAATAGGTTTAGCTTTTTGGCAAGAAGCGTTAAATCTTCTTCTTCTTCTTCTTCATTGTCATCGGATTCAGTTTGATTAACAACGGCTTCTTTGGCCTTGATTACAATTCCCTTGGTGCTACTTTCAGCTCCTTGTGTAATCTTTTTGTGAAATTCATAAGCCATTAGCTTTTCTCTTAGTTCGCTAAGAGTAAATCTATTGAGATCTTGAGCTTCTTTTATGGTGGTTTTCCTTGCATCCTAAGAAGGTCGAAGTACCCTCAACATTTTTCTCACGAGATCAGGATCAGGAAACCTCTTCCCAAGTGATGCAAGCTCATTTGTTATTGTTGTAAACCTGTTAAAAGCATATTTCACAGAATCGTTATATTTAAATTTAATCAAGTCATACTATTGAATCAAAGCATTTATCTTGGTTTCTTTAATTGTACTTCTTCCTTCATAAGTCTTGCACAATCTATCCTAGATTTCCTTTGCACTTCTACATGATGATATCAGATAGAATTCTAATGCGGCTATAGTGGTCAACAACAGATTTTTTGCTTTGTTATTCTTCTCAATGATCTTCTTCTTAGAATCTGATAGAAATGAATTTCCATTCAAAGTGATTACATTATCTCCCAAGGAAATAACCTGCCATAAATCATAATCATTAGCTTCAATGTATTTTTCCATACGCATTTTCTAATATGAAAAATCCAAATCATCAAAGAAAGGAGCACGATCAATTGCAACATTATTCTCAGCCATTTTGTTTGGATCACTTAATTTGATGAAAAAAGCATGCTCTAATTCCAATTGTTGGTCCCACTTTAATAATTAAGAAGGGGGGTTGAATTGATTGTTATAAAAAATTTTAAATTTTAAATATTTAAAGTAAAAATCCCCTTCGTTGTTCAAAAAATGAGAACAATTTAAACAATCAAATAACTAAAAATAAATTGTAGGAATTTAAAAATAGAAGGAAATAAAATCAGGCAGTGATGTATAATGGTTCCACCTTATGCGTCAGTCCATCTTCTAGCTTCGAACCAGGGCCCCCATATTCCTCACGAGTTTGTTCCATTATATCCAATTCAATCAAATCAAATTACAAGATATTACAATTCAATCTGCTTAATTCTCACAGCATTCCTTAAGCTTATAACAGACACTACAGAGTCTAATCTTGTAATCAAACTAACAAACAAGAAGGCAACTACACGTTCCTTCTTTTTACAAGAAAAATATGATGATTAAATGTGAAGGTTGCATCAAGGAAATTTGTGCGCTAAGTTTTTATTCAAAAAGCAGTGAATAATAGTTTGTAACAGCATGTATATATCTTGTTTTTTCGTTCAGTCTATATATATCTTCTTTTTCTTATCTCGTAATATTATTAAGGAAGCTCCTTCCTGTAAACCCCGAAAATTTTCACCATAGTATACGGTAGTAAAATAGAAAACGTAAAATAGATAGTGAATTTAGAATCCGATAAAAATCCTAGAATAGACCTATGAGTTGTAACAAAATCATTCCTAATTTGAAAAACCCGAATGAAAATTTTCTCGATCTTAATAGATACCAAAAACAAGATTTCGTATCTTAAACTAATAATTGAAGATATAACTAGAAATAGCTTTAAAATTTTAAAATCGATAAGATACAGTTTATTAATAAAGCTTATCGGTATAAAACAATAATTTAAAAAGGAAATACAAGATTATAAATACAAATAGACACTAATACTGAGCAATAATTATTAATCTAGATCTAAAAAGAAAATTTCAAACCCGCTGTTATACTTGTTAGGAAATTTTAAATTTATTAGGACTTGGTTCCGAACTTAATTTATCGAGCTTGAAAATTTAATCGCGTAAGTTAAAAATACTAAAAAATAATTAATCGTGTGAAGTTTTAACTAAAAATTTGCAAATATAAATAATTTAAAGTTTTGTAGTAACTTAGGTAATTTTATTTTGATAAAAACGTAAATATAACGAGTATAGTTATACGCAAATAATTTATTATTAGCAAAAATATTTTAGTTAATAACTATTAAATATATATATAATATAAAAAAAAAGAAAGTCGGATTTTATTTTTCCAACCGCTGCACGAAGACTTGGAATGTCGAATAGCAGAGGATTCCTCACGTGCACGCAGCAAGGATGACCGAGCTAGACGAATCCACTCCACGCGTAAGCAGCAGGGATAACTGAACATCCAAGTCCACGTACGGCAGCTAGGGACACGCAAGCAGCAGACTTCAACTCCACGCACAACAGCCTCACCTCACGCACGACAGTAGGAGTCAATCGAGCAGTAGGAGACGCACAAGCAACAACAGGCCAGCACCTCGAGCAAGCAGCACCGCACATCTTCCAACCGCACATCTTCCACCCACACACGCACAGCACTGCTCGGTGGAAAACAGAGCACCTTAGGAAACAGAGCAGCAGCAGCAGTAGGGGTCTCGGTTGCAACCAGCTGATCTTTACCCAACTTTGTTCCAATTTTTACAACAAAATTCAACCCGAAAATGACACCCCAACAAACCCAAAAGCTACACCTATAACCCACATTTAATTTGCAAGAATTATAGATCAAATGGAAGAGGAAAACAGTTGCAAAATAGGATGGAAATTCGTGATGCAGCAGCAAAGAACTCCCCTGCTGTAGAGATTCGATTTTTCTTGCCTAACTTTGATCCGAATTTGAGCCCCAAACTTCAAAAAAAATTGACCCACAATCCAACCATAACACTCCACATGTAATCAACAATAAATGAGGAGAATTTCAGCTTAAATACAACCAAAACCACTCCAAATATCTTTGCAAAAATCGGATATTAACAGCTGCAACAGAGGAAAAATTCAACAAACACAGCAGCACACATACCCAAATTGAGCTCCGATTTTTGCAATATTCCTAGGCTTCAATAAGATGATATTTTTTACTAATTAAACACCAATAGAGAGCCTTTACATGGACACTTCACACACCATTTATTTACTAGAAAATTGGATAAAAAATCTGTCCAAAATCAAGAGGAAATGTTCTAGAAATTTCAGTTTTTCAAACTTCAAACTTCAATAGATTTTGACCCGATTTTTACACAAGTTAAGCTCCTAGTTTTACACACATAAATGGCATTAATTAGCTACCAAACAAACACAATTAAAGCCCTCAAATATTAACCACAAATCTATCAAAACAAAGTCCAACTTTGCAAAACAAATACACCAAAATCGTATGGAATTTCCAGCTGCAATTGTGAGTCTTTTTCAAGCCCAAAACTCTTTCCTTAGCCTTTAAAACTTAGCCTAGTCTTAGTATATGTATGTAAGCTTAAGTTAGTTACAATTTGAGCTCATAACTCTCACAAAATCCTCCCAAAAACATAGCTCCAAAAAGAAGTGCGTCCAGCCCTTTTCCTTTTCTTTTTCCATTGCAACCTTCAACTTAAAAAGCTTAGAAACCCTTATATGATCAACCATAAACCCCTAGATTACTTCCATATCCTACCTACACACTAAGCCCATCAAGAACATCAATTTCCCTCTCCAACAACATCTAAAACCAAATCAAAAGTCTTAGTTATCATAAGGTTCAAGAGGAGAAAACTAGCTTGACAAGGTGAAAATATTGGATTGCATTAGTAAGCTCCCATTATAGTTAATATTATTTAGTTAGAAACTCATCATCTAATCTTTGATATAGGTTTAATTCTTGCTTTAAAAGGAAGTTGAACATCCTTCTTTCATTCCAATCCAAGGTAAGTTCTAAACTACAACCTATCCTTGTTAAATTTGTGAATAGACTTTAGGATGGATTATTGAGCATTGGAAGAAAGTTTTGTAGTTGAAAGAAGATGTTAATCTATTGATGAATTCAAGTGGATAGATGGTTGGTGTGATAGAAATGTTTAGATATTGTTAGAAAATAAAAACAACAACTTGGAAGTATTATAATTATGGTAATAGTAAATTCGGATCTAGGAATAAAGTGTACAAAACAAGACTCAAATTTCTTCTCATGATTCACCCTAGCGATCTCTCCATCTAAAGCTTTTAACAATTGATCATAGAAGATATCACTAGTTTCTCTTTTATGCTCGTCCTCCTTTGAATTCAACTTATCATCTCCAATCTTCTCCATAATTTGTCCAGTGTCAACTAAATTTTCACCAAGTCCATCCACTTTTGATTCATCAACTAGGCTCTCTTCTTCCACTTCCACAACCTGATTGTCATTCTTAGAGATAGCAAAAATATTAGAAATATTTGAATTAATTTTCTTTTCACTATCTACCGAGAATCTAATGATCTCCCCATCAAATTCCATAGTCATAACCCCTTCATTAACATCAATTTTGGTTTTAGATGTTTTCATAAATGGTCTCCCAAGAAAAAGTGTAGGTGATTTTGAATACATCTCCTCACCCATATCAATTACATAAAAGTCAGCGGGAAACACTAATCCATTGACTTGTACCAAAACATCTTCCAAATACTGATGGATATAATTAGATCTATCTGCAAGTTGCAAGATTACTCTTGTTTCTTTCAAAGATCCAATATTCAACTTCTCATATATAGATAAGGGCATGATATTAACTGAAGCTCCTAGGTCACACATACAATTTTCAATCTTAACTTGATCTTTGTACAAGGAATAGAAAACGTACCAGGGTCCTTGCACTTTGGTGGTAGCTTCTTCTGAAGAACAGCAGAAATATTCTCACCCATATAAACCATCTCATTTCCTCTAAGCTTCTTCTTGTTTGTGCAAAGATCTTTCAGAAACTTAGCATATCGAGGTATTTTCTTAATCACATCCAATAAAGGAATATTCACCTCGACTTTCCTAAAAGTCTCCAAAATTTCCTTCTCTTCATCCAATTTCTTGGATTGATTCAACCTAGAAGGGAATGGGGTATAGGCTTATAAATCTGTGGTGGGGGTTTTTCTATGTTTCTCCTCCATGTGGGGGTTCACTTTTTCACTTTTCTCATTGGAGTCGATCTCAATTACCTTCTCATTTGAGTCTTGCAATTCCTTGCCAAATCTTAAGGAAATTGCACTCACATTTTCTCTATGATTAATGGTGTTAGAAGGTAACTTACCTTGCTGTTCCAACTTACCTACTGAAGTGGCAAGTTTACTCATCCGACCCTCCAAATTTTAAATGCTTTGCTTCGTCTCATGTTGGAATTGCTTAGTCTCATCCTGAAATTGTTTAGTGTTGATTGCAAGAGACTTAACAATATCTTCAAGTGATGTACCTGAACTTGAAGACGAAGACTGTTGTGGTGGTGGTTGTTGTGGCCTTGGTTGATATTGCTGAAAGTTCTGTGGCCTTGGTTGGTAACTGAAATTTGGATGATCTCTCCATCCAGGATTGTATGTAGTGACATAGGATCATTTTTCTTTGAGGTGGTTGTGGTTGTCCTGGAAATACTCCAATCGCATTTGCATGCGCATATGAATCTTCTGTAATGTTGGACACATGTCTGTGGGATGGTTGGAAGCACATATACCACAAGCTTTAACCTGCTGTTGATTCCCTAAAGCTATCTGTTGCACGAGAGAAGTGAGGTTAGAAATTTGATTCTCAAGATGAGGGACATTTACCTCATTAACTCTTCTGTAATAGGATCATGACGGTATTCAAACTGTTGTGAATTCACAGCCATCAAAGATATCAAGTCCCGAGCCTGAGCAAGGGTTTTGTCTACTATAGCTCCTCCGCTTGCTGCATCATCATTTTCCTTTCTATTGGCAACAAACCTTCATAGAAATATTGGATCAAAAGCTGTTCTGAAATACCATGTTGTGGACAACTGGCAACCAATTGCTTGAATTGCTCCCAATATTCGTGAAGATTTTCTGTGTCCCTTTGTCTTATCCCACTAATTTCCCGTCTAATATTTGCAGCTTTTGTTGCAGGGAAGAATTTGTCCAGAAAAGCTTTAACCATATCAGTCCAAGTGGTGATTGATCCAAGGGGCAAATAGAATAGCCAATCTTTGGCTTTATCTCTCAAAGAAAAAGGAAAAGCCATCAATTTTATTTGATCTTCAGAAATCCCTTGAGGTTTCATGCTGGAACAGACAACGTGGAACTCCTTCAAATGCTTATGAGGGTCCTCATTTTCCAGGCCATGAAAAGAAGGCAATAAATGAATCAACCCACATTTTAACTCAAAGTCCACATTCAACTCAGGATATTGAATGCAAAGTGGTTGTTGATTCACATCTGGTTCAGCCAACTGTCGTAAAGTCCTATCTTGATTTGCCATCTGTCCCTGTTCTTATGGTATATTCCTTTTTAGATTCACTAGATGATTCAGCAAGTTCCAGTGCTTGGTTCAAACCAGGAGATGAAGATGATGTAGTGGCGGTTTGAGCACGCAGTTTTGGTTGTTTGCGCAGTTTCCTCTCTGTCTTCTCAATTTCTGTATCAAACTCTAAACTTCCAGTATGAGAAGATCAAGTCATAAACAAAAATAAAAATAAAATAAAAATAAATAGAAATAGATCTTTGACACCAGTTCCCCGGCAACGGCGCCAAATTTTGGTGGGTGTCGAATCCACAAAAATAAATATTTATATTTAACCTACTCTAAAGAATTGTAAATAGGGTTGAGCAGGATCGTCTCCACAGGGGACTAGTAAAAATATTTTTATCAAGATTGAAAAGAGAAAAATTGGGGTTTTTGAAATCAAACAATTAAATAAATTCTATATGTAAATATGAAAATTCTTTATTAGGAAAATATCCAACCAAAGTCTTACCACAATTCAATTCTTGGGATTGATCATTAACTCAAATATTTTTATTCTTATTTTTGAATAGGTTAGTTATAATTTTCAATAAGTTCTGAAAATTAATCTCTCCTTAGGTATTAAATAACCAAGATAAGATCGTTGATTATTCCTAATCGAATAGACAGCCCTAAACAAGCTCTTAAGGTTTAATCTATCAATTGCATTAGAAATTAGAGAGACCTAACCCTAATCAACAATCTCATAGAGCATGGATCATTTAGAATAGATTATATTTCATCAACAACAACAAATAATCATCTATTTTATGACTATCGTGTTGTTTCATCACTTATATTAAGAGATTCATACAATTACGGATATGAATTCCTAATTGATTGATTATTGTTTGCTATCTATATAACCGGATCCAAAGTCATACATGAATAACAAGCAACAACAAATAATTCAGATGAAACATAAATACTCAAGAATAAGAACAATGAAATCAAACCACTTTGGTCTCACAATCCATCTTGAATTGAATATGTAGCAATCCTTTGGCTAGATTTGGAGTTTAGCCACTCATGACCCTTAGAATTTTCTCTAGGGTTTTCTTACAAAATTGTATCTGAATATGGAATGAATGAATCCTCATGAAAGAAACCCTAAATAATATATAAATACAAGTTTGGAAGTTATGGAATTCATAGGGACAAAGGCTGGATCCGTTTAGATCATGAATTGACCGGCCTAAATGCTTCATGGCTTTTCATTTACCCAGCCGTTACAAGAAGGCTGGCGAAATTCCCAGGATGGCCGGCGGCCTAAATAGATACGCTGCCGGCATTTCTGGTTTGTCAACATGTCCAGAATGATGATGGCCGACGGCTTACTTCTTCTCCTGGCCGGCCTACTTTGCTGACTTTTGTCTCTTGATTCTAATTTGCTCCAATCTTATACTATTTGCTTCTATAGACTTCAAATTCCTAAAAATCATATAAAACACAAATAAGTACCAATTCCAAATAATTTTTATAAAATTAATAACAAATTAATCTAATTTATTCCCAAAAATTAAGAGTAATTTTCATCTCAACAAAAGTACGCCGGCATCTGGGGCTTCTACGCCGCCGGCTTATAGGCGGTGTTGGAAGCCAACATAATCAAATTTCTTAAGGCCGATCGAACACCATCGGCTTTCACTGGAAAATTCAACCGGCATTCATTTTTCACATTATACACCGGCTACTGGGATTTCAAAGTCGACGGCGTAGCGTGAGAAGCTGCCAGCGTACATGGATACGCTGCCGGTTTGTACCTTTCTGTAAACTTTTGGAAATTTGAATTTTGCATTCTACACCGGCTCAAAACCGCTGCAGTAGAATCAAGGCAGCGGCGTACCCTTGAACGCTGTAGTCTTGGCAGTGTTGATTTTCAGAGTATCGAACACCGATTCAAAGCTGCCGGCTTTGAGTGCCGGCGTATTCTTTGCGCTTTTGAATTTTAAAAACTTTCTTTAAAATTTTTCGAAGTTTGATATATGATTAATTAAGTATTTGTTAGCGATCTAGGATGTTTAAATGCTTTATTATGACTTTGTATTAATTTATTTGGATTTCTTTGATTTATTTATATTTTCTACTAGTTAATTAGTGCTTAAGCTAAGTGTGAAATTCAATATTGATTTAAACAATGATAGATCCTCGCCCAGTCAACCCCGTTAATTCCCGAGCTATCTCAGGTAAGCAGTAACTTGCTTGTCTCTTTGCTAGGATAGGCATCAAAATCAAACTACTTTAAAATAAGAAAATCCTATTGATATATGAGTATTGATTGTCGTTGTTTGTCGTTGAATCTGGTTTGGAGAGCGGCACCCTGCTCAGATTGGGGGCAGGGTACTATCTCATTAATTGATGGAATTGTTTAGGAGATATGAGTATCCGAGCTGCTCATATCAACCCCTTGAGCATCGTGATGCGTTACTCAGGAACCCCTAGTATTACGGGCTACGCCGGAAGGTGGGGCTGCCTAGTCTGTATGAACAGTAGGGACCACTCAGGGAGGCGAACGTAATACTAGATCCTTGTTGTCCGGAGTTTGAATACTCCTGTGTTGTTTTACTAACTAAAGACCTAATAATAAACAAGTGATTGTTGCATAATGCATTTAGCCTATGAATGTGTGATCCACTTCGCATTTTGTATTCGTTACTTATGTACTGGGCCTTTGGCTCATATTTATTCATTTCAGGTGATGACTCCGATGTTCTATACGAGTATGGGGTACGAAACCGACTTTGAAGATTTTCTTGATGGGTTGGAGGACTAGAGATTACGATGGACTCAATGGAACCCTATGAATGTAACAGATTAGATGAGATTCCTTTTGACTGATAATGTAATTATAGTGTTAGTTGAGTTGTGTTTAAGGATTTTGTTAAGGCTTGTAAGAAGCCTTTGGATGTAATATATATATATATAATATGTATGTGTTTAGCTATTTAGAAGTTAAGTTGTACTCCTTTGCAAATGTGTTGGTAGTGTAGTGGTATAGTTTTGTTTAATGTTAAAAAAGAAAAATCTATGTATCCTATTGTATGTTTCTTTATGGAATTAGATAAACAATTACTCAAACAATTCTTTCAGGTAACCTTACATATAATCTTAGAGGTTATATGTGTTGGGGGAACCGTTATCTCCTATTTCAAATATAGGGTGATATCGGGTCCTTACAGTATCGTTGTGAAATATCTAACACTTAGTGGAGTTTCAAAGGCTTAAAACATCATTAACATAAAGAGATAATAATTGTGAGAATTATAGATTTCCTGTGCACTTAGTTTCTCCTGGGTAGGTGATTCAGAGATCGGTTCCTTCAACCCCGATGAGAGGGCGTAAATCTCTATCCTGTTTGGATTCCGGTTTGTCCAAGCTTGTAATTGTTCATGTGTTTGATTGATGCATTACATATGATTGATAATAACTTGTTTGTTGTGATAAGTCTAGTTATTCATTGAGCCCATGGTTATGCTCACACTCCTACAGTCCTTACAAGATGACACTTAAGCCTTGGTTGGTGGCTTCTAGGAGCTTAGAGCCGGTATGTTTCTAAAGCTGGAAGAGTCTTGGAAACAGGGAAAAATAGTTTCATTATTTATATGTATTAATTGGTGCTAGTACATCAATTTTATTATCTGAGAACTTAGAAAGTTTTATGGTTTGTAATAGTTATTATTCAGACAGTAGAACTTAATTATGGTATTGTGATTTTATTTACTTTCATCATTTCTTATCACGCAACCAAAAAGATCCTGTTTTGTTAAACTCATGTCATTTTCCAAAGTAGTTCTAGTATTAATATGTGTATTTGATATCGTCTGGGTTATCAGGCTATATCATAATATATATATTACTACTAGGGTACTATTGGGGCGTGACACTTCCCGCTTATCTTGTTTTTCAATTTTCAAATCAATTGTAGATGAGCTTGAACATTATTTTCTATTGTGGGTTGCTTCAAAAAGACGCAGCAAGGAAATTTGTGCGCTAAATTAAATCTATTCTTCAAATTGTTTTTCAAAGATTAAAGAGCTGCTGTAAATTGTTGGGTAGGATCTCCTTAAACATCTCGGATAAAATTTTGATCTTTATCTTTGAATTTGAAAAATTTGAACAATGCTTGAAGCTTTTGTATGTTCTTCCGATTCTAATATGACTAACTTCTTAACAGAAAGAAGATTCCTCAAAAATAAATATCTTGATCTTTAAAAACACCTTCCTTAGATAAATAAGAAATCCCCTTGGATATTAACCAACTTATGTGGAACATATGAGTATATTGTCCAAATATCCTCGTTTCCTCGGAGCTAGGTCTTCAAAATATTGATTAAAACCAATTTGATGTGAATTTCATCAAAACTTGAATCATCTACAGTAAATTCGATTGATACTAAAATGCTATCAACAATTGCAGAAACCTTTTGTATAACCTTGTGTGTTTTTGTTAAAACCTTTGTCCTTAAAACACCCTTCTGTGATAACTCCTGGATAAACTTTTGAATATTCTTTCTTGGTTCTATTTGATGTCGTACACATGAAAATACTTATGTATACTCAAAACTCATTCCATACAATTTAATTCGGCACCCATCTTGAAACAAATAAAGTTTTGTAAAAGGTTTGTGATAGACCGATAGACTTATATTCACAAATCTGCATACTTAAAAAGTAATTAGTTTACTTCTATTTTTTTATCATCAAAACGTCCTTTTAGAATAAATTAAATGTGATTGTTCACGGCTATTAATTTTTTTTCCCATTATAATAGAGGAAAAAGGGTCTTGAACCTAGTAGCTCTCACTATAAAGATTAGGGATGATGGCATTAGGTTAACACACTATTGGTGCTATTAGCCTTTTAAGTTCATTCATAATGCTTGAACTACATACTTACTTGCAAAAATAAAACAAGTTCCAAGTAATTAAGTATAAAATTGGACAAAATTTAGATGCCAAATTGATACTTTCAAATTTCTATTGATTATTTATGAAAATTGATAAACTTTATATATTAAATGTGATATTTACCCAATTAAATATATAGCCATTTCATATGGTTAAAAACAGAAAATGTAGGAAATTATAAATATATAATGTGCCTTTTTTTTTAAGACATGAAATGCATCCTACCACTTTAATACAATTAATAGCCATTACTATATAAAAAAGAATAACCTAACTTTTGGTAAAATATACAATTTGGTATTTGAACTTTGAAATTTTCTTGTACTTCAACAATACCTTCATCACATAGGATGATGGTACGGAATATTTTATGTATGTACTTTTGTTAATTGCAAAATAATTTATAAGAAAATATTTTTTATTATGTAGGTTAATGTCATGAATGGTATATTGATAAAATAGGTAGCTGAACTTTAAAATTGATCAATTTAATGATTATAAGAACATTTTGTACATACCATGACAAAGAGATTGAAGACTTAATGGCCCACGATATATATTATATATATATATATATACACATACATACATTTGAACTAGATGCCTTTGACGAGAGAAACTTTAGAAGATTGAATTATATATTTGATGAAACTACCCAAAAAAAAGTTATATATCTAATGCTGTTGAACATCCTTTATGTTGATAAGCTATGGTGATGTAATTATTAGATAATGATGATTAAAAAAACAAGGAAAAGAAGTGAAATAGAAGAAAGAAAAATGAAAGGTTTAATGATGAAGACATGCATAGCATATGATTCGATATTATAAGCGAAAATATTGCACAATTACTTGAAAATGAAAATTAATAAAAATCCATGCATACACACATATGATTAATTTGATCGTTGAAGGTTTTAGAAGATTCGGAAAGGTCGTCGTCTATATCCTTTGAAAGATTTAGTACAAGGAAATGTGAAATCTTTTATTATAGCGAACATGGGCTCATACTGTGGGTAAATATTGACAAAAGATTTATGCTAGGAACTCCTGGTACATGAATGACCTGGTAAGAAATAAGTAGCATAATATTACATATAAAGGCCATATATACATATATATATTATATGTCAGTGGTCTTATAGTCTAATGGCTTCTATATGTGGTTTTTAGGTTTCCTTGGACCAACACACATGGACAATTAACCTACTTAAGGTCCCCTCTGGGGGTGGTTACCTCTGGGGGATCAATTCGAAACCACCCCAGAGGATTTTCGAGACCTTAAAGAACCTTTTTAGGACCTACTCAGGTCCATCCTTTGAAAGATTTAGTACGAGGAAATGTGGAATCTTTTTCTTATAGCAAACATGGCCTTATCTTTGGGTAAATATTAACAAAAGATTTATGCCGAGTACTCCTAGTGCACGAATGATGTGGTAAGAAATAAGTAGCAGAATATTACATATAAAAGCATATATGCATCATATATATATGTCAATACTCTTACAGCCTAACCTATTCTGGTTTTTCATATAAGGCATTATGACCAACTTCCTCTCCCCCTTCCTACTGTAATTGGGGAAAAAAAGGTGTGTGTGTGTGTAAAAAGAAAGAAAAAAGAATTATCAAGATTGATGATAACACGTCACTGTCAAGTACAAGCCTAGTGTTAGATATTGTTATGAGGGCATTTAAAAGGTGGACAACATCTTGATGGATTATGCTTTAAAGATTTCCTATAAGAAGCAATGTTGTCAATACCAAACCACCTAGGCGGTTCGATTTAGTTTAATCGGAATCGGCCTTAGAAATGGGTCAGTCCGTATTTGAAGCCCTTTTTTGCAATGAACTGGACAAATCCGGTTCAACCGTGAACCGGTTGACTCGATCAGGTCAAATGGGTCTGAATACACCACCTTAAAGAAAAAGGGAAAGTAAAGCTAAAGTTCGCTACCAATGTTACCATATGGTGGGTACTAATTAGGGTTGTTGTGTTATACTGATAGGGGTTGCGTCTACAGTGTAATTCTATGTTTTTAGTTAGGTTTAAGGCATTCATCGCTGCTGTTGATGTTCTTTAATGCTCGGTGGTGTTTGACGCAACAGATGATGGATAGGTGATTAAAAAAATAAAGCTTTGGTTGGGTTTATGGTGGTTGTTTGCTTAGTTTTGGTGTGATTTGTCATGGACTGGGGCATGTTTTTGCGGCTCGTAATGGCTCCGTTTGTGCCCCCAAACTTTCGGGTGATGAAAGTGAGATGGTTTTCGTTTCAGGAGTTTCAAAAAAGTTTTTGTTTAGTAAAGCTGGAATTTGGTAAAAGAAATGGATCTTATGATGATTTGCTTTCACATGGGTACAAATTTAATATTTATTTTTTTTCGGTGCAATATATTTAATATTTATTACTTTCTGAATTTTTGGACTTTTGGGACTAGAATCATCACGGGTCGGTTCGAATCGGGAACCGACCTGACCTGTCACCGGCAGTTTCTAAACCGGGAACTGACCTGACCCGTCACCGGCGGTTTCTGAACCGAGAACCGACCTGACCTGTCACAGGCGGTTTCTGAACCGGGAACCAGCACGGGAATAGCGGGTCTGAACTGGTAAGGGATCCATCGATTCTGACGGGTCCTTATGTTCCATCCCTAAAAACCGTATGACCTGGCGGTTTTGGAACCTCCAATTCAAGAACCGGTGATTTTACACAATAAAAATTAGAAAAAAATAAGAAAAAATGAAAAAAATTATAAAAAATTATAATTATAAAACAAATATTTAAAACTACTTTCGCATAATAATAAAAAATTATTCCTATTCACAATATTTAATGTGTTATTATTACAACACAAGTAATAAATACATTTGAATCATACATGTTAAATTTACATAGACTTCTAACAAAGTAGACTTTTTTTTTTTAACAATGTGTGATTCGTTTTTTGTTATTGAGAATTATTTGTATCTTGAAATATTTATAGTGTCACATTGCCAATATAATAACTAAAAAAATGCAAGTGATGTATATAAATAAATACATATTATAGAATTTCTTTTACTAATGCTATAACAATTATTGTTAGCTCAATGTTATTTCAAGTTAAAATTATTTTGCATTTTTCTTAGTTAAATTCAACAAATTATTTAATTGGTTTTTTATTTTTTTTTTCATGGTTCCCGGTTTCTCTAGAACCAAAACCAAACCGTGGGAATCGGCGGTATCTAAGAAACTAAGAACTGCGGTTCGGATCCAGTTCTAGACCCGAATCGAACCGTGATGACGTCTATTTGGGACATCCTCTTTTTTTTTAATTTTCATTGTCAATTCAAATATTAAATTCTAGACTTGTACCCATCATAATTATGTGATTTTTTTTATGCCATCACTTATCCGCTGATGAACGCTAGCACACTAACCAATCTGCACCATGACAATTTAAAATACTTATAAATGATCAATCAATTCTATAAATTTTAATAATTTTTAAATTTTGTGTAAGATGTAGCTTAAATTTTTATTTTTTATTGATCAAGGTTCAACTTTATAAACCTTGATCTCTTAGCATGTCCTGATCAATCCCTAATCCGATTCGAACAATATGGATAAGAAGTGGGCATGAATAATGTGTAATACAAATATATTTAAGAAAGGGCAGTTCGGATATGGGTTTTTGGAAAAGAAAAGTTACTCACCGATATGCCATACTACTACGTACGACTGTAATACGTGTATACCATTTATATTATGTGGTAAATATGAACATGTGAAAACCGGCATTATAAGATATTCTTTTTAAATTGGGATCGATGGTAAATAAATTCAGCAACACTTTAGTCATATATTGGCAAGTATTATTGCCGTTCCCTCCACCGAAGTTGAAGCCTAAAAAGTCAAGCGATCAGAGCATCTATTGTAATGCCCCGATGAACTCAATTATTGATAATTACCTAATTAGATGATAAATTTTTACACAATATTAAGAAAATGTTCTGAAATACCTCTTCCAATTTTTTTTTCGCAAAATTAAATTCCGATAATATAGGTAATAGAAGACATAGTTAGAAGGACTATAATATAAGTTCAATATTAAATAATCTTTTTGAATAAGTAACCATATATCATTAAAATTATATAATATATAAATTAAAAACCCCGAACTATTGGGATCAAAGAGAACCAGGGCGCAGAAATAACTCTTAGAATGCTACGTAATTAGATGCTTTAAAATAGAATCACACTTTAATTATACCACAACTAAATACGGTGATTAATTATAGTACATGAATCATATTATTGAAAGATTAAATTCTACATAATCAAAAACTAAGTAGTAAGATCGTATATTGATAGGAGAAAAGGAAAAGTGATAATGTTTACTAAAACTATAGGCTTGTCCATTGGTAAATGAATGATATCAGGCTTCGAACTATATGAAAATTCTGTTGCCTTCGAGATATTTAGACTAATAGATTACAACAACTGTCATTACCCTTACACATGTGCGTATATATATTTATATAATAATAATAATAATGTTTTATATAAATAAAAGGGTCATTATATTAGAATGTTAATATATACTATAAATATTACATCAATAATTCTATTTTGCTAGCTTTGTCCGGAAGATATAAACTTTTTTTCAAACTTTTTTTCTAACATATTGTTTATCAAGATATAAATACAGATAAAAAAAAATTGACAATTTTCATAAAAAAAAAAATCAAATAGATCAAATATAGATACAATCGGATAAATTTACATATATTTTTTCGATACATATACAGATATAGATGAAAAATAGACCATCCAAAATATTAGTATAACACAATAAATATGATTACATTTATTTATATAATAAAATAGTCCGAATAGGAATAATTATAATTTAACATACCTTAAGGGGGTATCTGTAATGCTCATAGTAGCAATATCAATATGTGTATACACATATAGATATATATCATTGGATTTAATTCTAACTTTTCATTTAACGTAACAAGTATAATAGCTAAAAATAAGAATTATTTTAAACCTTAAATTTATCTTTAATTTTAGAATGAAAGTTATAATCACCATGAACTCCTAAACTAGACTATGCTAATAACGATGAATGGCAAAAATAAAAAGAACTAGCACTTGCCCTGATATACAATAACAACATTCAGCACTGCCAAATTATTTTCTTTTCATTCTGGTTGAAATAGTCAACTAAGATATAAGTATACAAAAATAAAATAGAAGTATGGAAAAGTTCTTCCACAGGATATGTTGCTACCTCTATTGCGTGAAAGATGGGCAATCAACCTAGATGCTTCTCCATTAAATATTTTTAAAATGAAAACTTCCAAAGGAAGAAAATAAGTATTGCTTCATTAGTTTGACCTCAACTGGACGTCATCATATACTTCTAAAGAAAGAATACTAAAATTATAATTATACAAGAAGCCTCCTTCTCCTGCTAGACTAGATCTAGGTCTCCTTCTCTCTATAGTTCCATTCTTCGTGATCTCTCTCTCTCTCTCTCTCTCTCTCTCTCTCGCCCTGAATTAACTACGCCAAATACAACCTACCTCCTCGCCACATTTCTTCGACCATCCTTTGTCATCAACACCATATTACCACAACTTCCAAGCCAAATATAATACAACAGTGTGACAATAGCTCTGTCATCCTTGTTTCTATTCCATTAGTATTGTAGCGCCTTAATACTTTATTCACCGAGGTATTGTCCGCTTTAACTACATACCGTATGGTTTTCTCCTTTTGGTACTAACGTTTTCCAGAAAGTTATCTATCCTAGGATTGCTCTGCTCAGAGCATGCTTAGCTTTAAAGTTTCAACAAACTCCAAATTATTATAGCAAAAGATGCCTGTGTGATTAGAGTTCCACTTTCTATATTTGAAGAGTATTACAAGTATCATTTCCTCTCTTGTGTTTACTGGCTACACCTTCCATGAAATCACAGCAACGCTCTTATGGCAAACTCAAACAAACACCATGCCTCCACTCCCATCTTGATTTAATTCTTGACTAGGAGTAATTTCAATTTTACATAAGGGCTTGACTACAAAACAAAATAAAAAGGAAGTCGCTTGCTAAACTCCGCCAAATTGAAGGCAAACATATCGTCTTGTCTTAAGCTAAAACTGATTTGAAATTGAATGAAATTAATGAATTACTGTTACTTAGTTCACTTGTTGATGCAAAAGATTATGATAAAAATAGTTGATGGAGGATGACTTTGAGGACCTGAAATAGCAGAAAGAAAGAAAGAACATAATTTTCTGTACTTTCCAATTAAGGTAAATTATAAAAATATAACATATGTTATTAATGTTTTACAAATAAGTGACTTGAGTTATAATTTTTTTTATGAAGAGATGACATGTGTTTACTAATTAGATGTTAACGATTAGAATACATATGTCACAATTATATTGGACTAAATTAATTAATATAATAAAATAATAATATTATTATTAAATAAATAACAGAAAAACAAAAAAAAATGAAAATGAAAATTTGCAAATTAAAAAGTCATCTTCAACCTCTGAAAGTTTACGTTTTAGATATAACCAAAAAAATATCTAGGGTTTCGGAAAGGGGGAAAAAAAAAAAAGGAAAGAGCTCCCGGCACAAATTATATTCAAATTTCTCATGATGCAGAGAACATTTACATCATCGGATTCACTCAAATCGACCCAAAATCTTCAATCAATTTCCTTTCTCTCTCTAATCGAACACATCATCTACATTCGAATTTCTCGTTAAGTTTCCACTACTACTAGACAAAATAAAAGAAAGATTTTCGTGTGGATTGAATCTTAGGCAAGTAAGGTTTCATAAAAATTAAATCTTTTAATTTAATTCATTCAGAAAAACCCAGATCTAAGAAGATGCTAAAGTGTTTTTTTTCTTTTTTTTTTTTCTGTCGAGCTCCGAAGTTCACTATTATGCGACCTTGGCACAAGCCACTTACACTATGATCTTCACCCTTGAAAACCCAGAACTGACAAACTAAGGTGGTTCAAGGAAGATTTAGATTTTTCGAAGAAGAAGATTGTTTGATGAAGTTGAGTTCGACAATGAAGGTGGTTGTTTAGTGGAGACGGAGATCATGTTTGTGGAGTTCCGATGGGTCAGTGAGAGCAAGAGGAGTTTCAAAGAGAGGTGACTTATGCCGTAATGGAGTTTTTTAGTCTTTGAGGTCAAGGTGCCGACAAGTCCTATGATGGTTGATTAGCAAATGAGTTTTAGTCTTGATCAGACGGTGATAGTGTTCCATGCCTACTCTTTTTCATTTTTTTTTAATTATTTACTCTTTTTTTTTTTACTTTTTGTTATTTATTTAATAATATCATTATTTTATTAAGTTAATTGATTTGGATCGATATAATATTATTACACATGTTTTCTGACATGGGTGATATATATATTGATATATGAAAAAAAAAAAAAAAAAAAACACCTGCGATTAAAGATGGCAAACACGAGTATCTGGTATATTTCATTTTGGCGCCAATTTAGAGTAGTGACTATGTTGCAGAATATTAACAAACGCAAAATCGGAATGAATCATTATTAAGGAAGGTTACCTCGATCAATTTATTCCATGTAATAGATATATTGAGTATTATTGATCAATTGTTGGTTTGGCTAAAGGAAGTGATGGGAAACCTATATCTACCTTAACAATTCATTGATAAAATGATATTAAGGAACCTAATAGAAGTATTTAACATAAAACACGCTAACCAAAGTCAGAAATGATTTTTTAAAAAATATAATTAAGGGTAAGAAAGCAAAGGACCAAAGTCATCAGACTAGAAATACATCATTACATGATGTTGGAATTGGTCAATAAGACTTTGGTAATGGTAAGCTATTAAGAGAATTTTGCTTAAGTTTCCATCGAATTTGGTACTAATAATAGTATTGATATTTAATCGGTAAAATGAAATTGTAGAAATAGGAGAACCACGTTGGTTATGTTAAATTTAAATTGAAAATTTGAGAAAATTGTTTTGATTAGCATCGAATTAGTTAATAATATATATCTGTATATAATAATAAATATGATGTTCCTTTACCTGTTTAATTAATGAAGATAGCGTTGTCGTTGATGCTTCAAGATATAAACGGAAGCTGTGGATATACACACACACACGTCTCTATTGTTGTAGCAGCTCGTTGGACGCCCTACCATCGTCACTCGCAGCCACGACTTGCCGCAACACATCCACCCACAGCTCCACAACACTACACAAGTAACTGCCGCTCCCACACCACACACATACGCACAACCACTTAGTAAGCATGACAGAACGCACACCAGTTGCTCATACACAAACACACAGTTTACGCACATGAGCACTCAACGTTCTCTCTCCTAGGCTCTCCGTAAGCGCTCTACAGGTGCTCTAAAGGCACTCCGTGGGCGCTCCAAGTTTGCTCTATGAGCGCTCCGCTGTTGCCTATGAGCATCATGTTGCCACCCCACAAACGCACACATACCGAGTGCTTTGATCGGTGCTCTATAGGTGCTCGATAGGCACTCCTTGAGCGCTCTATGGTCGCTCCAAGGGTGGTCCAAAGGCGCTCTCTAGTGCCCTACTATAGCTCATAGGGTATAACATGTAGTTGATATTCATTAATATATATTCTTCTATATGTATATACATTCATGTGTATATGTATATATATGTATAATACTAATTTTATTGTATTTCTTTATCTTATTATATTTTGCCTCTTTCTCTATGACATAAATTTACATACACAAAATACACATCAATAACTTAATTTAGAAAAAATAATATATATATATATATATAAATCCTTATAATATGCTATCCCCCCAAGGTACCTCCATAGTAACATACATATCATGGCAATATCTAATGCCTGAAAAGTGTGTTAGAAGACCGGTTGACATAAGAAGAGATCATACATGTATGCTAATACTAGTATTACCTTGAAAGATGACATAATTCTTACAAAACAGGATCTTTGCTCTTATAAGAATGATAAATACAGATAAGATACATCAATCCACATAAAACCACTCTGTCAACTGTCTGAATAATAAAATTATTACAAACTATAATGATTGAGTAGAGTCTCAAATACAAAACTAATACTTAGAACATTCTACTAATAGATAGATATTTTATCCCTAATCCCAAAATCCTTCAAGCTTTGGAAACTTACCGGTATTAGATTTTGGGAAGAAACCAGTTGAGGACAAAGAATCATCCTCCTAAAAAAGCTATAGGTGTATGAGCATAAACCACAGCTCGATGAATAACCAGCAATATAACACATCAAGAAAGTTATCAATCAAATTATTAACAATCATATGCTATGCAGCAATCAATCATGTTCAATCACAAGCCTAGATAATCCAACATCCAAACAAGATGGAGATTTACACTCTCTCATCAAGATTGAAGGAACCTAACACGCAACACCTCAATAACCTACCTACCTAGGAGAAACTAAATATACAGGATTTATAATTGTACTCACTTTAATTTAAATACATCTTACGCTCACTTCCTGTATCAGAGATTTAGAAACTCTACAAGTATTAGTTTTTTCACATGATACCACGAGCGGTGTCCTTCATTTAGCACTTAGTTCCATGGAACCATACAAAAAAAAAACGTAATCTTGCGTGGAACTAGGAAAAAGTCATCTAGAAATACCAAGCATTATTAGAAAACCAAAACACTAACACGTAGTAAGCTGTCACACTATTTATGCATTTATGCAGTCTGTGCAAGGCATGTCAATTTAATTTTTAAAGCCAAATATTCATTATTTCATTCTATATGATCAAGCATTATACAGACACTCAGTTTAATGTATCAAAGAAGTTCACATCAATACTATCATTATCACTTTTATTATTGTAATCTTCACATAATGGAAGTCATCATATAGCATACATTATCCCAAACCCACAAACATAGAAAATTTGTTATATGTATTATATTAACATCAGAACTAAACTACAAACACAAACAATGTAATACATCTGAGTTACTCACCTGCTTATGGTGACTAATCGTAATAATCTTCTGGAAAATCTGCAATCTGATTCGAATCACCTAATAGATGAATAAAATATTCATTAATCAAATATGTAAAAATGTAAATAATTCCTAATGAGTGCCCAAGTGTCTTAAAATCAGTTTCTATTCTTTTCAAAATTGTTTTTATCATTTCTAATCCGAATTTGGCTTATAAATAGTCTTTTTTTAAGCTCATAAAATATTTTATTTTTATACTATATATACAAAATTCGAGAAAATGAATTTTTGTCATAAAAAAAGTTATCTAAATGATTCTGAATACCTAGTTTTATCGCATAATCTTTAACTAAACCCGTATTACTCACTTCAACTCAGATTTTTACTTATAAATAGGCCTCGAAAAGCTTTTTTCAAGTACTATATGATAGTCACTTAGTTTAGTCACCTTATAATTTTATTTTCCTTATTTTATGAATTTGTATAGATAGTATAGGGTGTTCCTATTTTGTGTTTTGTTTATAAATTTTATTATTAAGCTCTTATGAATTATATGAGTCCTTTAATGTAATAATTTTAGGATGGTTGATATTTATTGTTATTTATTTTCATTTGTTTGTCTTGATTCTAAGTTATACTTATATTTCTATTTATAGTGATTTCATTATTCCAAATTGTTATAATTTAGCTAGTTCATTTATGCCTACTTTGATAGTATGTTTTCTATTATTATTTACTTTATTTGTCAACCTTATCTGTCTTTGTAGACTAAGATTCCTATTAATTAAGAGGTCATATGCTACGATCTAATTACTAGTTTGCTTTTCTAATGAGTTTATGAGTTCATATAAATTTTATTTTGTATTTTAAATTATGGTATGTTCCTAATAAATTTATTTTTAGTTGAAACTTTAGGATTAGTGCCTTAGGATTATCCTTGCCTATTCAAGTCTTCTTTCCTATTTTCTATCAATTATCATTCTTTTAGGATGTCTAGGTGGTATGACTTTTCACTATGATTTCTTACATGTTCAAAGGGTCAATATTTCTCATAGGTATTTTAATGCTCATATTGGCTAAGTTTTACTATCTAAATTATGTTGTAGGCATATTCTACTAAATTTAAACTAGGTTAGACTATGGAATATGCATGGGGAATCATATTTTTATGGTGGCCAAAATTTAAGGTATAGGCTTCCTAAAGTTAAACTTGATTTTTCCATAATTTCCTTTACTAGATATAATGTTTACCCTAACTAAATCAAGTATCAAGTGCTATCACATGCACAAAGTATTATTGCTCATAGGCTTTAAGAAGACTAAATATATAGAGCTTCTATAATAAGTCAACACTTAAACTTTTTCTAGTTTCTACATATAAATGTAATATATCATATAAGATTGGTTAGATATTACCTTATTTAGGTATAAGACAAAGTGATAACCTTTCCCCCCTTTTCATTCTAGTATGAGCCAAACCCTATAGGCAATAGGAAGAGGATAAGTTATTGAAATTTTGAAAACGTACTATATTAGTCAATATAACTTTTACCTTTGACTATGACCTTCAAAGCTTTGTTTATGCTATTGGATGCCTTATTTTTCTCCTAGAGGTCTCGATGGAAGAGTGACTTCATTAGCTTTTATTTGGTTTTTGTTATTGCTTTGTTTATATTATGGGTCACAGTGGGCTCAAAAGAGAAAAGTGGGTTTCGTTTGTTTTAATTTTTCTTGTGGGAGATGAGAGTTCACGGAGGGGACAAGGGATTTTTGTGGGAATTTGGATTTATCAATTTTACTTGTAGTTGTTGATGTGTTGCAGTTGGGCTTCTTCAAAGGAATAAGTTTGTTTGTTTATATATTATAAGTGTTGATATATATATATATATATATATATGTTATAAGTGAAATATATTGGATAGGGATAGGTGTATGTGTTAGTTTTACACGACAAAACAAAGAAAAGTTTGACCAGTCCAAGTTAATTTTTTTCTAATGTATTGCACGGAGAAAACAAAGTGAAATCCTTATATCTATTTGCTCTTGTTGTTTCTCGATGAGTAAGAAAATCACTACCCCTTTACAAGCTTTCCAAATGAGTCATCAAGTTTCATTTATTGTTAGGGTGGTTAGGTTGTTTTCTGTTGGATCAAGTGTCCCTGCCTTTGACTTAGTGTACTACTTGTTTTACTCTCCCAAGCAAGGACACGGTGATGCATTCCACGGAAGGCAATCCGATCATGTGGCTCCATGTTTCACCATGTAAGATAGATTTTATTTGTAGGATAATTGTAAAGTTAAATATCTAGCTTATTTCATCAGGAACTAGTTCACAGGCGTATAATTATGTTAGTTATATAAGAGTTTTATTTCTAAAATTTTATTAAAGGTTTTAAAATATTACTAGATTATTTTTAATTCAAATTTTGAGTTTAAAGTTTACGCGATTAAGTATTTTTTTAGAGTTTTATTCTACGCGATTAGAGTTTTAGGGCCAATAGGCTAAATTAGAGTTTTAGTACTTGCAGACTCTAAATTTTATAACTAGAATTATGGTGCAGCCCGAATTTTTATTTAAGGCCTAGATTTGTAGTTGTGAATCTATTTTTAGTTTTCCACTATGTATTTATAACCCTAGCAATTTATTTTTAATTTATTGTTTTTAGTCTATATACTCTATATAGTTATTAGTTTTCTAGTGCACTTGAACTATAGGGCTACTTATACTTATATTCTGAGTTTTTGGCTCAGGTCACGAAATCTTGTCTTTGATATCTTTTAATACCTAGAAAATTTCTATTCAGGGTTTTAGGTTATAAACAGGCTCATGATACTTTAAAGTTTCTAACTAGGGTTTTTGTCAGGTCTCAAATCCATTATCTATCATACATTTGCTATTCTATTCATTTTTCACTAGTCCTAAAAATATTCAGGGATTACATAATCTATATAAAATATATATGTACTGGTAAATTAATTGTCTAATTTCATTTTTAATATTACTTCATTTTTTCAGTTACTTTAACATATCTTGTTTATTTAGACCAAACAAAATATATAGATATAGAAGTGTTTATAATTTAAATTATAGAAGTTTAATGACTAATAAGTAATATTGGCTTAGAATTAGAGATATAGAAATTTGCTAAGCTAAGGAACTTACAAATTTCGAATTATAAATAGTGTATTACCATGACTTTAAAGCTTTCTTTTAGCAAAGACAATATCATTTTTAAGAAGTACTCGAAAAATCGCATCAAATCAACTATTTATACATCAAAAAAGGACTTAAAATGAATTTTTTCTAGGCGATTGAAAAATTAGTACTGAAATTACGAAAATATTATAACTACTGGAGTATAAGTTGCCCATTGACCACTTATAGCTAATTCTTATAATTTATTTCTATTTCTTACTACATTTAGGTGATTTTGACTTCTATACTGAGCTGCTTGTCAATCACTACGACTAATAGGTGAAAATGGACCTATGAGTATATTCCAATGACTTTCATATTTGCTTGTACTTGTAGGTTTAGAATATGATATTTTATTAAAACAAATTAAATGATTCATGTATGGGGTTGGGAAGTTTATGCTTGTGGTTACTCATATTTGTTATTTGTATTAAAAATATTATAAATTATATTGTACATTAAGTACTGAGTGTTGTTTGATTATTTTGATCTTTGCAATTGTTTGATATTTTCCTGATTACTAAATAAATAAACTTAATAACTATTGGCTTGATAATAAAAAATTGAGCATGCATTTCATGATTGCATTGTAGAAGGCTATCACCACTACATAATGACACGGATGGACCACACTATCCTGGGTGGATGGTGAACATGGAGGAACAAATTGGAATAATCCTAGTATGTACCATGGGTCTTGTCTTAAGGGAATGGGAACTAAGTCATCCTGGGGAGATAATTCATCTCCTGGGTCATGTTGGGGTCATTGTTATGAATATCTTGCTTCAGGGATATAGTTATATGTATATGATTTTCTGCATATGAAAAGAAAAACTTGTTTTAATCAAGTTAATTTGATTCTCGAAGTAGTAGTGTTTCCAGGTGTTGATGTGTCAATGTACTTTAACCCTTGATTTAAAGGGTGCATATCCGATCTATATATGGTTACTGGTTAGTCATATATATTTGTTCATTTGTTTGTCTGCATTGAATTTGCTTGTCTTAATAACTTATTTGTTATTGCTTGAATGGTATGGAGAGAGGATATACTTCACTCAATTGGATGTAGCTAACTCCCCAATAGTTTGCTTTTGTAGGTAAATTGAAAACTGGGAAAGGATAGGAACTGAGTGCAAAGCATACAGAATGAAGTTTCATAAGATAAGTAGTGGATTGAGAATTTGCTAGACTAAACCTAGTTGAGAGATGAAACTGAATAATGTTGTCTTCTTTCTTAATTAAACATAGTTAATATTTTTCTTAAAGGGTATACCTTATCTTGTCGTTTGATAGGATATATGATTTTCTACAATCCTAGTAATCTGTGAAAGTTTTGATATCCAAGAAATTATTTTCATAATAATTAAATATATATATGTATAACATAATGAGAGGATAATTGATTAGAATATTGCAAACTTTGACTTGCAAGACAATCTTCATATTACGGGTGCACATGTGATAATGATTTAAGACAATTCTACTAAGTCCCCTAGAGTCGCTACATCTATACATATACATATATAGCTAACTTGAAGGAACTAAAGGGATAATCATTGAATGATTCGGATATGAGGAGATAGATATTAGAATACCTGAGCAAAGATTTTGTGGGTTCAAATTGATATCAGATAATGCTTTAAGTTTGGATTTAAAGGAGATATGATTGGTATGAAAAAGATGTAGAAGGAGAAAGAGATATTAACATCAGAGAATATTTATTTTATCGAAGTTTCGTAGGAATTTTTGTTACATGTACTATTAATTCTTGAACAGTGGCCTTAAGCTTACCACTTGATACACGCTTGGGATAAGATGATTTAGATTTATGAAAAGGAAAAAGATAAAAATAGGGAGAGCATTGCTTGTGATTTACAAGTAGAGTATCTTAATGCATGTGCATCTTTACTATGCAAAGGGATCATATGCCATACTAATTCGACTCCAGCTTCTAATTTATTTATCTCAATTGTTGTTGTAATATCGATGAGAGTATCAAGAATATATATGCCTGGAGACTAGAAGATTTGAGTAATCTTTTAATATATGGAGTTGGATATGGTGTTTACTAGAACAATATATTAGACTCCATTATTATCATCAATAAATGCCATGAAAAATTTCCAAGATAAACTCTGGGAGTTGCAAACATATATGATCATTTTGAGTTGAATATTCCATCTATGATGATATGGACTCACGAACAAGTTTATTTGAGTTGCCATCTCAAAGTAAATTTATATATGGAAGACATCAAATATTTGGAGAAGTGAAAAGAGGCTAATATAAACTTTCAATGTATATGCATGTTTTTTGAAGAGATGACTAAAAAAAGGAAAAAGAAGTAAGTCGCAAATATTTCTATCAAAGATGGAAATAAAATTATTTTGCAGTGGAGTTGCCAAAATGTAGATCAGTGGATCCGATTGCAGTGATCACGTATGTATAATTTGGCTTGTGCTACACGTAGCCTCAGAGGAGTGACTTGGTGATAAAGTCATATTTCATACACTATTCATGAAACAATTGATGATGATTTGTAATTGATTTTTGTAGAAATATAAGGAAATGGTACTTAATTGTATTTTAATTTTCATTGCAGATCATAAAAGGATTTACATTGCAAATACACAATGTTTGAAGGAGTTTTATGCAATTTTGAAGAAAAATTGAATATACACCGGCCATCAAATGATTAAACACCACCGGCCTTGAAGATTAAAATGTCAGCTTTCATTATATAATTCAAGGCCGCCAGCTTAGAAGAAGAAAGGTCACCAGCGTTGGAAAATTGTGAACGTATGCCAGCAAAATTAACTTCTACACCACCGGCGTTAGCCCGGCCTAGCATGTGATTAGAATGCGAATTTTTAACACTAGCATATATACTGCTAGTGTACAATTGGATCTCATCGGTGTTCAAATTTTTCACCCTAAGCCGATTATTTGAATCTCTACACCGTTGATGTTGAAGCGATGTTGAACATCCACATATTGCAAAACACTAACGCTCATGTCAATGCTGCCAGTGTTCATGTCGGTACACAACGCATGCTGCCCCTATGCTATCGGCATTGAATCTGTAACCGCTAATGTACCATTGAAATGACTCAAATTCCTTTGATTTTTGCTTATAAAACCTGGGGTTTGCTTCATATGGGAGACACACGAAATTTTATATAGCATTCCTCCATATCTAAATTAGCTTAGAAACTTTATATTAGAATTGTTAGAGAGTTGTTTTGGATCCAAATATGTTATTGATTGAAGCCTTGTAATTGATTAAGGATTGGATTGAAGACTTATTTGAAGTTTTGCAACAGAGATCATTTGATTGAAATTGGTGAATTCTGACCTTACTTGTTTATGCAATTTCAATTCTTAAATGTGATGATGAATTACGTTGTTGCAAATTCTTTATTTTGTGATTGTTTGATTCAATTCATGATTTTCTAAGTTTATATTGTGGGAATATGATGAAGCCCTAGATAACTAGGATGATTATTGTAATCCTATTATATAACTAATAGATTTGTGGAATATTCACATTGCAATTCCAACTATAAATAATGTTTCTTGTGAAACTAGGTTTATAGGAATCTTAATGACTCGGAAAGGAAATTAGGGTTCAATAGGAATTCCTAAATTTTGGTAAAATTACAATTGCGGAAGCGTCGTAATTCAATCTGATTTAGAAATTATCTTTTGAGATTAATGCAATGTTTTTAAATAAGTTTTTCACTAAGAGATTAGGAGGAATTAATTGAAGACATTAGACAATTATAGAATTGAAAGATTCATAATTGTATTTTTTATTCCACCATTAAATTGTGTAGTGGAATTTGATGGTTTGATTGGTGATGTTTAAAGAATTTTGATACTTGCAAAAGGATTAAGATTCTTAATAATTTTATATGAATATCTACAAAACTAATTGTTATTATAATAGGATGGCAATTTGATTAGTGAAACTAGGGTGAATTCTGTTCTTCCCACATTCAATTGATAGATATCTTTTAAAAACACTCTCTGCACTTATTAATAACTTATAATACAAGTTTAGAATTAGTTTATTAGTTAATTATCTCCAAATCGATTGTATGAATATTGGTAGAACTAATAACTGTTTAGTAGTTAATTGATCCTCATGGAAACGATACTCTACTCACATCTATATTACTTGAACAGGCCCAGTACACTTATAGGAGAATTCGCTCTTATTTTATATCTATGCATTTTCAGTGGATCACTTGGTAATGACATGCAAGAATGACTTAGAAGAAATGACTAGGAGGACGAGTAAGCAATCTTAGATGGTTTAAATACACGCGTGACAAATGGAATAGCTATGTATTATCAACCTTACAATTCTTGGAGAGAGGCAATGCATTCTTTGTTCAAAACCTTGTTTGATCTTCGGGATTACAATCTGACAACACAATGACGTTTCTCTAAATCTCTAAAATCTCCCAAATGAGGACTTTTGAGGTATTTATAGAGTTTGGACTTTGGTTATTGATAGCATTCGTTAGATTGCAAGGTGTGTCAACAGCCCGAATAAGTCTTTCTTCTAATAAATCATTTTGAGCTCATTTTGATTCTAAACCAATAGAGAGCCTCTTTTAAGTGCATGAGCTTTTGTGAGGAAGGTTAAGAGCACATAAGCTAGTCTAATAATCCTTACTCTAAGCCTATCATGCATGCCAAATTTCTCATCAGCCATCCTAAAATATGAATTGGACTCTTCAGGCCTATCACTTAACCCAAGAGTCAAATCTAAATATTTTATATAATTAAATTTAGCCCTCTACACTTATTAAAGTTCACAACTGTAAAAATAAAATTAATAGTGGCATATTAATTTCAAGATTGAAATGGAAATCATTTTCCATATAATGGATTTCTTTTTATTTTTTGGGTTTAAATTGAAAAACAAATAAGAGAGTTCCTTTGTTATCCTTCTTTTTTTCAAAAAAAAAAAAAAAAAGAGGATAACTTTCTTTATAAGAAAAAACATGGTATAGATTGAAGATAAAATGAAAAATAGCAAGGAAAAAAAACGAAAAGAAAAGAAAAAAGAATGGAATCTGTAAGCAAGAAAATTGTCTTGTATGGTGGTAAATTTTTTATACTTTATATGGAAACTTCTAAAAGTGGGTAAAAACAAAACATAACTAAGGTTACTAAAACTATTTACAAACTTATATACTTTTGACGTTTAAAATACTAAACTTTCATAGATTCGCTTTAGTTTAGTGCAACACTAAATTTATAGATATCTATTTGTAGATTAATAGAAAATTGTTATGCTTTTTCAGTTAAAAAAGAAGAATGTTTAGCCTAATAAGAGGGTTATTTGCAAAAAAATGTTTTAATAATAAATAACATTTATGTAGGAAAAGGGAATTTGCTATCTTGAAAGTGCTATTTCATTAGTGTCTGTGTGAGTAAACATGTGCATGAGAAAAGTAAAGAAAATCCCTAAAATCATACAAGTAAAAATTATACTTCATGACACGTGTTAAGTATTTATTAGTAGGAATAAGAATGTGATAACATTTTTGCGATGACAAATTTTTCATCGACTTATGTATAATATTTATGGTCTTATGTCTATATGATATTGGTATCCCTATTAGCGTTCCTATTTGATTAGAATAGACAGGTTTGAATCTCTCCTTAAAAAATAGGAAAAAAAAATAAAGACCCTTTTAGTAACAATTCATATCACATCCTAATGTATAAGTTAATAATGCCATTGTAGTTGCATGTCTCTTCTCTTGTATGTATGCATTACTATTAATGTGATTTTAGCTTCTTCTTCTTTTTTCTAGGTGTTTTGGGAAACTCTAGTATTTTTTATTACCATCACCAATTTACCACCATTAAAGTTGGTATTATCTCTTTTTTCTTTTTATTTTGGGTCTTCATTTTTATTTTGGATTACATAACTTCATAAATTTTTATATCTTTATTTTCACATGCAATCCAAATTTTGGGTTTAAGTTTTGGTTTTGTGTTTATCGAAGTTGAAGCTTTTATTAAATTTTAGAGGAAATTGCAAATTATCTTATAAAATTTCACCTATATATGAATTCTTTTAAACTTTTAAATTGTACTTTTTGACCTTGAAACTTTAAAAGATTGGCACAATTGAAAAGATTTAAATTTTTGGTTAAAACAAAACAACAAGAGTCGCAAATTACCCTATCAAACTTTCATCTATGTGCGTATTCATTTCCTAAACTTTCATTTATATGCAGATTTACTATACTTAAATGTGCCAAATGTTTGCTTGTGGGGTCTAAAAATGCATTATGACCCTTAAACTTTAAAAACTTGGCACATTTAAAGAGATTTATAGTCTGTTTAGAATCTGATTTGTATTTATATCTTATCTATATTTGATCTATATAGTCTATTTATAAGTAAAAAATGTTTGTTTGTCCATCTGTATTGGTATTTGACAAATAGTTTAGTTGAAATAGATGTCAAGCCGATATCAAACCAACAACCCAAATGCACTAACAATTTCCATTAAACAAAATAAGAGGAGTTGCAAATACCTTATCGAACTTTCATCTATGTGCGAATTCACTCTATAAACTTTCATCCATGTGCGGATTTATTGTAGTTAGTTGTGCCAAATGTTGAAATTTTATGGGGTCTAAAAGTGCAATTTGAAAGTTTAGGGGTTGAATTCGCACCTTAGTAAAAAGCTTAAGGGAGTAATTTATAATTTTTCCTAAATTTTAAATTTACCAAATAGGATGTTTGTTTTCTTTTCCCTTTCTAGTTCATTTTTTTCAAATAAATTAATCTGGAAGCTACCATGGATGGGACTTTAGTAATAAAGAAGTTCTCTAACAATAAAGAAATATGCACCACAATGGTGTTCTATTGATTCAAGGTTTGGAATTTTCTTTTAAAGCTTTAAAATTTTATTTTAGTTTTAGCATTAATAGTGGAGTTTTTTTTCCCTTTCAATTCATTATATTTTTCAAAAAATTTAATCTTGAGTTTTAAAAGTTAGGAATCTTTTAAGTTTTTGTTATGATTTTTAGTTTTAAAAATTGGGGATTTTTTTCCCCTTCTCATTCATTCATTAGATGATTGTATCTTTATTTTTCTTAAAAAAAAGGTTCATTTTAAAAGTGTTGTTGGAGCTCTAGAATAATGAAGAAATATGTGAAATTATATAACAAACTTGATAAGAACACGTGCTAGTTTTTCCATAGTCATGAAATCAAAGTTAGTGATAAAGGGAAGAGGCGCAATGGAGTGCAAGTAAAGGTTGGGTCTTCGTAGGAAAATTGTTAAAACTGTGATGTGGATGTGATGGTGAAGGTAAGTGGCAAGGAGAAAGACATGTAGTAATGAAAGTGGAAGGCATGGCATCCTGATTCTTATCTTCCTTTGTTAGTTTATTTTTTTTAATTTTGGGGAGCTTAGGTATTTTTTATTATTTTGGTTAATGTCATATTTGGTACCCAACTTTCCTGGAATATACACTCATCAATACTACCTCAACTATCACAATTAGATCCTTTTACTTTTACTATATATTATTGGCGAATAGAAAAGTGAAACTTGTAACTAACAAAAAGATAGAAGATTAGACTATTAAAGAAGCCTATTAACATCATATTATCAAATTAGAGAATTAATTAAGCAGATTGACTTTTATGTTATGTTTGGTATGCAGGAATGAACTTGGAATGGAATCGCAATTCTGGGTTTCATTTCATTCCTACGTTTGGTTGTGTTTTTAATAGTCGGAATTACGATTCTTAGGAATCGACGATTCCGGCTTTGGGGGAATTCGATTCCGCTTTTAAGAAGGTGGAATCTCTATTCCTTTCTCATAAATAATTAACATTAAATTGCCTTTTTATCCTCTTACTTATCTATTATTCACATTAATTATTAAGGATATTTTTTACAAATAACATGTTCAATTCAATGTCATTCAAGATGTATCCAAACAAAGGAATGAATTTATCATTCCACCTCCTATTCCAATCCATTCTATTCCAATACATTTTATTCCGAATGATTCCTGCGTACCAAATGCGATATTAGAAATTTTAATGCGTGTGTTAATCAACCCTTTAATTATCTAATTTGCTAATTTTTTTTATTAGTTACATGGCATGTATCATTTTTCTATTTGGAAAGTGTCAGCTCGGTAAGTGGTAAGGTTGAGCAGGTACAGGATAGGTAGAATATAGAGTGCTAACTATATCTTACCTTGTAAGGTACATGTATCAAATTTCGCATCCAGATTCAACAAGGTTACTTTATGGAACTTATAAATTTATTTTATAAAATCTCTATATTTTTTCTTTTATTTCTTAAAATCCAAATTTATAGTATTTCGTATGGTTTTATGTAAAATATAATACTATCTTATTTTCGTATATTAAATATAAACAATACGTAAAATTTTTTAAAATAATTTGTCAATATCATAGTTTTGTAACCCATAACTAATGCTATGGAACCTGTTTATTTGATATTAGATAAAACTATAAAACTGTAACAAAATTTAAAAATTAAAAATTCTGGAGCTACTTCTATATTAATTGGTTTTAGAAGATAAAAATATATCTACCTAATTTGGGAGTTCAGGTACGCATATGTAATCGTAGTTCTTCTAAAATAAAAATAACAAGTTCTTCTAATAAAAACAATATGAATCCTTCTAAACTAAAGATTTCTAGAAGGTGGTCCACATACATAATCTTGAATAAAAGTGGTCGTAATTAAAAAAAAAATAGAACATCATTATTTATTTCTCATATATTAACATTGTTTTCTAATAGTTAACAAGGAGGATACATGATATATTGATACTTGTACACTTTACATTAGAGTATAAATTCTAGAGTGTACTAGTTTCAAGATGGGTACAAGATATGAGGATCTCATACTTGTGACCCTTAATACCTACCCATATCATATCCAATCGAGTAGGGTACGGGTGGGTATCATGTATGACAGGGTTACCTACTCACCCCGAATAAACAGGGTTAACTTTGTTAACCAAGGTAGTATTTTTTAATTTTGCTTATGTTTTAAATTAACAACTTTAAAATTTAGATAGTTAATTATATATTTAGGAAAAATTCAGTACCAAACGCAACATTAATCCTTATTATTTTCCATTTAATGTATTTCTATCTTCTATAATTATGTGTGAAAAAACTTTTGTACGGACAAATTAAAACTGTAAGCCATTTCTTATTTATTGATGATAGGAGTATCATATTAACTAAACATAGGCATGGTTCTAGAATATAACCAAACCAGAACCAAAACCGCCGGTTCCAGGTCTTGAAAAATGAGGAATTGGTGGTTCTCGATTCCAATTTTGGAACCGTGGAACCATGGAACCGTCATTTTTTAAAATAAAAATAAATGAATTTTGGTTTTTAATAAAATAAAATTTAAACTCAAAATAATTAATTATCAGGTTAAAAAGTGTTAAATTATTTAACCAAAATTTTTAAAAATTTGTTTAGAATCCACATTTATTTATATATAAACACAACCAATATCAATTGTAGTTAGTAGTATGAGATTGCAAAATATTATAGAAGATAAAAGAAAATTACAATACAAAAATAGTCTCATGTTATTAAGAAAATGAATCTTGCTTATAATAGAAGAAGTTTATATAGATTAAATTATACATGATTTTAAGTTATATTTATTTATATTGTTGATAATAACATATTAAATATTGTAAATAAATAAAAAATTTTATTATGAATGTAAACATTAATAATTATATATTTAATATAATATTTTAAAAATTTTTCTCTAATTTTTTTCAATGAAAGTAGTCGGAACCGCTGGTTCCACCTGATTCTAGGTCGTAGAACCGCCTAAGAACCAAAAAGCTGGTGGTTCCTTAGTCAGTTCTAAAACCAACTAACTAGTCCGGTTTCGATTCTGGTTCTAGAACCACTGATAACGGTTTCGATTTGATTCCCGGTTTGGACCCGAGCCTTATCTGTCTAATATTAACCATGCCAAATTGCAGCGCGATATGATCATGTTTTCTCTTTTAGTTTTATCTAAACTTTGTCAAATAGGTTTTTTTTTTTTTTTTTTTGCCATTACATCTTGGAAGGATTAAACTTAACCTATCAATATTAATGCATTAGATGTATTGTTTTTTGTTTTTCCTTATAAGAAGGGAGGATTCAAACTTTCATGAATGCTAACCTGCATAATCAATAGTTAAAATAGTACTCATTGGAATATCTAGTCGTAATCTGAATAATATAAGTATTAAAATCTAAATAATATATGCATCAACTTGATCTTTGATGTGCTATTGTAAAATCACATGCAATTTTTTATAAACATTCTTTACATGTGCAAAATCTAGATAGAATATTTCTTTTTCCATGATCAAGAGTAGTTGGATTAAAAAATTAACCATTTGATATAGAGATGGATCGACAGAGGGGCCTAAAGGGGCCATGCCCCCATCCCGATAAAAAAAAAGTATACACAACAGAGCTCTTAGTATAAATCCAATTGTTGAGATAATAGAACTTGAGCAATTTTTATTTTCTTTTTCACCATTGTGTTATGAAAGTAGCCTTTTCTTAAAGCCCACAAGTCACGTTTGTATCAAAATAACATTAAAAAGTAAATTACTACTAACATTAATCACATAATTATACTCCATCTTTAGAGTTTCTAACAAAACAATAAAAAACAAAATTTCTTTTAATTATTAAAACAATAAATTTTTCATAACTATATAGTAGAGATATCTTTTTTTTTTTTTTTTGGCCAAATATATAGAGATATCTATTCTACTAAATTTGTGACCTTTTTTCATTATATAATTAATCCGAACGGAACAAAAATTGTGATGGTCCGAAACCCTGTCACAGCGTACGGAAGAACGTTGAAGATCGCGGGTCAACCCGTGATGGCTCCTGCACAAAAGCCAGCTTGATCCAATAAGACATCATAAGTCCCTTTCCCAGAAACAGATCTGCGACACCTGATTTTCTCAACTTTCAGAGAGGGTTTTAAAAGCATCCACGTTCATTAAGTCATTCGTAAAGTTCTTCTGATGCCATATAGCACCTGAAGAAATTTTTCACCTGATGAATTTTATTACTTTATCTATAGATTTTTTTACAAAGGTTTTTTCATTATTCTTTATATTTTACGGGTCCGATTTGTTTTTATATAATACATTTTATTTATTAAAAAATAAAAAATATATAATAATAACATACATATATTATTAATATTCAATTTATATATATATTATATTATATATTTCTAAGCTAGGAATTGCCAAATAGAAGAAATTAATTAAATATATATTTATAAAGTCGTGGCTGGTGCAATGCATTCAAATGCCAGAGTCAAAAATTACGACTGGGCGTTGCATTGAAAGCCAAAGCCATCCGAGTCATTTGAAATAAAAAAAATTAATAAAATAATAAAAAATTTTAGAGGATGTACCTACGCAAAGGATCCCAAAATTTTAAAGACACGCCCCACGTTTATAGGGACTAAAAAGTGAGCTCCTTCGTCTAGTAACTGCGGGAAGTAACTCCTAATATATACATAATACATCGTATTGCGTACATAAGAGAGAAAAAGCAAAAAGAAATGGCCGTCGCTTTGCAGAGCACTAGCGGTCCCCAACTGAAGAGTCGCCAAAACTCAATTTCTTTGTTACCTTCGCGTCAGCGTTTATCCATTTCATATGGAAAATATAAACCAGCAATGGCCTCTCTCGGGTTTGATTCGACAGTTGGCATTTACGAGAAATTTTCCCAGTTGAAAAAAAAAAGGCAAAGTAAGGATTTTTATTTCGTTTTTCATTTCAATTTTTTTGGTCTTTTGGAGTACCATGATGTGTTCGGTTATGTTCTTATTTGGGTTTTTGTCTTCAGGCTGTTTATGATATAAATTGGCTTTCCTTGTATGTAATTTTGTGTCTCATTATTGTGTTTGATGTTATAGTTATTTGGGCACTGTCAAGAGAGGATTATTGGGTCCGTTTGTTTGGATTTTCCTTGCAGATACAGATATTATTTTCAAATTTTTTTCTAACAAATTATTTATCAAGAAATAGATATATATAAAAAAAAGTTGATAATTCTCATTAAAATATCAAATAAATCAAATATAGATAAAATATATATATATCGGACATATTTATATATTTCATTTTAAAAAAAATACAGATGAAAAACAGACCATCCAAACAGATAGCATGGATTAGCTTTGCTTTTTGGGATTTTGGTGGGACCCATTAGTGTTAATTATGCTATTCCTTTTTTTTTTTTTTTTAAGGATTATAACATAAACGTTTCATGATCTTATTCTCATGGAAATGCGTTGTTAGACGGTATTTGATGTCATTTTTTTTCGGTTTGCCTTCTATCAAATCTGTGAACTATCTCAATGTGGGCAAAGCTTGTTGGGTCGCTTGTGTGTGTAAATTTGTTAGAGGCTGATGGGTGAAAAAAAGATTTAATGGTACTAGCTAATATCATGCATCCACAGTTGTGGGCAGGTAATAATAATAATATTTTAATATATTGAAAATAGATTAATTCATTGTTACACAAAATATCACATGTCTAAACATCGCTGGTACTTGATTTTCTAAAATTTTATGTCATATTATTATATTTGATAAAAACCAGTGGCATTGTGCTTGCGCCTCTTATGTAGGTGGCATTTATTCCATACATCACTGCTGGGGACCCTGACCTCCCAACAACAGCGGAAGCCTTGAAGATCCTTGACTCTTGTGGCTCGGACATAATTGAGTTGGGTGTTCCCTATTCAGACCCGCTAGCCGATGGCCGTGTTATTCAGGTCAGATATATTTCTCCCTTTTACTTATGGTTACAATCATAATTTTCTTCATCGCTTGCTGATGTATCTCATTTTTCAGGATGCAGCTACCCGATCCTTGGCCAAAGGAACCAATTTTAATGGGATCATATCAATGCTGGAAGAAGTATGTTCGGTTTTGAACTTGCTAGTGTTTCTGTCATTCTTCATATCTATGGTATACTTGGATAGTTTTCATTTGATAAGTTTTTTACCTAATATGCAAAAAGAAAAGGCAAATGAAAAAGAAAGGATGGACAAATTGTGTCCTTGCACTTTACATATATGCTGAGATTATTCTATAGTGTGGTATCACCATATTTCTGTGTAGTGCATTTGCTTTGCAGTCTCTTTTGATTGACGACAACTTTTATGACTAAAAATTGAAAGAACTGATCAATAACCACAAGATACTTGGGGGGGAGATGGGAAAGCAAAAGAAGAATATCAAGAGTTGCTTTTATTCCATGTTTTTCCAAAAGCAATTGGTGTACATTTCAATTGAGTTTGCATTTTATGTCTGGTTGGATGAACCTATATACTATAACGCTTAGCTTATTCTTATCTATATCCCTACTATTCTCTGACATGATTTTTTGCATTGTTCTTGACCTGACAGGTAAATTCACAGCTATCTTCCCCAATTGCTTTGCTTTCATATTACAACCAAGGTTGTCAAACTCGCAATTCCATGTAGAATCGCTAGGGAGTCGGTAGAATCGGAACGTAAAATCGAAACGTAGAAACGTAAGTTTCTACAACCTTTGCAAAATAGATTTGAAAATTTATAGAAATGCTTATGGAAGATATAAAAAACATAAAACACATAATAGATGTTAAAAAATAAAGAAATTAAGTTTTTTTTTTTTTCATAATAACTCTTAGTCTATAATATAACGTATATAAAAAAGAGCGAATAAAGTCAAAATTATTTTATTTTCCATTATTTTGTTTAAAATAAGTGATAAATTGAAGAAGAATAAAAATTTTCAACTTATTAAATGTTTAATTATATAAATGAAATAAATAAGTTTTCTTGTAAACTTTATAGCTATAACTTAGCCTAAAAGAATTTCATAAATATAGAACAAGGGTTTTTAGGGGAGGAAGGAACAGATAGAAGAGCGTGTGGAAACCAAATAGAAACGACAATAAGAAAGATATATCATTTTAATTCTTAATAGTTAATGAGCTTGTAAATATACAGTTGTATTTTTTATATTTTAGCTTATTTTACTCGAATATGTAGAATCGGTAAATTCGGTTAAAATCATAAGATTCTACCAAGTTTACATGTAGACTCGATTAAAATCGTAAGATTCTATCAAAAAAAGATTTTACCCGCGAGTCAACTCGGAAGGGCCTTCTAGAATCGTAAACTCGTAGAATCGTATAGGTAAAATCGCGATTTTGACAACTATGATTACAACCCTATTCTAAAGCTTGGAGTTAAAAAATTCATGTCCAAAATCCGTGATGTAGGAGTACGTGGTAAGAAAACTTATCCAGAATGGTTATGATCTGAATGCTGATATTTTAGTAATTAAGATAGTATTGGCAGATTCTTGTCATTAAATTATCATTGATAAGTTAGGCATGTAACCCCAAGATTGATGCACTTTTGTTGGTTGACATAGATAATTTCTTGAGTCTACTTTGTTAGAGAATTAATCAGTAAATTTCTAGTCTATAGAATTGTATAAGTCATGGCAAAGAAGGAGGAACGTCATCTAAAGAAGATGTATCTTGATTTTCAATAGGCACCAATACTCCATTTTTCACATAACTGATCCTACAAGCAACTCATCATAAATATATATGTGTATATATATTCCTGAATGATATACATATATATGCCAGTATGGGGCTGGATAACCTTCTATTCAATTGTCATAAGAAATAGCACTGGGGTTGATGGCGTAAAAATAGGTCACACGCAAGAACTAATTTCTGGAGTAAGGGTTATGTTGAATATCATTGTTTTTTTGATTAGGTGATAAAATTAGATTATGCATACATGCATGCCTATTACATCAGAATGTCAGTGTTCTTGTCTCACTGTTACTACTTGGCATACAATGACTTAGCAAATCCAGTTCCAACTCTAATGTTAGTGCAGAGTCTTATGATGCTTGAATATGCAATTCTTTCAGGACTTGTGGTACCTGATGTTCCTTTGGAGGAGTCTGAAATTTTGAGAAAGGAAGCTCTCAAATTCAACATTGAACTGGTATGTCTCTTCAATGATATTATGGTCATTTTGTACTTCTATTATTGATGTTCATTTTCCCAGTTTGAATGCTTTGCTATCTACAATAATTTGGCATGCATGGAATGCAAGGTGCAAGGGCACGTGGGTGACTCAAATGCTTTAAATTGCACTTGATCTTCTTTAATAGTTGTGATAAGCAAATTCTCCAGACCAAATCATGTAGGTCTCTAGCTCGGGCGCTGGTAATTGAACCAGTCAGAGCTTGATCTCATCATTCTTCTTCACCCACTCATACAGAAAACTTCTTTGTTGACTGTGAAAGTCATATTGTCACCATTAAGTTATGGATAAGATGTGATTTCTCATGTATTTGGTTGTTCTCATGCTGTTTCTGCTCCTTAGGTTCAGCTTACAACCCCTACTACTCCAACTTATCGGATGAAAGCCATAGTGAAAGCAGCAGAAGGGTTTGTGAATCTGGTAAGATTATGGTTTGATATCTCTCTTTAGTCTTGAGTCCGAGCACTGCATTGGTACCTGTGATTGAAACAATGTCTCATTGAAGTCTTTCTTAGGCCAAAAAAATTCGTGTGGTGATCCTTCTTTTGAGTTTTCTGTATGATTACAATATTACTTTGCTGCTATAAAGTGCTTTTCATCTGCTGAGGAGGCAGTTTCCCTTTTTTATTTTTTAAGCTTCATTATTTTATTCACTAATAGCTTTTTCTGCCTTGGTTTGCTCATTCTTATTTTGTAATAATAAATAGACATGTATGCTTTTATACCCTAGACAGAAACTCAAAACTGTGGCTATATGGGCTGTCCTTGATAAAATTATCTTATCTTTAGGATTTTTGTTTTGGTACCATCTATTTAAGCAATTGTTTGTGCCAGTTATTCAAACAGTGATGCCTACGTAGGATTTGTGTTTCCTAATTGAGTGAAATTGATCAAGGAGCTGTGTCATGCTAAACAGGGGAGCATAAGATTGGGATGGATAAGCTGAATGCTTTCTATATACATAAAGTTTGCTTTCATTCAGTGATTTGTCACTGTTTATTGGGGTGATTTCAGAGAACTTTTATGGATTTATTATATTGATCTTGATAACCTGGATTCTTTGTTAAATTTAATCGATTCAATTTGTAGTCAACTATTCTTTACAGATTCTTCCCAGCTTAATTCACATAATCAAGATCATAACATCCAGCTAAATTAGCTAGAATTGTGTCGTATTTTGACAAGATTTTTTTCCTAACAATATGATAATTATTGTTCCTTGATGGAAAATTAGCTTAGAGGGGATCGGTATATTTCTTGCTTTTAGATTCTTAAAATACTTTTGATAAGTGCATGCCATAGAAATCTTTTTTTAATCTCAAGTAAATGTAATCTTTTTGCAGGAAAATGGACCGCTCGCTGTTATATGCTGATAATAGCTCTAATATTGTGTATACAACATTGCAAGACTTTCTGCTCCTTTTGATAAGAAATTGAATATTTCCTCTTGTTTACTTGCTTCACTGAGAATCTGCGTGATTTTTTTCCCCCTTGTTTGCTCACTTTAGGGACAATTTGCTGATGTGATTTCACATTTGTCACCGTGAGAATCTGACATGTACATTTTCATTGCAATAGGTGAGTTCTGTTGGAGTTACAGGTGTCCGAGCATCTGTGAGTGACAAAGTGCAACATCTTCTTCGGGATATCAAGGAGGTTTGTTTTGTTAGATCCAACTTTTTCGCCGGTGTGAAATTTGAAGTGGCAATAGGCTTTAATTATAAATGCGACTTGCAGTGCCATTGGCTGCCCAATCATAGTTTTCTTAAATTCAAGTGCAAGAATTGCAACTGCACAGACTGCCTAATCAATGAAAGAGCTTGAATTTGCTTCTTTGCTTCCATCTGTTTTCAACCACATTTTCAAAACTCATGTTTGCTTGCTTAGAATCATTCTTGTTGGATGACATA